>JAOSBP010000005.1:2720343-2740877 GCA_027563825.1 Erythroxylum mucronatum
ACGAACTCTGTTACTGGAAATCAAAAATTAGTAACGAAATCAGTGAAGAAGAGAAGGAAAATACCTGACTACCTGATTGCGAGTGTATTTGGTGGAGGAAGCGGTCGTTGTTATAAGCACCGTATACGAACAGCTCCCGACTTTCTATTCAGACAAACTGTTCCAAAAAAATCATATACCATTTACGCAGATTCGAAGCTGATGAAGGAAAAAAAGGGAAAAGCGAGAAACAACGTATGTAAACAGCTCTGGACTTTCTACCTTCTTCTGCCGAGTTTTGCCTCCAAGAGCAAGAAGAAGAAGTTAAAGCAGAGAGCGATTCTCAGGTTGTGACACACGAAGGAAACGTGGAAGAAGCTTGGCTGATGGTTAACGACAGCTTTCTTGAGAAGATGTTTGGCAGCGAAAAAGAGAAGATGTGTTCAGCCGTTTGATACAGAGTAGATCAAAGTGAACCAAAGTACAAACGATGACTTCTGTCATAAGTAAACGATTATTTTATTATAATGCTGCTTGAGAATGTCGACTAAGGAGAGCATGCTTTGCAGAAGCAATTAATGTTGCTTGGAAAAAGTGCAAACTTCTAATATTTTTATAATAAAATAATAGATTAATAGTGCTTGGAAACATCTCTGCAGGCAGCATTTTGGAGGGAAACGGCAGAATTGGGATTGACATTTAAGTATATAAGTAGATTTTATGGCTTTTTAATTTCCCATTTTTAATTTAATTTTTCTCTAATTTTTTAATTTTTCTAATAATTTTAAAGTTTATATTAATCCCTTTAAATTAATTTTTTTCTTGTTTCTATAATTTTTTACTCAATGTTGGGTTGCACGTGATTAAGGTTACGTTTAGTTGGTGATTTATTAACGGAATGAAATAAAATGTAATATTATTTCATTGTTTGGGAAAAAAATTTATAATGAAATGGAATGTGATGAGATGAGATGGAAGAAAAGAGTTTCGTATTATATCTCATTCCATCCTAAACAGTAAAAATGAAAAACCTCAAATTTGAGAGATTTATCATGATAAACAACTTTACATTATATTACATTATAAACCCTTAATTCAAACAATATTTCACTATATTACATTATAAACCTTTTCATTTTTTCCCAAACGATAAATTTATAATATTGCATCGATTTATATATTATTTCATTATAAATCATTTCATTCCATTATATTTCATTACATTTCATTATAAACTACACGTCCAACTATACCTAGCCTAAGATCAAATGCACAAAAAAAGAGTTGTAAAATTGAAAAGAAAAAAATCTCTAATATAATATAATATTCAAGCATCGTCATACTAAAATATATAAAATTAATAATTATAATGAGTCTTTGGTCATTTAGATGTACTTTTACTGCTCCAAGTCTAAAAAAACTAATAAAATATAAATTGACAATAACAACCAGAAATCCTAATAATACCTAAAATTCGGAGAAGTTTGGCAGTACTTAACTTTAACCCTAACTATTTGAGATACTTTTTCAAATACTAAATTGTAAACTAATAAAGATGATTAATTCAAGAAAAAATGACATATTAATTTAATATAAAATATTGTATTTTTACCTTCAATCGTTTCAATGTCTTGATAAATTAAGAGTTATTTAACAGAATGTTTTTTTTATATTACCGCTATGTTGTTGTTATTATTATTATTATTATTTTTATTAATATATTATTATTATTTTTAACCTAAATTTTAGGGGGCGGAATTCTCTATCCATTTTACCCTATCTCTATCCTGTCCTATGAATCTCAATCATCCATTTATGCAGGACCCATACAAAACTCACATAAATAAATGGCTGAGATTCATGAAACAAGATGGGAACATGATAAAATGGATAGAAGATCTTGGCCAAAATTTTAGAGACAACGTGTTATTATATATGTTGTTGCCCTTTATTTTCTGACCTTGCCTTGATTTAAGGACCTGCATTGGAAAAATTAAAAAACATAATATTTTATTTGTTTTCTATAATCTTTATTTAAATTGTAGTTACGAAAATCAACATTATGATGTATTTCTGGTCATAATGAACACATAATTTTGTAATTAAAAAAATTTGAACTCATCATTTGTTGTTGTATTGTTAAGCTTGTTTGTTTGTTGTCTTCCAATTTATGCGGAGTATTCAGTTAACATGATTTGTAAGTTATTACGTCAATCTAAAAGTTTATCTAGTACGCATCTAAATAGTAGTAACTAATAACTAAGGGTTCCTCCGTTTCAAAGAAAAAATTATTTGTTTGTTGTCTTCTAATTTAGTCAGGCACACAGTACCTAAGACAAATAGAATTTTGTGGACACAAATCAAAGGAAAAATGTTGTCTTTCAAGGGATGAGTTAGAAATTGGCATTTTAGATTGTGTTTGGTTCCAATTGATTTAAAACTTAAAAAAAACATTATTTAAAAATTAATTTTTGACAATTTATAATCATATATTACGATGGCTTATATTTATATCGTGTTAAAGCATAAGTTCCTCTCTTCCAACCAAACCAAATTTTGAGTTAACTTCGAATTTTTAAAATATAAAATTTTAGTGATTTATATCATTTTTAATTTTGTTGAATTAGACTTTTAATATTTAGACTTTAAATTTTTGAATTGTGAACATAATTTAAGTATAGATTATAATTATACTATACCCACAATTTAAAACCTTATCACATTAGGAATTCAATAACATCAACTGAGCCTAATATTTGGTTTTTGACAATCATGTTGTTATTATCTTGAATTGTTATGTATGTTATGATATACAAAAACAACTTGGCTATTATTGATTAGTCAATTTGTGTTATGATTACTCTAAAATAATTATAACTAATTATATTATTATAAAAATACAATAATTTTTTTAATACGCGTACAAATTAATATACTTGAAACAATTAATTAAGTTAAATAATATAAAGAAAATGTGTAATTTCATAACATATTGCTTGTGAGTCTATCGAAAGCAGTCTCTCTATTAGGTAAGAATAAGGTTGTGCACTATCGGACCTATTCAGACTCTGCACCTTAGTAGAACTTCAACTGGGTGTTGATGATAAGATTTATAGAATTTGATATTAAAAAATTATCATGTGTGAAATTTGTTTTTTCTTACAATTACAATTATTGCGGTTGAAATTATTTTAATGTTAAAAGAGAAATTCATTTGTCAAATGTAATATTGTTGTATTTTTTATTTCAGTCTAAAACTAAATTATAAGAATTTACTATTTATAATATACTTTTGTATGATATGATATTTTAATAACAATTATTATTTTTTCTTTTGAGACAGAAAATTAATGAATTATAAATAAAAGTAAAAACCAGAAAAAAAACAAAGTCCAAAATAAGCAATCACGAGCCAAGCACGTGCAATCCCTTTTACTTTATACTCGCAGCCACCCTATGGACCAATAATTGCGAGAATTGGGGTTTGGTTGCTCAATTTCGTATCCTTTTCGAGTCAGGCCAAACCCTAACTCCCTTCCTCATCCGACGACGATCATGTCTTCCAAGCAAGGTACTCGCTTTCTTTCACGAATCTGTTTATGGATCGATTACTGGATCTAGGTTCTTTTGTTTGTGTGGTTGAAAGTCATCTTTTTTGTTGTATTCTGTAATTGATTTGATGAAAATTGAAACTTTTTTCTGTTTTCCTTCGTAAATAGGTGGAAAGGCGAAGCCTTTGAAGCAACCCAAGGCCGATAAGAAGGAATACGACGAGGTATTTGTTTTGTAGGATAATTTGTTGTTTAGTTTATGGTTTAGCACTTAATTGTTTTATTGGCTTCTTGAATAAGTAGATACCAATTCAATCTTTAAGGGTTTTGATTGTTTTTTCCGTTTCTTATTTTTGTGTGCAATACTTGAACTGCTGTGGGATTTTATCCTGAATTATAATAAATCTGTTACATATTCATCTTTAAATAGTTGTTATTAACTTTATTTTGGCAATCCTGGTACTGAAAATTTGATGATTTTGAGGTCTTCTTATTCTTTCTTAACTCACGAGGATTTTGATTTTGGATCCACCTGGATTTCAGAGATGAAAATTGACCGATCTGGATTACTACTATTCTTTAAGATTGTAGTGAGAAATTCTATTCTTTTTAAGGTGCTTATTTAGAAATGAAACTTCCCGTTTCTATAGTCATGACGAATCTTGATCCAGGTATTGGTCCACATTGAGAAACTAGTGAGTGTGGTTACAGTCAGAACTTGATTGAATTTGTTTTTTAGATTTTTTCTTCTTTTTTCATGACAGCGATCCTTATATGATCTTATTAGTTCATAATTTTACCATGGCTAATTACCATTGACTTGAAAGTTGGTTTTCCATGCTGGTTTTGGTTTTGTACCATTGTTACATGCGTTCTTTTGTGCAACCTTGGACATTACTTAGACCTGTATCTTTATTGGAATCTGATGGTTTCTTGTTTGGCATGATGCTGTTTGCAAGTATTTAACGCGAACAATATGTTGTCGTTCTTGACGTCATGGTGGAAGTTATGTTTTATTTACTTGCTACAGATTGACAAGGTTAACATCCAAAAGAAGAAGGAAGAGGAAAAGGTGAGACAATGAGTTTTAACTTTGTGCATCCTCTTTTCCCTTCTTCTTGTGAATGACAAATAACCAACGTGATCCCATCTGTGCATTGTGTAGGCACTTAAGGAGCTCAAAGCTAAGGCACAACAGAAGGGGGCTTTTGGAGGCTCTGGGCTCAAGAAGAGTGGGAAGAAATGAGGATTAGGACAGCAAATAGTGCAGAACCAACTGATTCTTGCGATGTGATATGAAATCTATCACCATGTCAGCTTCTGCTTTGTGATGTTTTATGAAATCATTATCTGATGTGATCACTGTTTCATGCTAAATCTTACTAAACTTTACGTTAATGTCTCTTAATAAAACTCGAATGCTTCTGTGCTCTTTTGCTGTGTAAAAACATTTATTTACTGCACTTGTTGTGTTATGAATGGGAATTGATGGATATCTGTTATCTCCCTTCTCAATATTGTACTATGTAAAAATGATATAGCGGTGAATGGTAGGTTCTTTAAGTCCTTTCATAAGTAGCATAACCACTAGCTTCTATTTCATGTCCAAAAGTTGATGAAATGGCTTATGGCCTAATTGGCTTAAACTGGAAAATTGAATCTGCAGGCATTTGGATCCTTGGTGATGGGGAGTATGATAAACCCATATCACAGTCTTTCCTTTAAGTTTGTTCTATGCCCACTTCAAGTTTGCCACAACATGAAATAATAAATGGAAAAAATAACATAATAAACATGATTGATCTATATCTTACACGTTTTTTCAAAATTTTGGTTGAATTCAAATTTAAGTTTGTTAAATGCATAAAACAACAAACTTGAGTCTAATGTCACTTAGTTGATGGAAATGATATCAATTTTTCTAATGGGTTTTTGTGGTCCAAAATGTCTGAGAAGGTACACCTCTTTAATGTAAACAAGTACTCCTCCAAACCCCAAGGAAGAAAACAAAAGAACAAGTAAAGCAAACAAGCACTAGACCGAATACTTTTCCCATTAATAAAGCATTGGAGCATGTAAATTAGGGAAAGCGACAAGTAAAAGCCCAAACTCATGGCGCTGACGTTTGTTTAATGGCCACTCACATGAATTTGCCACCCAGGAGCTTATGTTATGTCACCCTCTCATGCCTGATAAAGACAAAACGTGTAAAGTTACACTTTTCCTTAATATATAGGATTAATCTCATTAATTACTTGCTTTCTCACCATCTTCAATTTGGAATGGTTTAATTAAACACGTCAAGACTCATCCCTAATCTCATGTAGTTGAAAGTTTGGTCAATAAACGTAATTGGAAAACCAAATTTAATCCACACCATTTGACATAAAGAGCAAGAATACAAAGTTTGGTATCCAAAACAAGATTTTCCTCGTTTTAATTGCGTGGAAATGAATGTTGTGATTCTTATGATCACGTCTTGTAAAAGTTAAGCTTTGAATTCATGAGATTGAAGCTTGGAATTGTGATTAGTATCAAAATTTATAAACTTTATTTAAATCTGGACTCGTATATAACTTTTGGTAATACTACAGTTTTATCATGAACATGCGTCATCTTCCAAAACAGAGTGTCATCAATCATCATTCACCAGCACTATTGAGACCCTTTTTGGTACACATCATCTTTAAATTGGAAGCACACAAAAAGTTTGAAGCTTTAGAACAAGCTCCTGCTCATATATACATCATTTGGGGTTGGGACCGTTGGGTGGTCTAAGTGGGCACGTCTACGGGTCCATTGGTGGAGTGGTCGTAGAAAACGGTGGTTGGCTCTTGGCAGTTTCCTCGCTCAGTTCCCAACAAAACAGCAACCGGTGGCATTTGTTTCATTCCAGTCCAGTCCCTTGTAAGAAACTCTGAAACCAGCCAAGCCCCTGTTTTCTCTGCTCTTAACATTATACGACGTGTGAACTTGTATCTCTCTCTTTCATGTCATGTTCTGATTTCTTTGCTAAAATTAAGGCATGCTTAGGAAGTTTAATGGCTTGATTTTGAGTGAAGATTGACCACAAGTGAACAGGTCTTGCATCTCTTTGTTTTTTTTTCTTTCCTTCCTCTCTCTCTCTCTCTCTCTCTGGATTGACAAGAGTTCAAAGATTTCAAAGATGAACACTTCTTTCTTATTCGTTTTCGGTGTCTTTTAAGTGTTTGGTAAACTATATTTGTTGTCGATATCGTTTAAAGCGCACAGAAATTAACGATAAAGTTGAAACCTTTTCCCTTTAACTTGATTGATTTGTTCAAAACTTGTTCAAAATTTCCTTTTAAAGTAAACTCATTGGAGGGGAATTTCCATAATTGCAAAAACGTGCTTTTAAGCTCTTTTGTCACAAAAGATCTTAGCTTTCTTCAAGATTAGCGAAAAAGAACAGGGTCGGTGTCAATCGTCGTGAATATCCTGAATCCATAATTAAAAAAAAAGAAGCCTTGAGTGACACAGAGGATGCAAGATGGATTTTTGGCCGGAGTTTCTTGCAAATAGTTGGGGCAGAGAGTTTGTTGCAGGTGGTTGTGGTGGTATTGCTGGTATAATCTCTGGTTATCCACTTGACACACTTCGTGTTAGGCAACAACAATCCAGAAACTCAGGGTCAGCTTTTAGCATACTCCGTCGTGTTATCTACACCGAAGGCCCTGGTGCACTCTACAGAGGCATGGGTGCACCTCTTGCCTCTGTCACCTTTCAGGTAAAAATGACCGCTAAGTTCATTGGTTTTTTCTGGGATTCGTCAAAAGTTTGGTATGTTCCTTTCTTTGCTGTAAAAGATCACATGGAGGATTAGATATGTTTATGGTTATCTGAATATTCTCCTACGGTCCACATAATTCTAGTTTGGTCTTGATTCTGATTTTTTTTTTTAATGTGGGTGATGGAGTTGATGCTCTCTCTGTGTGTGTGTGTGTCAATGAAAAGATCTGAACTTGAAGGTCCCAGGGATTATAATATAGATTGCTTTGTCGTGATGATCTTTTACTTTTTCGCAATGGAAAGTAATTACCTAAGATTCCAAAAATGTCACTTTCCCTGTATTTTGATGATTCACTGATCTGATATAATGCAGATAGCTTACCATAGGTTGTGACCGCCTTCTCAATAAGAGCCTGTTAACGAAAGAACATGAGACTTTTTATGGCAGATACCCATTTAACGAATGACTCAAATGCAATTTAGCATCATAACTAGACTTTAATCCATTTTCTTTACAAGTATCATTCTTTATCATCTGAATGGTTCCTGGGTTTGCAGTACTGCCCCCAGCACTTTGTATGCCAACTTTATCCATGCTTACACTAGTCATGTTCATTGCAGAATGCCATGGTTTTCCAAATTTATGCGATCCTTTCTCGAGCATTTGATTCGTCTACTTCCCTCAACGATCCTCCTTCCTACAAAGGTGTTGCTCTAGGAGGAATCGGTACAGGGGCTCTGCAGAGCATGTTGCTTTCTCCAGTGGAATTGGTAAAGATCCGCCTCCAGTTGCAGAGCACAAGCCAAGAAAATGTCCGTCAGGAAGGTAGTCATAAAGGTCCGATAAGTGTCGTGAAGAGCATTGTAAGAACAGAAGGTCTGAGAGGAATGTACAGGGGCTTTACCATCACCGTATTAAGAGACGCACCTTCCCATGGCATCTATTTCTGGACATACGAGTACATGAGAGAGAAACTTCACCCTGGCTGCAGAAAGAATAGCCAAGAAAGCTTAAATACTATGCTGATTGCAGGTGGGCTAGCAGGAGTTGCTAGCTGGGTCTGCTGTTATCCGTTAGACGTCATTAAAACCCGACTGCAAGCTCAAACATCATCCTCCCCACACAAATATAATGGCATCTTGGATTGCTTTCGCAAAAGTGTTCAAAAGGAAGGGTACAGTGTACTGTTCCGAGGACTTGGAACTGCTGTTGCAAGGGCTTTTGTGGTAAATGGGGCCATATTTTCAGCTTACGAAATTGCATTGCGGTGTTTATTCAACAATGGAAGCATTCAAACTGAGAACATAATCTAGGAGAAAATGATCTTCTAGTTAAATGATCATCAACAATGGGTGCACTCATATAAACTTCATAGAAAATCTGAAGGGAGCTAAAGAATCATATCCTGTGTGCCAGACTCTACAGCAAATTTCATTTGCCTCTCTAATCTCCAAGCCCTGAAGAAACTGAATGATCCAGCAACTTGGAGCTTCCTTACATTTCCATTTCTAGGCTAGAGAGCTTATCTATGATTCTTTCGGGACCCAAATAAGTCTCAAAATATATGTACTATTGAATTCGAGATACTTCAGCCTCAGTAGGAAGTAAATAAATGTTTTCAGTTCGCACCATTATCCATAACCAAGATGAATTTGACCACAGAAAAGATCTTCTCTTACTGGCATACAAGCACAAGAGAATCTATAATGTGCAACATCGACAAGTAAAATAGCCGAATTCTCTTGTAATTCAACAAAACAACAATCATGGCAAGTGAAGAGAACATAAATGACAAGAGAAAGCAATTTATTCTAATTCATGTGTATTGTGATTGGATAAGATACAGCAGCATACATCAGACAGAGAAACCAACTATCATGCCAAAATGAAGGCAACAATATGAGAAATCAACCATTATCATAACCTCTATAAGAAGCCTAGAGAAGCAGAAGCACAAAAAGCTCACTTTCCTTCCAGATTATTAGTCTCCACCGCTGCGACCGAACTGTTCGATCCTTTCCTCCCTAAGGTTAAGCTCCCTCATAGCTTCCTCCACCACACAACTACTCTCCACCAATACATGAGGATCATTGTAATGCCTAACAGCCTGCACTATGCCCCTCACTCTCTTGTACGGAACTCCGCAATCAAAAACTTCATTCCCCGCAAAGATCCCATCACACCCCAATTGCATCATCATTGCAGCATCCGCCGGAGTTGTTATGCCTCCGGCAGCAAACTGCACCACAGGAAGCCTCCCCATTTGCTTAGTCTGTGCCACAATATCATAAGGAGCAGCAATTTTTTTTGCAAATGAGAACACTTCATCTTCATCCATGTTACTCAAAACCCTTATCTCCTTCATCACATTCCTAACATTCTTCACCGTCTCCACAACATTTCCATTCCGCAATACCTCCCCTTGAATCCTTATAATCGCGGCCCCTTCTCTCACTCTCCTCAATGCTTCGCCCAAATTTCGACACCCACAAACAAATGGGCTCCCGAAATTGTGCTTATTGATGAAATTATCCTCGTCCGCTATAGCAAGAACCTCGCTTTCATCTATGTAATCCACCTCAACAGCTTCCAATATCTGAGCCTCCACAAAATGGCCAACTCGAGATCGTGCCATCACAGGGATCGAAACGGCACGCTTTATCTCCTTGATAAGAGACGGGTCAGGCATTCTTCGGATTCCACGACCCGGTGGCTCCGACACCGTGATAGCACACGCACCGGCTTCCTCCGCCAATTTCGCTTCTTGCACCGTCGTTACTTCGAAAATCGCCCCGCCGCGGAGCACTTGAGCTAGCCCGACCTTGATCGAAAATGGGTTCTTCTTAGTATCGGTAATCGCGCTAGTGTTGTAGACTGTCACAGCTCCGTCCTCAGCCATCGGCAAGTGTTTGCAGAAATGCCCGACAGAAGAATTCAATGCCCTGAAACCGTCAGGCACCAAATTGTGCTGTGAAAATCGCTCGGCTCTAGGTCTTGCCTATCTCAGAACATTAATATAACAGTGAGAGACATAGGGAATTGCGTTCCAGAATGTTCTTTGGGAGCTGGCATTAGTCGGTGGTAAACGGGAATTGTATAGAAACTTCCACATGTATGTTTGTATCTGAACTTTGCCCACATCATGCGAAGAAAATTGATTCCATCCTCATTTCGAGACAAACAAAAGTCGGCGGAAAACTCTTAATTTATAAAATTATAAAAATTGTTTATAATTTTTAATATTTAATTTTTTAAAATAACACCAAAACATATATTCGGTGTCTGCCACAATTGCCCGACCCGACTTGACCTGATCCGAAATTAACAAGTGTAGCTCAAGTTAATTAGATTTCGAGTCAAATTAATTTTTTTAAATTTTATTTAAATTTAAGAATTGTATTACATCGACTAATTAGTAGTATTTGATTAGTTTATGTGTATGGTAAATATCACATATGTTTTTATCATTATTTTTAAAAAATTATAAAAAGAAAATTTAAATTAGAATTTATAAAAAATCAATAATGCTAAAGATGAGAGATTTTTTAAAATTAGTTAAATCATAAGCAAGTCCTGTAATAAATTATTTGATGTGTTAATGATCAATTTTAAAGGTACATTATATATATATATATATCCTAAATTAGTTAACAAGTCAATAATTAAATTTAATTATACAAAATTTACATACAAGCATAGTATAGAGCATAAATTTTTAATAATTTCTTAAAACATACATTCTTTTAAGAATTTTCAAATATTTACTTTTATGCCAATGAGTCAGTTCATGAATTTAGATTCAGGTGTTTTAATAAATGGACCCATGAGTTAGGCCTAAATCTGCTTGAGACCCAATTCTTTTAAGTAAAATAACATCGTTTTGTTTAAAAGAGTTGAGCTCAAATAGGCCTAAATTTGAGTAGTTCAAGCCCATATTTAACAAATATACTTTTAATTTTAAGAAAATCATTTAAAAAAATTAGCGAAATTTGCCCTTGCCATCCCAAATTTTGAAAATTGAATTTCAAAATTTGTTGAATTTTTCGAGTCTAAATAGTTATTTAAATTAAATTATTAAATAAAAGTTATATAATTTAGTTGCATGTGATATTCATTTAATTTAAAAATTTAAAACATAATAATTTTATTTCAATTATATAATTTTATTTTTAATTTAAATTAAATAATTAATTTACACTTTATGGACTTATTTGCATGTATACATTTTATTATTTATTTAATATATACCTATTATTATATAATTCACATATACCCTCAAATAATTTCTCTCGAACGACGAAGGAATTCATGTCAACCATACGATCCATGATACCGACACGTGTCAGCATCTTTGAAACCCTTGGATCCAAAAAACAGACAATGAATAAATTGAGTAATGTTCTGTGCGTGGGCCCCCACTCATGTGGAGCGGTTACGTATTGCCAAGTTCCAAAAATACCCCTCCTCAACAGCCGGGAATGTTAACGACGTCGTCACACGTTAGGTGGGAGTGTCCCTATCGGAGAACGTGCGTAGCACGTGTTGTACTCGTTTCGGTGTTTGTTCCCCCTCTTCGAGTATGCAGAAAAATTCAAACTATTTTTGAAAAAAATTTAAAGTTAAAATAAAAAAAGGAAGAGAAAATTAAAGTAAGCTGCGAAAGCCGAAGCGCGTCTCCATAATTAATTTCGTGTAATTAAAATTTAATTATCTCACTCTATAATTGGAGCTCTCGTCTATGTAATCGAAGGCTTCTTAAGCTTTAATTTGAATTTAGAGAGATATATATATAGAGAGAGAGGTTTCGATCAATGCATTTGCAAGTGTCAGAGACGAATTACACTCGTAATTGCTGATCGGAGCTTGATTTTGGGGAGAGAGAGGAGAGGTTGGAGTATGAACGGAATGGGAAGGCAGGGGCAGAGATCTACGGCGACGCACCATCAGAGACAGTACTCCGATAACTTTCTTGAAGGTGGAAGATGGCTTCAATCTACTGGTCTTCAGCACCTCCACTCTTCAACTACTACTTCTTCTTCTTCTATTCCTCCTCTTCAGGTACTCCGGATCTTTCTTCCTTTTGCTTTTTGGCTGCAAAAGTTTGTTTTCTGATCAACTTTGTTTTTAATTTAATTATGATTACTGGAATGCACCTCACAGATCTTAGATTTTCAGTAACGTTTTATCTGCTTTTTCTTTTTCTTTTTAATTATTTTTCTGGTGATTATACGTAGCGAAGAGAGTTGGCTACGAGACTGTTGTAGATCTGATGAGGTATATCAACTGTGCAGGACTATAATTTCTATGGTGGTGGTGGTGGTGGAGGAGGAGGAGGAGGAGCGCAGGGAATGAGAACGTACCGCAATGTGCAGTGGAGTTTTAATGGGGGGAGTGATTTTCTTGTAGAGGCGAATGCACCACCTGTTGGTTCCCGTCAGTCGAGCCACATGAGGAATGGGGAGAACTCTCCTGGTGAGTTCAGTCCTGGGCTCCTGGACTTGCATTCTTTCGACACGGAGTTGCTCCCCGAGGTGGGTGTTTGTTGGTGCTTGTGTGCTTTATTATTTTGATGCGTGCAATAAGTTGATAATGTGTTTGCATATTCTCGCTCAATTCTATCAATTCATATATTAAAGGCTTCAGTGTTGATAGCACGGTCCTCTCATTTTGAGATTTAGCGTTTTGTTGGTTGAGAATTCGTTTAGGTTTTGATTAGCTATGTCTATGGTATCTGCCTCTACGCTAAAATCTTTCTGAATTTTGTGGATAGTTGCCAAATCCTAGGATGTATGAGAGTTCTGTATTTAATCATGTACGACGTAGAAGCTTCGATGACTCCGATCCATACATTTCTAACAACAAACAAGTTGGAAGGGCTCCTGGTTTACCTGACAGCAGCCTCATCAAAAACTTTGCTGCAGACAAGGAAAAGGCCAGTTCTGTGGCAAAGATTAAAGTTGTGGTATGTTTAATTTTACCTCTTAAAGTTTGTATTAGCTGTTTAATTCTTTCTCCATTTTAAGTGTAATGCATTACATATGAGGCATCAGCATTAACAGCTTATGAAAATTTGATACAGCCACCAAGTATCGTGTGTAGGTAATCTGAAAAGAGGCTCAGCCCCTTGTAGTTATGCATTATAAGTTATCTTGTTGCTTGCTAATAGTTCGTTTATTCAAGGTACGCAAGCGGCCAATGAATAAGAAAGAGCTCGCAAAAAATGAGGAGGATATAGTAGAAACACTTTCCAATTCTCTGACAGTTTATGAAACTAAACTAAAGGTAAATGTTACTGGTGAATTTTTTTTTAACCTCGTTTAGCTCAATTTTACAATAAATCTTGAAAATGGAGGTTTTACTCCCTAATATCTTCTGCTGTATTGTTTCTGCTCAATTGCTGTTTTCAGCATTTTTGTTCAATCATCCTCATTTATCCATCTTGCTTAGCATACAATAGTAGCATATGATCATGTACTGTTTACCCTATTTGTTAGTTTGTTTATTGAGATTTGGTAGATCGAATTTCTATGAAAAATGGTGGCTATTGGTATGTAGGTTGACTTAACGGAATATGTTGAGAAGCATGAATTTGTATTTGATGCAGTTCTAAATGAGGAGGTCTCCAACGATGAAGTGAGTATATATCATTATGATTTACTCTGGAAGCTAAGATCTAAAATTTCTGTTTTTATTTATCTTATGGTTGATTCTTGGGATCTTTTAGGTGTATCATGAGACAGTGGAGCCCATAGTTCCAATAATTTTCCAGCGTACCAAAGCAACTTGCTTTGCATATGGTCAAACTGGTACACTACTTTTCCCAAAATCTTTAATACATCCTTGAATACTCTTTATCTTTTGAATTGGTTTGATTGGATAATTATTTTCATTCTGCAAATTTGTCTTTATTGTTGTGGACAATATATTCTTAGATGATGTCGTAAGCCTAAATTTCTTCCTTCCATGTTTTTCTATCTTGATAATTCATGTGCTGTTTTCTCAGATTTTGCACCATGGATATTCTTCTGATCAATAGCTTGCTACTGCTAACTCTTGTTTTCTCGTTATGTGCTTTGAATGGTTCTGGAGTTCTATTTTCTATGCATTAATCAGGACCTTGCTTTGTGGTACTGCTTTGCCTTGAATCATTTATTCGCTGCCTGCATATACAAATGTCTGATATCCAAGTGTGATTTTTAATGTCTTCTAGTTATGCTGTTATTTCTGTATAACCAGCTTATATATTTTTCCATTCAGGAAGTGGAAAAACTTATACTATGAAGCCATTACCTATCAAAGCATCTCGAGATATATTGAGGTTGATGCACCATACTTATAGGAATCAAGGGTTTCAGCTATTTGTAAGCTTCTTTGAAATCTATGGAGGAAAACTTTTTGATCTTCTTAGTGATCGGAAGTAAGTCAGCATAGTTTTATTTTTCATAGCTATATTGCTCTTTAATTTACTGAATGTTAATTTCTTGTACTGCAGAAAACTTTGCATGAGAGAGGATGGTAAACAGCAAGTTTGTATTGTGGGTTTGCAAGAATATAGGGTATCAGATATAGAGATGATTAAGGATCTGATCGAGAAAGGAAGTGCCACAAGAAGTACTGGCACAACAGGAGCAAATGAGGAATCCTCCCGTTCACATGCTATACTTCAGCTGGCCATCAAGAGGTCAGTTGATGGCAGTGACACAAAGCCCCTGCGTCTTGTTGGCAAGCTTTCCTTCATAGATCTTGCTGGAAGTGAGCGCGGTGCAGATACTACGGATAATGATAAACAAACTAGGTATATAATTCTCCACTTTTTCTTTGTCCATTATCTTAAACTATATAAGCTGATACTTTTGGCAAGTTGCTTGAGTGAAGTGTAGGTAGTGTTTAGGTTAATATCTTCGATGGAGACTTATTAAGAAGCAATCTTTCATTTTGTCAATCTAATGTTGGCTCATATTTGTCACTTTGATGTCCCTTTAAGTGTTTTAGATATCCATATTTCCTCAGTATCTACCCCTGCATATTTGAGAGGAAAGCTGCTTAATATGTTTGGCTGCATTAATAAATCGAAGCTATTGCTAGTAGTTAAGCTCTAGGAATTATGTTTCCATATCTAGTATTTTGGGTTGAATGTACTTTATTTAGTATCTGATGGAGTAATTTATTTGATTGCTTGTGTACATTGCAGATTGGAAGGTGCAGAGATCAACAAGAGTTTACTTGCACTAAAGGAGTGTATAAGAGCTCTTGACAATGACAAGAGTCACATTCCATTCAGAGGAAGTAAACTAACTGAAGTTTTGAGAGATTCTTTTGTTGGCAATTCACGCACGGTTATGATATCATGCATCTCACCTAGCTCGGGATCTTGTGAACATACACTGAACACCTTAAGATATGCTGACAGGTAAATTCAAGTTATTTGGGTTACCGTGTCTGGGATCAGATTTTCTTCATTGATCCTTCCGTGTCTGACCACTCCTTTATGCAATGATTCCAGAGTTAAGAGCCTCTCGAAAGGGAGCACTTCTAAGAAGGATATATTATCTTCAACAATAAACCTAAAGGAATCAACTACTTTGCCCTTATCCTCAGTTTTACCTACTCCATCTACTTTAGAAGATGATGGAACTGATGCATGGGGTGATCCAGATGAAGGAGATGAATTTGTTGCATCAGAAGACTCCTCCGGATCAGAGAAACCAACATGGAAGGAAAATGGGAAGCTAGAACCATATGGTCAACCTCCTTTAGAGGACAACTTGCGTAAGCCTAACGGTCAGCCAAAATGGAAGGGTCAATCAAAATCTGATCTTAATTCTGCAAATTCAGATGATGATTTGAGTGCTCTCCTACAGGTAAATAAGACGAGGGATAACTATGCGACTAATTTCGGTATTTAGACAGCTGAACTCGACAATTCATTTTACTGCTACGATTTTGTCAGGAGGAGGAGGATCTTGTAAATGCTCACAGGAAACAAGTAGAGGAGACAATGAAAATTGTCAGAGAGGTATGTGATTAAGCAAAATTGTTTCTTGATTATTATTCTTGTGCCTTAAAACATAAGCTTTGTCGTTCTCATCGAAACCCTCACTTCGGGTTGCTTTACGCCACATCGATCGACTATTCTGACCCCAATTTCTTTTTGGATTTGTAGGAGATGAACTTGTTAGTTGAAGCAGACCAACCAGGGAATCAGCTGGATGGTTATGTAAACAAACTGAATGCCATTCTTTCTCTGAAGGCGGCTGGTATACTGCAATTACAAAATCGTTTAGCACATTTTCAGAAGCAATTAAAGGACTATAATGTTCTGGTATCATCATCTGGATACTGATCAAAAATGCATATCTAAGTCAGTATATATATTATTCCGTAATTGGTTGTGCGATCACCGGCCCGTTGATGGGTTCGATTGTGGAATTTCGTGCTTTTCGTGAAGGACTTGCAGAAATTCAAAGAACGTGATGCAGCAGTTTTTTTTTTATGGCCAAGTTATGGATTCTCTCCTGTGTTCTTTACCTGATTTGTAAAGTGATGTGCATTGCCGCAATATGATTCATTAATGGGATTCTCTTTGTTTACTCTTCAATTGCTTTTCATCAGGCATTAATCGGTCAAAATGTTTAAAAAATCAGATTGGAAGTTAAATAGATAAAATTAGTTAAAAATTGAATAAAACTGACAAATTTTAAAATATGATTTTCTATTAAGTTTTATTAAAAGCTATTAAATAAGAATTAATTAGTTTATAAAAATTGATTAGTTTATAAAAATTAATTTATTACTTAATAAAATGATTAGTTTTTGATATTAAAAATTATTAAAATATATCAAACTGCAAAATTTTAAAATTAAATAAAAAATTGGTCATCAAGTTTTTTCCTGTTAAATTAGTTTGATTTTTTAAATAGATTTGTGCTATATATTATAAAAGTGGGAGTTTTTTTAATTTATAAATTGTGATGATTTTTATGGTCCATTTATGAGACTATATGCAATTTTTTAAAATTTAAGAACTTTTAGCAAGTATTTGTTAATTTGGCTATCTATAATTAATTAATTAAGTGAATTTGCTTCACTTGATTATTTTTAGTTTAAATTTATTTTTGAAGTTGTTTTATCATCTCTAATAAAAACTGAGTCGAAAGTTAAACCGATACGATAAGAATTTTAAAGTTTTAAAAAAGTTCGATTATTATTACAATAACACAAAACCGATTAAAAATTAAATAAAATAAGAATTAAAATATGATTAAAAATAATGTAAAAGAGAAGATCGGTAAATAAAAGTTATTTATTTATTTTAATTTATAAAAATTAATTAATGTACTAAAATTAGTAAATTAATTAATTTTAATAACTAAAATTATTAAAATAAATCGAACATAAAAATTAAGATCGAATTAAAAACTTAATTAATTTAAAGTTTTTATTGTTAAATTTATATTAATCAAAATAATGATCTAAACTAACTTTCAGTTGCAAAATATATACACTCTCACCAGCTTCATTTTCCCGCCACTTCCCTCTCCGTTCTCTGTTCTTCTCCACTCTATCCATGTTCAAAAAGAAGTTAGAAGAAGCGACGTTTTAGGGAGAAACAGAGGATTACAAAATGCCGACTCCAATCCTCGAAATCGCCATCTTGAAGAGACTGAGTGTTCTCGTCTTCATTCTCTGCATTTTGATCTCTTTGGTGAACCAAAACGCAGAGACCAAGAAAGGGTCTCAATCGTTGAAATGGCTGTCGAAGAATTCTTCTTCGCGTGCAATACTCTTGTCCACGGACGACGTTCATGAACCAGCAGAAGATACTTCCTCACCACTTCGTCCACCTTCGTTAGAGTACGACTTTTACCGTGACTCCTGTCCTGAAGCTGAGAGGATCATCCATGAGGTTGTTCGCGGCCTTCACAGAGCCAGCCCCACCGTCGCTCCTGCTCTCCTCAGGCTCGCGTTTCACGACTGTTTCATCGAGGTTGTGATTATAATCTTTTGGGTTTTCTGTTCTTGTTTGTCTCTTAAAGATTGTATTCTTTTTTTCAACTGTTATTGTTGGTTTTTTGAAGATTAAGAGATGGGTAGTTGTTAAAATTTTCCGAGATTTGATTCTTTTTACTGTTCTTGTTAGTTTAGTTTTCTTTAGACTTACTGATTAACTTTTAATGAGGCCATGCTTATAGGGATGTGATGCTTCAATTCTGTTGGATGCTGCAGAAGGCATAGAACCTGAGAAAGAGTCTCCTCCCAATCAAGGCTTGAGGGGGTTTGATTTGATTGACATAATCAAGTCAGAGCTTGAAAAAGTTTGCCCTGGAGTTGTTTCTTGTGCTGACATTGTCGTTTTAGCAGCTAGAGAAGGTGTTGTTCAGGTATATATCCATGATTTATCCCAATTTACATTTGTTCTTTTGCTCTTGTAATTCTTTGGACTCTGCATTTTCAGGCTGGCGGTCCTTTCTATCCATTGTTTACTGGCAGGAAAGATGCTACCCAATCTTTTCGAGATATGGCGAGTTATGAGCTTCCTTCTCCTCGTGCCGACTTGTCTGAAACCCTTGCTCTTTTTTATTCTAGGGGTTTCGATGAGCGCGAAACTGTCAGTCTTTTAGGTATTATGTTAACTGAATATGGGATTTTCTCCAGTATCAGTATGTTTTACATGACTGAGTTCTTTCCTGTTAGTGCTGCTTGTGTTGATTCAGCTTAGTTTTGTGGAAGCCTGGAAGAATCTTAATGTTTCTCATTTTGTTATTTGTTCTAGGTGCTCATAGTATTGGAGTGATTCACTGCAGCTTTTTCAAATACCGTATCTACAATTTCAGTGGCACGAGTAGGCCTGATCCATCACTGGAGACACGACTGCTCAGTGAAATGAGATCTATTTGTGATAACAATACAGTGGCAGCATCTCCTCTTCATAGCTCACAGCCATCATCATTTACTCCTTTCTTTTATGGATCACCAGTGTCGCCTGCATCACCATCGCCTTCCATTAGTGCATCCTCATCTGAGGAGTTACGAAGGAACGGTTTGCTGTCACCATTGGCTGGAGAAGATTCCAACTTCATATTGCAGTCTTACACAGAAGCATCACCTGTTTCCTACTCAGACTCACTATTGGCCTCACTTCAGGAGCCAAGCATGCAAATGGCCTACGAGGGACCTGGAGTAGATTTTGGCACGGTGTATTACCGCAGCCTTTTGCAAGGCAGGGGAATTCTATTTGCTGATCAGCAGCTAATGGCTGGAGAAGAAACTGGGGTTTGGGTCAGAGCATATGCTTCAGATGCTGCTTTGTTCCGCAGAGACTTTGCCCTATCGATGATGAAGTTATCCAATCTTCAAGTCTTGACTGGATCAATGGGTCAGGTCCGGCTTAAATGTTCAAAGGTGGATTGAGATGGGAGATATTCTATGACATGCTTACCTCACATTATACTGTTTTTGGACTTTTGTTCTTTTGTACTGCTTGTAGCCATCAACGCAGTTCTGAATTTTGGATAAATTCATTAACAACTTCAAAGTAATTACTTGCAATTCTGTGTTGTATAAAAGCTGTGAATGGAAATAACTCTTTCTGTAGATTCTTTTTCTGCTGAAACACACTTCTCAATCTATTTTCCTTTAATTGGAACACTGAATGTTGGAACATTCACTGATTAACTAATAATATCTCAGGACATAATTTGCTTATGTTTGCAATTCAAATAATGCTCATTCAGTCAGGGAAGTTTTGACTCAGGTTTCTCAACTCATATTTAAGCTCAAGAACAACAGGGCTCAAGAATAGCAATCCAGACCAAAAGAAAAAAAAAAGAAAAGGAAATTGTCAAAGCTGAATATCAAAAAACATTTCCAGATGACTTCCAGGAGGAAAAACTAAAGGGGACAAAAGAAATCGCATATGAACAAGAAAAAGAGCTCACAAACATGAAGGTTTTGCGGCTTAGTCGGCCCAGAAATCTCATTTTGAATCCTTGAAGCTGACAGTGGCCTGTGGAGCAGAGAACTCTGTGTACATGTCTGTTAAAAACTTGTCAACAATGCCAAGGTACACTGGGCTATTAAGACGAGAATAATAGTGAACTGCTTCTTCTACATCCAAAGCATCTTCAACATCGCATAAATTCATCTTTTCCAATTCCTTCATTTTGTCTGCTAATGCATAACCTCCTTCCTTGATGTTGTTTGGACATTTCTCTTCTGGTTTTTTGACAGGGGGACACTTCTTTTCCTTTTCT
>JAOSBP010000005.1:2740977-2762890 GCA_027563825.1 Erythroxylum mucronatum
CTGCTCTGTGTCGACTTGGAAAGTCGTAGAAATCATAACTCCATGATTCTCCCTCCTCGAGTTCAGATCTTCAACGCTTTCGTCACAAAGAACGTCGGTTCTGATTCCTATATTGTTGTCGTCCCGGAGCCCTACTCTTGTACCTTCAGAAGAGGGAGATACACCTCGACCATGTAATCCTTTCGTTCGAGAAAACGTACTCAGTTTGTAGTTATACGAAGAAGGAGGCGCGGATTGATTTCGTCCAGGCCGTAAGATACTTTTGAGCCGGGGCCAGAGAGGTCGATAAGTCGGCAAACTCGCTGACAGTACGGCACTACCGACTTCGATGGTATTCCAGTAGAAAACAGGTGCAACATAGTCTACCGAGTTTGTGTAAGCAACGTTTCATTCGAAAGTGAGAGATTTTACTCACACGTCTCGTCGGCTGGGTGATCTGCCAGGGTTATCTCGCCGACGTAAAAGTAGACAAGGGCTCGAGCAATACCAAAAGCTATAACCCTAGTAGAGGTCAGTGAAACGCATCAAAAGGACGAAAAACATATGCTTTACGTGATCCCTAGCAAGAACACTGTCAGAACTCACAACTTTCGCCTGAAAGGGAGATTCAAACCGAGAACGCCTGGTATTGGAAGTGAGAGGATGATTAAATCGATAATCACGTCAGTTATCGCCATGGCATACCACATCGATAACACGTTGATGCATTCAAGACTGTATACCGCGAGGCTAAAAGGTGAGACTGGCCGGCAGGATGCTAAATTTGTAAAAAGGAAGACTATAGTCTAGGAGATGAATCTTCTTGTTGTCTATCTTGTGGATCCACTTGAGCACTCACCTATTATTTTTATCAATGGTTCTTTTTAACTTCTCATTATCTTCTTCAAACTTTTGATTCTTTTTTAAAATCATCTTTATTGTCTTCTTCCAAATTTTATTTATAGTCTTATCATCACTGACTAAGTTGTTGATTACCTAATTTGATTTAAAATGACTCCTTTTAACCTTTTCAACTTTTGATTACATTCGGTCAATATATTTGTATTTTTATCTCCAAATCACACTTTAACCCTTTCTTTTATTTCATCATTCTTGGCTTGTTGCATAATGGTTAATTCACCTTATTTTTTTGCTTTCCAAGTAATCTCTTGTCTTCAAGAATTTTGTTATGCATTACTCTCCTCCCTTGAAAAAATTCAACTTATATTTGTTACTTCCACTCTTCTTCTATTCTCACAACTTTACCTTTCCATCATGATATCTCTTCTTTCAACATCTCCTTTTCCTTTTCTTAATCTTGATAATTCTTTTTAATTATGCTTTAGTGAACAAAGATGGAACTAATTGGTATTTCTAATTAGGGGCTTTTAATCATTATGCAAACATCTAAGGGCTCAAAATTCCATTTCTTTTTTATTGCCTCATGTCATATATTGAACTAAAGTCTTTTGATTTTTTCATTTGTATGTTATAAAGAGCTTTTATTCAGTAATTTGTATCCATACTTGGTTACATTGCTTAAACTACTCACTTGTTTAAGTCTTACCAACTTGAATTCCCCTACTTATCTCTTCTTTGTCGCTTAGATCAATCTATACTTCAAGATTAATAAATCTAACCCATATTAAAGCTTTTCTTTTAATTAAGAAATGTCCCATTGAATTGTATGAAAATATCTGATAATTGATGTTTGGGTGCAAACTATCATTCTAATAATTGCAAACTAAAGTAGCCAATTGAAGTATGATGCTTGTACTATCACTTTAAAATTTTCCTTCCATATGAAAGCCAATTAAGGACCTTAAAGAGGCATTAGATCAATAATTAACTCCCATATATCCTTACTTAATTTTCAACTTTTACTTAATGATTATTTTAAAGATCAATGTGAAATAAAAGAACGTAAACAGTTATGTATTTATAGATCATATGGCTTAAAATCTATTGGGGGGGTTAAATTCAACAATTTTTTAAAACAAAGTACTTAATTACAACAATTAATGTAAATAAGAATAAGGAAATTGTTTAGCATAAATTAATTAAACAGTTGAACAATGATTTAAAGAGAATAGGAAAGAGAGAAGGCAAACTGATTTATAGGAATTTGTTAAATAATCCTTGCCTATGTCCACTCCCAAATCTCTTCTTCAAATTCCACTATATAAAGCGAATAATAGCCTCTGCATAATTTTTCTTAATAAAGATAAATCCTCCTTACAATCTTATTCCAACGTAAATAGGCACCTTAATCCTAATTAGAATATTCCCAAGTACAATATCCAACACCCCAACAAAGGATTACAACTAAAAATATCTCACTTATTCACTTGATAACTCCAAAGGGCTTACTAACACAAATATGAAACAATGATGTTTAAAATATTAAAAATTACTTAGAAATGTGTGTAAAATATACCCAAAAGCTTCTTTATGCTAAAATCAATAAGAAAACACAAATTTATGGTGTTTTAGGACCCTTCCTAGACATTAAAGCCAAAAACTAGCTATTATAATAGATAAATGCAAAGCACTGGTTGACTAGTATGCATTAAAGACACCATATTCACTAGCCGTTAGAATATTACTGAAGTGATCCAAATTTTTTGTTAAATTACTCATAATGGACCAATAAGAAGAAAAGCCTATAAAAGTATCAGTTGAACTTAAGACAACTTTAGTTCATTGCTCTCTTAAACTCTTTTTCTTATAGGTTACTATTCACTCCCAACTTGCAACACTCATACTTTCACCGTCTGACCACTATGTCCAGCTATCTAGGACTCTACAAAAAGCTCTCAGGACGTTCTACAATACTCCTAAACTTAACCCAGAATTGGAGGAATAACAACAGAAAATTTCGGTTCATTTAGGTAAGTCTCCGATCTCCTATTTTTAGTTATGTTTGGGCGAAAGAAACACCATCATCATGTCTAACGACCCTAAAATAGTAGGAAAGGAGGGAAACCTGACACCAATCAACCCATTTTACCGGTGAATAGAAATGAGTTACCTTTGAGCTTTAATCCTCTGATTCTTGTAAACCGGGAGGAGTTTCAACACAAGATTAGTGTTATTTGATTCTAGGAGGTGAGCTAGTCATTTTTGGATGACATGGTAATTTTTTGACCAACCCAAAAATGATTGAAAAATAATTTTAAAATTTCAAAATGTTATGTGGATCAATTTTCATAAAAGTGTTGTAATGAAATTCTTCATAGTTTGTAAGATGCAAATTTGGAAAGGGTTATGTTCTTATAGAAATGCATGAAATTGATTAAATTGAGTTGTTTTTAGTCAGAATCGAGACTATCTGGATGTATTGAGTATAAATGAAGACGTATGAGTTAGAAATTGGTATACTTGAATTATGAATTTTGCGATGTAAAAGTGGACTCAATTGAGCATAAACATGTAGTTTGGAGGCTCAAATTGAGCTTTGGTTACTAGTAGATATAGAAGTATATTTTTAATGCAGTAATGACCCTTCTTCAGAAGGGAGATGTCCGTTTTATAGGAGAAACTCTGTTGAATTTTCAGTAGGCTCCTTGTAAAACGTGACATCGTCATTTTTAAATAAAAAATAGGGCTCCTTAATATTGAGTCATGATCTTATTTTTGAGGTATATAAAATTGGTTTAGGTTTTAAATCCTAATGATCATTCCTATTTTTCTTTTTATAGATCAATTAAGAGCAGAAGCCTCCATTTCAAGGCATTAGGTTCAACACAAAGGAGCTCATTCTACATGTGAGTTAATATTTATGATTATGAGCATGCATTAGAATTTATTCTCATATTAATCATGGAAATCACCATCATTATCATGTGCACACATTATACTCATATATATGGATTGACACGTGCACATATTTTTGTTGTGCGATGTTATGCTTGTTTTGACATGTGATGATGTGGAGGATTGTTATGGTATTAGCTACCTGGTAGGCATCACCAGGCTGTGTGCACAATGAGTTCAATTGGTTGGGTATAGATTTGGGTTAGTATTTGATCTATTGATGGATCCATTGATTGAGATACGACAAGGTTATGGTAGTTCGGTCGAGCTTGATCTCGGACGCCAACCGATATATAGTACATGATATGGTAGTGTGATTGTGGTGATTCGATCAAGCTTGCTCTCTGATGGCAATCATGTCACAGTGACGTTGTGGTGGTTCAGTTTAATGTAGCTCTCAGACAGCAGTCTACTACATTTGGACTAAATGACTCATGTGAAATAAGAGAGCCCATAGTTTATGGATAAGGGGTATGTCATAAGGTCATTTGTTAGTCCTATACTATTATTTGTGATTATGATGATTTTATGACGTGATATTGATAGGGAAAATGCATGCATATTTATGAGCAAAATCATTATGTTATGAAATTGCATTTATGAATGTAATACATTATAAATATATAAATATGTGTATCATTTGAAATCCTTAAGAGTTCATAATGTAACCATAGTATTAATTCACTCAGCGAGGTCTGACTCCCTTTAATTATTTTTTATGATCTTCATTTCTGATCTCTTCTAATCGGATACTTCGTCAATCTTTTTCCTCCTCGACTATTCGATATATGTTTGTTGGTTCCCTTCGACTCTAGAGCAGCAGTAGTCTTGTATATGTTGGATTTTTCTTGTATTAACTATCTCAACACTGTAGCACATTGAGGATTGGATACTGTTAGAATTGTTTGATTATTATAAGCATGATTTTGATCATTTAAAATCTCATCTTTATTATGGATATAGGGATTTGACAAACATTTTAGGCTTACTAAAGGTCCAGTAAACCTTAAGTTTACTGCTCCTTTAGCCCTGGTCACGATCTAAGTTTGGAGTCGAGATAATTGGTCGACCAGTGGGCACATTGGTTGACCAATATGACACATTTGTCAACCAAAACATCAATCAATGTTATAACAAATTCATTATTTATTAAATTTAATAACTTCAACCTATACTGGTTAACTGCTAACCTATGTAGGTTGACCAATCACCTAAAAAATATGATCTTGACAACTTCAAATATTCAAAACTAATTTATTTAACCCAATTATAATTTAAACACTTCCCAAAATGTTCACTAAAGAGTTTTTGAAAGATCAAGAAGTTTTTCTATTAAGGTAAAAAGCTCTAGTGTCTCTTAATGAATGTAAAAATCATATAATTAAGTGATAGGAAATGTTAATGTAGGATGAGCCTCTTAGAGCATCAAATTAAAAAAGTGAGATTATAATTAATATTACAAACTAAAGAATGACCTTGACAAATCTTGATCTTCTTTTCGTTCTTGGTTTGATTTTTATCTCGACAATTGTAAATTTCAACTTCTCTTTGTTAACTTCATAAGCTAACTTCTTGACTTTATGAATATATTCTATTTTTATATTACTTTTCATAAAAAAATAAACTAATTACAAGTTTGATGTTTTATTATCATAAAAAAACTAATTGGAACCTTCCTTAGTTTAACAATCTCCCTATTTTTTTAACCATGATAAAATATTTGTGAAATTAGAGAGCAATAATAAAATTAATCACATAACAACTATCATGATAGTGATGAATATAATTCAATATCAAGAACAAAAGAGATATTCAATATCAAAGAACTATCCACACATGTAGATAACTTAATTTGCTTAAGCATAATATATAAAGTGCAAGAAATACAAAACTATAAAAAGATACTTCTCATGAATTTCATCACTCACTCTTAATGTTATCACTCTCCCTAAATCTAATATCAATAATCTTTCCCTCCTTTTTGGAAACATAAAAATGAAACCATTATTGGAAAATAAAAAATTTTAGTCATGCCTCAAGCTAACTTGGTAGAAATAATTAAACTTATTTGATTAAGAATGATAAACTTTCTAACTAAAGAGTGCTATTAAATATTTAAGGAGTCATAACAAAAGGTCAATTTTGATAGAAACATTAATTGTTATGTCTAATTTGGAAATTTCCCAATTTTGGTATTGTGTCTTAGTTGAAAGATTTAATTAAAACACCAAAGGTAAGTTTTGATAAAATTAGAGATTGTAATTGTAACAAATAAAAGCAAAATTGCAATATCTAACAATCAATTTCATAAAAAAATGTATAATTTTGAAAGCCCTAAAATTTAAAAAATAGAAATTAAAAAGTGCCTAAAATACCAAAATTAAAGATGTATCGATATAATTGAAAGGAAAGCGACCTTAACTCCTTTTAAAATTTATCTATCAAAAAATCAATTTGAAAAGATAGCTTTTAATTAAAAAAAGATTGAAAATCCCCAAATTTGAAATAAAAAATTAACGAAATTTGAATTTGGTGCAATTTAATAAATTCTTATGACATGGAGCATGACCTTTTTCATGGCCAAGAGTGAACTATTTATAGTTTTGGAAGATATAAATATCTAAGATGAAATAAGAAGAAAAGAGGATAAATAGAGCTTTAATCATGAAGACTAGTCAACCACACAACTTCACTGGTTGACCATACAACTTCACTAGTTGATTAGTGTTTGTGGTTGACTAAATATATCAACCAACTGAGGTACAAACTCAATGGAATAAAAGTCTCTAAAGGAAAAAGCTATATTGTTTAATTGCTGAAGTATATTGGTCGATCCATAGAGGTAATTGGTTAATCAGTATATGTAATTGAACTCCTCTCAAACTCACTCTAAAGAAAATTATCTTAGGAAAAGGTGTCATTGATCAACTACTTGAATACATTGGTCGACCAGTGTGAGTAAGTGGACAATCAGAATTTTGATCAAACAAACAAAAAACTCAATGAAAAGACAGAAACATAGTTTTTAGTTACAATAGTTGACCACATTATAATATTGTTTGACCAATGTGTTCTAAAAAGTTATAAAACAACCTCAAAACTCGAACAACTAACTAAATATCAATAAAAAAAGAGTTAAATCATAGAAGGGGACTTAGAAATAAAAGTGTTATGGAGTGAAGAAAAAAACATCGTCAACAAGGAAATATGGAGAACTTAACGTAACAATTAGGAGGTCATATTCAATTTCAGACTACAGTCATAAAAAAGGCACGAGGAAATGAATTCACGGGTCGAGCTAGTCAGAAAGTCACTTCACATGGAGAGAATTAAATGGAGCTGACTTGATTTGATGTTGGGGATATAATGATTATCATTAGACATCATTATAATTAGGAATATCAATTTTTAAAGTTCTTAAACATTTTAAAATAATTTTATTCATTATCTAAGTTTTTAAAACTTTCAATTAAGTGATCGACCTTTTATAACCTTGACAACTCAGTTTAAAATATTAGTTTTGTTAGTATTTTAATAATTTAGTTAAAATAATTTTAGGACATTTTTACCAAATGTATCCCTTCAAGATGTGGTAGGACTAAATGACAAAGAAGAACATGAACCGAAGAAGCTTATGAGAATTCATTAGGGAAAAATCTCTGCACATACTGATTGATAATGGAAGCACCAATAACTTATTCATGTATCAGTGATAAAAAGAAGTGGTGAAAAAGTTGATCACATGATTCCCTTCTAAATAATAGTGGGAGAAGGTCTTAAATTGAATTGCCGTCAAATTTGTAAAGGATTTACAAAGAGCATATAAGGGGTAGAATTTGTGACATGCGTTAGTGATTACCTTAGGAGGTTGTGACATAATATTTGGAGTCCAATGACTTGTTACATTAAATGATGTGTTGTGTAACTTTAGAACATGTCCCATGAGCTTCATTTAGGGGGGACACATTATAAGAATGATAGGGAGTTCTAACAAATATGATAACATGTATGGTATAATTATCACAACAAATTGAATGCCATATGTGATAAATTAGCTTGGATGAACAATCAAATTTATTTGAGGAACTTAATGGATCACTATCTGAGTTTAGTAGGTTTTTAAGAAGCATGATCAAGTGCCATTAAGGAGAACATGCAATTACAAAATTAGGTTGAAAAAAGGACAGAGTGCATTAATGTCAGGCCTTATAGGTACTATGGGGATTAAAAAGATGGTACAGAGAGAGTTGTATAAAAGTTAATGATTTAAGGGTTTATTAGGTATAACATTAGTAAATATTCCTTACTAGTGGTCCTAGTTAAAAAGGAAGATAATTTATAAAGGATGTGTACTGAATATCAAGAGCTTAATAAGCATACAATCAAAGACATGATCCATGTGCCCCTAATTGAAGAACTCTTTAATAAATTATATAGGTCAAGTTGGTATTCTAAATTGGATATAAGATTTGGTTACTACGAGATCACATGTGTAAGATTGATAGTCTAAAAATGTCTTTTAGAACATATAAAGGTAACTATGAATTTCTAGTGATGACCTTTGGATTGACCAATGTCCCCGTTAACCTTTCAAAGTCTCAAGAATAAGATACTCAAGCCTTTTTTGAGGAAATATATCTTGGTTTTATGACATCTTAATTTACAAAAAAATATTTTTAATAGCACATAGAGCATCTCCAAAGGATTATGCAAATAGATTACCTTGGTCATTCCATTTTAACTCAAAAAGTAGCAATCTACTTACTTACTTAAAACTCAATCCTTACTCTTCTATTTCCCTCCAAAAAATTTCCATACTTTATATTTCAATGATACTTCTTTTGATGCTTCTCACGGTAACATTTAAAGCTTTTATAATCATGATTTACTTGACCATTCTTACCTCCTCTCCATTTTCCTCCGTTAATAAAAAAATATTTCAATGCTTTATCACTTTAAAAGCTTTTAGAATCCCGTGCTTTCAATTTATCCCTGTCTAATTAATTTAATGCTCTGTTTACGCAAACACCTTCTCTCTGTCTACTCTGAAATGTAAATGGCTCATTCCACTTGAAGATCAAACACCTTCTCTCTCATCATAACCTCCTTCCTTGATGTTGTTTGGACATTTCTCTTCTGGTTTTTTGACAGGGGGACACTTCTTTTCCTTTTCTTCCTCTGCTCCTTCTTTTTCCTTCAATTGAGTACTTGCAAATTTTATGGAGCCTCCATCAGAATCACTTTGTTCTGGTTTTGTCTCCTGTGACACCATGAAAGTCCTGTTCTTTCTCTTCAGTGCCTTCTCTAGATCACACTCCAATTCGTTGCAAAAATCAGTGTAGTATCGATCTGCTGGTTTGTTTTTCACGTTAACGCGTCCACATGAGAACAGATTGCAGATAATAGGCTTGAAAAGCTTTCCACATTCAGCAAAGAAAAGGGACCTGAGTCTCCGACGAGTTGCATGGAACATCTTCTTGGTCTTTTTAATGGATTCTCTTAGTTGCATTCGTTCCTTAACCATCACTCAAAAGGGTTTCCTAATCTCCAGCTGCTTGAACAGACAGCAACCCCAAATACCGTTTCTGATACAAGAAAGATGCACACAGTTGAAGAAGCTTCCTAAGGTACCTCAAAGACAAAGGCAAGTTCTTTTTGTACCCTCTCTTTCTCAAGTTGTTGAAGGTTACTGTGTGATAATAGATCAAAAGGCCAAGTTTTGAAGTTGAGGAAAATACGATTGTGAGCTGAAAAGAACCATTTCTGTGTGAATATAGATCCAAATTGTGCCTTTAAGGTTTTACTATTAAGTAAAGACATGCCATTTGAAATGAAAGAACTTAAGGAAAAAGCAAAAAGAGTAGGAGCTTGGCAATCGAATCTTCATGGATGCTTTTCCCTTTTGATTTTGTTTCTTTTTTTGACTGTTTGCTGTCTAAAGTGCAGTTGCATTGATTAAGATGCAAAGCTAAAGTTGGCAGGCTGGTGTGAAAACAAAGAAGAAATATTTATGGGGTAATGAATTATTTTTAAATATTTCGATATTTGAATAATTTATTAAATCTATTCCAAACTTTATTTTGTAACATGACACCTCAAACAAGTTAACATATTATTTGTGATATTATTAATAATAAAATTGAATATTGGTGAAATAAATTATTACATAATTTTAAGGTGCCTTATAAAATTTAAGACATTTAATATAAATAATGATATTAAATATTACAAATAAAAGTTAAAATATTTTTAATTATTATTCATAATTTTAGATATTCGAAATAATATGACCTAATTATTATGAAATTATAGACAAAACTGTTTGATCACTTCACTTGCATCAGACACCATTCTACTAAAGGGGACGGGATCTTCTGTTCAATATTATGGTGTCTTATTTTGTCCCATGAATCTCAGTCGTTCATTTATGCGAGTTCCATGTTCATTTATACAGAAACTACATAAATAAATGACTGAAGTTTATGGGACAAAATAAAACATCATAATATTGAACAGAAGATCCGAACTCATTTTAAAGACGATTTGACTGCATTAACATGTTAGGTGGAAACAGTAACATCTAGCTGCAACATATGTGCTGATACAGCATTCTTAGAAGGTGATAAACAATCAATCCAATACCTAAAAGCCACAAGGTTATTTCTTCTACTTCTTTTCCTTCTTTTAGAGTTGAGACATGTTCTGTAAAGTTAAACAGTAAGAGTTGAATATATAGCTCAGATATGTTCTAAGAAGCAACAACAAAACATGAAACTTTGTCTGCCACATAATCAACTTCCATGTTTTGCACTGCTCATCAGGTCATAAGATGACAGATTGTACTGACAGCCATAGCCTTAGATTGCAATCCGCAACCATTTGCGATTTGCCACAATTGCGCCTCGCATTGTTCATAATCGTTGCGATCGCCCATAACTGCAGTATAATCCGTAGTCCACAATTTAAGAACTTGATGATATGCCTCCTCTAGTTGCCAATGCCAGAAACCTTTTGAGAGTTGCTTAGCTACCACATTCAGCATTCTGCTCAGACAAAAACATTGAGCAATTGCATTTACAAGGGTATAATTTCTCCTATCACAAACCTCAGAACGGCGATTGCCAATAGCTAAAGACAATGTTTCTTTTGGTTGAATTTGAAGAATTGATGCAACAGCCCGTGGACTTGACCATAAGAATCACTTGCAGAAACAAAGCTATCTTTTATCCACTGAGGAAGCTTGTTGGTTGGGTGTGAAAGGCTCCTTTGGGAGGAATCAAATGCATAACGCTTGTCAACCAACAGAATTGCTGCGTAGTCATTTATGTGCCTTATGGCTCTACCTGCAATTGGAAAAGAAAATATTTAGCAGAATCCAAAGCAGGGCGGGCACATTGGAGAAGACAGCCTAAGGCTTTATATATCGAATGACGAAATGTGAAATGGCATGGAGCTACTAATTGTTAGTCTCGACAACAAGAAGTATTCCAATTTGCGTAGTTTTAAGCTACAATCTTAAGAACGTTATGTGTTTTTACAGTTGACTTTGGAGTTTTTAACCTGGATTATCCTAATGAAGAAATGCTAGTGGTAAATTATCCAAATTGTCTCTTCGTGCTAGTGTAGTAATTGGGAATCACCTATTGACTGGTTTACGGCTTTCATGCAGAGATTTTCATAGTACTCTTTTCCTCTGCGCCTGCAGTTTCTTAGTATGCTGAATGCAGACTGAGTATCTCCATTGTAGTACTCATCTGTAACTGATATTTGGTTGTTTTTTGTCAAATTTAACTGCCCCAAACTGTCAATATACTTCACCCTCTCCATCAGTTCAACGTCGAATGGATTTGGATAAGGCAATCCAACCATAACTATACATCGACCCATTCCATCACTAAAGTTGATGCCTTCTGATATCTTTCCACCAACTACGGCTAGGAGTACCGCGCCCCTGTGTCGAGCTCCATCTTCTCCTGATAATGACAATCCATCTATTGTTTCCTTGTATTCCTTCAGAATAAGCTCAGTATCATTGGTTCTTCTAGGTTCTCTAAAGATGCGCTTTTTTTTCATAATCCTTTCAAGAATGCCTGAAGTCTTCCACAAATTATACACCTGTGTTTCATACTCAAAGGAGGAGAAGAATACAACAATGCCTTCTGGAACAACTGTGGCCAAATTGCATAGTAAGAGCCCTAGCTCCTCTATCTGTAAACTCAACACCAAGAAGAATTTGTAATCAGCCTGCTTTCTAGAAAAGAACTCTGAGAGTATCACAGTAACTATAGTCTGGAGGTTCCCATTGAACTTGAAACATTTAATCCATTGAGAATAGAAGATTAAGTAATCCAGGATAAGAAACACATTAAGCAATATAGAAATAAACTAGTCACTTCTGTTTATGACAAGCAAACAACTAGTGTCATAACATGCCTCGTGATGTCACACCTCCCACAACCACAAATGAGAGGAAAAGAAAACGTGAAAGGTTATTGAAAAATGACTTTGCATGTTCACACAATAAAAATCAAACTAGTTATTTTCTTGACAGGATAATGGTTCAAGGCTGCTATAAGCTTACCACAATAGATGAGCTCCTGGAACTGTAGCTAAAATCAAAAGATCGACCCGAAGGACCACAAGGAACTGCAATTGGCAAAATACTATCGGAAGGCACAATATGGCCACACGAGAAGAAATGAAGCTTATCATGTGATATCTTAGGAAAGAGTCGCTCCCTTATTTCTTCTATGGGTTGCAGGGTTCCCCCAGCCAGTATAACCGCATGAGCTTCGCTAACAATCTGCAAAAGTTGAATGAAATTCACATTTTGAATGTGAATGAACATTTGTTTGAAGCATACAAATGTTCTGATAAATGCCTGAAAAGTGAAAAGGATTCTCAATAAACCTCGGAAAAAATCTTTTCCCCTGTCAGCATAATATACTTTATAGATCCTTCTTGTTTTCCAGAGTATGTTGACTGATTCTTTGAGATTATTATACGTCCATCACCATCACTATTTGTCAGTGATATCAACATATTGACAAATGCCTGAAAACTGGAAAGAATGCTGTCCTCCTCAGCATTTCCTCCTCTATTATTGGGAGTCAAATCTCTCTGCAAGCTGGCTATCTTTTCTCCATATCCACTTATCTGGGGAATAAAATTATAGTGTAAACTTAAAATGGGAACAAAAACAATAAAATCTGTTGAGACCTGTATAAAACAACTTCAGAAGTGAATAGGCATTTACCTTATGAACAAAATTGCTCTCATTTAGATAATGTATCAATTTGACCAAATTTATGTTGTCTATATTGAGAGAAAATAGAAACTCATTGATAGCCATGGATGTATCCAAGATAGCTTTTGCTTCGGCAAATTTTTCTTCTCCTTGGCAAGTATTCACAGAACTCGAATCATTTCCGATACGTAAAGTTTGCAGGAAAGCCCGAGTAAGAACCATCAAGGTTTGGATGTATCTTCGATTTCCAGGCCCCAGTAGATTACAGAATCTTGCAAAATACCTCTCTATTTGGGAATGCACATTATCTAGCTACATGGACCAGAAAATCTATATTATTTCCCAGCTGAAGTTTATAAAATTGCTTTAGGTTGTTAAAATTCTGGCTTTAATGTAGTCCAAGGGGATAAATTATTAGCATATAAAAGCATATAAATGTGCAAATGTATACTTTGACGTGTAAGTGGTTGATTACACAAATGGAATTTATTCATCAGGAGAGTTTTCAAAAGCATGCAAACCAGCTTACATATCAAGTTGGTCAACTAGAAAAAACATAAACAATAAGCAGAGAAAAAAAGAGAGAGATGACAATATATGCACCTGCAAGGCAGTAACTTTTGCATCATACATGCCAATGAGGGAATCAGCAAGATTGTGTGCCTCATCTATTATGACAATATTGTCTTTCAATTTTAGGCCAAGTGACTCTCGAGATGATTTTAATAGAAGAGATTGATAGGGGAGGACAAGAAGATCAGCTCTTGGGATCATGCTTCGGGAGCCATAATATGGACAAGTTCCTATGCTTTTCCCTAGGCGAACAAGATCTTCAATATCCAATGCCACTTCTTGAGATACCTCATATTTAAACTGCCGCTGCAGTTTATGTTTCCTGAGCATTGGACATCCACAAGTAGCCTTGGTTTGACGTATTTTTCCCTCTGAATCTAACTTCTGAAAATAAACATAACCATCAATTAGTAAACCTTTTCTGCGTCATTAGACACCTTTAAACCAGGAAGTAGAATATTTAGTGATAGATGAACACTTAGCAAATAAGGAAGAAACATCTAAAAAGGATAATACTTTTGAGGATTAGAAACACACTATCATGGAAACAATGTTGAAACCATTAATTTCTCAATCAGTTTTTCCACTGGAAATCATATGAACACACATTACGAATTACAAGTATCTTCCTTTGTGATTCATGATTACGTGGGACCAGAAACAGGAATTCAGAAAAACTGAACTATGCCAGCATGATTATAGAAGCGCATTGGATATTGAAGATCTTGTTCCTTTGTGATTTACGAAAACTGCTGTATATAATACAGTGAGTTCCATAAGACAAATGAGCAGTAGATTGGAGTTAAATAAGGAGAAAGACAAGTAATCATAAAAGTGCAGAAGTGCTTGCAGATTAAATAATATATTTGTAAATTGCTGAAGGTAGAGAAATGAGTGAGTGAGAGAAAGGAACTTTTAATGGATTGTTGATTGGAATCATACTTCACCATGAGAATAACTAAAAGGTTTAAGTAATATACTTACCTGCAGATAAAATGATATTGAAAATACACCAATATTGTCACCCCCACTAAAACTAATACGTGTATCAGATTGCATTTGAAGGATTCACATATGGATCTCTGGTACCTTTATCTTTAGGAGTCCATCCTTCCTGCTTCTCTGAAGCTCCAAACACCTTTCGTTAATCCGCGCAGAGTTCCCTAGTTTCAGTACTTCTGCTATGCCAGTACCAAGAATTGGAGTTAGGCTTGGAGACAGGCAGAAGTCGGAGATAAAATCACTTTAAGGTTGCTACCTTCATTAATGCAGAAGTTCTTCCTCGAGCCCAAACAAACAGCAGTTATTTCATTGGCAAAAGCGGTCTTCTTTAATTCTTTTATGAACTGCGAGAGCTGCGAATGAGTCCGACTGCAAAAGAATATTTTCAAACCCTTTTCCTCATCGTCGGAGCCATCTTCTTCTTCTTCATCACTTGATGAACTAATAGTGTTTCCAGCAACACCCTTCCTCTTGGTCATGGATTTTCCAGCGGATGAGCCTCCTTCCTCTTCACTTTCATAATCCTCCAACAGAAATTCCTCCTCGTATAAGTCCACCCCGTCATTTTTGGTTTGCAAACATCCATTCTCTTTCTTGCCACAACAATCGCCCTTCTTGAAATCACCAGAAACTAACCCTTTTTTCCGTTTGTCCGATTTTTTGAACCCGAGTTTCTTCTTGTTATTCTTATCTGGTGATAGATTATCATTGTCTAAAACAAAGTTTCTCAGCCAATCAGGTTCATCATCTGACCCTATTTGACCTTCACCTTTGTGGTTCTGATCAGACACAACTTTTGTTCCCAACCCCTCTTTTTGTCTCTGATCAAACACCCATTGCAAAGCACTGCATATAATGCTCAGAGTTTTGCCAGTCCCTATTGCCACAATAATAATTACAAATAAACAAAAGAGAGAAACTGAATATCAAATTCTAAACCCTAAAAATCGCAAAAATTTTCCGACAACAGACCCATTAGAAAACACAATTAACATTCTAGGATTAAACTAAACGTTTGAAATTATACCAGTGGGGCTTTCAAGCAATGAAACGCCGCCTTGATCCAAAGAGCGATAAAGTGCCTCCATGAAATCTACCTGGATCGGGTACGGATTGTATGGAAACCCTCTAAACTCTACTCTGCCGCTTTCTTTCTCCATCTTCACATAAACCCCAAAACCAACCAAACAGCCATAAATCTTTTCTTTGCTTCTTCTGTTGGAAGTTCACAAATTTTCGCGCCAAAATGCCATAGACGGGCCGGACCAAAAACTATAAAATCCAAAACCCATATCTCCTCAGACCCACTATAGTATCCCAACGGCCCAATGGTCATATCATTAAGAAAGTGGATTTATAAGGAAACCCTAAGATAAAAACCCCATCTTCAACGCCGCATCAAATTCAGAGAGAGATACATCCTCAAAGCTCTAGCGCCCTTCTGCGTCGGCTACAATGGTAATTTGATGCTTCGGCTTAATTGACAGAAATATAGAATTATTTACAAGTCTGTTGGCTTATATCAATGGTGGTTTGTTTGTTGAAATGTTGATGAAAACAACAGGGAAAGGGAACAGGGAGCTTTGGTAAGAGGAGGAACAAGACCCACACCCTCTGCGTCAGGTGTGGCCGTCGCAGCTTCCACCTCCAGAAGAGTCGTTGCTCCGCCTGTGCTTATCCCGCCGCTCGTAAGAGGAAATGTAAGTAAAACCCTTGTCTTTTCCTGTTTACTTTTTGTTTTGTTTTGTGGAGTTTATGTGAAGAATCTGTTCTTGTTGTCATTGTATCATCAGTTAGGTTTTGATTGCTTGAATGATTACCATTTTGATCTAAGAAGCCAACTTTGTCATCGGATGTGACATTGTTCTTACATGACAGAAGTTTGTAGTCTTATATGTCTTAGGTTTTGGATGTTTGAGTATGTGTTATCCAAGAAGCCAACTTTATCATAGGATGTGACAAACTATGATGTTTGTGCTGTTGGTATCTTCTGCTAAATGATGACCTTCTCAAGTTTGTATAGTTATTTCGTTTTCTTGTAGTTAGGCTATGATTTGGAATGGATGTGTAAGAGATTTTGTTCATCTGAGGTGGTCTGTGAAGTAGTGAATTTGAGTTGTTGGTCGTGTGATTTATTGTTTTAGTCACCACATTGTTTAAAATTGGTATGTAAGTATGTTGATCGGTGCTTTTTTCTCCGTTTTAAGACAACTGGAGTGTGAAGGCAATCCGGAGAAAGACCACTGGAACTGGAAGGATGAGGTATCTCCGCAATGTTCCTCGCAGGTTCAAGAGTGGTTTCAGAGAAGGTAAAGTATAGTGCGTCTTACAGGGGTTGAGTTATTACAATCCTGCACTTTTTTTTTCCCTTATGTTGAGATGGTTGTTTATTGTGGTTTTCATATCATTCTTGGCTTTGATTAGGTACTGAAGCTGCACCAAGGAAGAAGGGAGCTGCAGCAGCATCTGCTTAAGGCAACAGAGGGTGATTTAGGGCGTAGTGAATGTGCCCATTAATAGATGAAATTTGCAGAGACAAGTTTTGTGGAATGTCTGTTATTTACATTAAATGCTATTTAGTTCGATTTTGACTTTCAATTTTCAAATAGTAGCTTTTGATTTTCAACAAGGACGACGAGAGGTTATTTTTAAGATACTTGCTGTTTCATTTCTATGGAGACATCAATTTGAAATACTGGCAATAAGCTTTTAATTCAGGTTGCTAATTGTGCATAAACAGCCTTAAGGCTTCTATATTAAAGTCTATACAAGCTGATTCTTTTAGAATTTAACATGTTCTTAATGGAAGCAGAGATGGCAATCGGTTGGGCCTGGGCTGCCTATGGCCTGGACTGACCCGTCTCTTGGAATATGTGGCCTGAGCCTAAACGTATTTTGTCGAATTGCTTTGGGTTGAATCATCGTCTTCCCGTCCTTTCTTAGGTTTGAGCCTAGATAGAAATTTGGTGAAATTTTCCCATACTCTAGGCTCAAATCTAATTAAAATTTTGGTTAACTTAAATTTGACTTGTTAATTCCAAATTGGATTAGATCAAGGCTCTTGTTAATTCCAAATTGGATTAGATCAAGGCTTCAAAATTTTTTCCATCACTTAACTTGTTTCAACCTTGTTTTTGCCTTAAAATGATGTTATAAATCTATTTGTATCTAAAACGGCGCCGTTTTGAGACAAAAATAGGGTTAAAACAGGTTAAGTGGTACAGAAAATCTGGACCTTTCTAACCCTTCTATCTGGCATCAAATCCTTTATATTACTTAATACGTTTAACATAGTTGGAGCCTGGAAGATTTGATATCCTCTATATTATTTAACTTGTTTCCACCCTAAAATGATGTTTTAAATCTATTTGCACTAAAATGACGTCTTTTGGGGGCAAAAATAGGATTGGAACATTAAATGGAATAGAAATTTGAACTCTTAGAATCTTCTGTGTCACTTAAACTTGTTTTTGCCTAAAACGACGTCGTTTTAAATTTATTTGCACATAAAACGGCATCCTTTTAAGACAAAAATAAATTAAGTGGTGCAAAAGATTTGAACTCTTAAATTAAATCAGGGCATTAAATCCTCAAGCTCAATCTTAATAATACTTTAACTTTATTTGACTTATTACAAAAATAAATTAAGTGGTACAAAAGATTTGAACTCTTAAATCGGGGCATTAAATCCTCCAGCTCAATCTTAATAATACTTTATTTGACTTATTAATTTTAGACCAATTAAAACTTAATCCTCAAAGCTAGATTTGACCAATTAATTTTGCATCGGTAATTTTATTTTCCGATTCAAAACTGAATTTGACCCGTTATTTTGTGACATGTAATCATAATTTGTTATATACAATTTGCCCATATAAATTTGTACAGCCTAAAGAAAAAACAGTTGCATGGTAAACAAAGTAAAAAAGATAAAACATGAAAATGATGAAAAGGTTCGTATATTCTTTTACTTGGTTTTCATGTATACAAAGTTCAGAATCTACATACAATTCCTCGGCCAAAGACTCTAATTACATATTGATCCATATAGTCTTTAATCTGTTTTTTTAGGAAGAACACCAAAAATGCTGACTAAAAGAGGAAAAATCTTTTGTTGGGTGGCAAAAATTTTTTACCAAACGGAAAACATGTCTTCAGTGTATGTATCACAAATAAGAAATCAATGGCATGCCGAGAGTGTACACAAGTGGATGATGACGTTCGACGCTTGACTAATTTTCTTTGAATTCACCAAACTTTTGCTTTTCTTCGTGTAATTGCCTGATTACAGAATCCATCTCCGGAAATGCAGACAAAAGCAGCAGCTCAAGGAGTTCAAAGGCCAATTGCTTTAAACAAACTGGTGACTACATGTTTGGAAAAGAAAAATGAAAACAATAGGACCTAAATTAATGTATTAAATCAAGAGAAATGATCAGTTATATCTAATGTCAAATAATATGCGTTAGTTTTTGTATAAGAAAATTGCTTTTCTAATGTAAGAAGAGGACATTCATGCAACTTGATACATTTTGCCTGCTAGTGAGAAGTTACATTGGAGCTCCTTTCTGACATGGATAAATATGGTTACTAGTGTGCCAGTTGCTACTAGTCATGACATACCAACTAGGAATATCTGCAATTTTAAAGAATGGAGAATACCTGAAGAAAGAAGTAAAGATCTTTAGCACATTGTTGATATTCCCTTCTACCAACAAGGCCTACGATAGTAGCAGGTGCATTATCTGAATCCAATAACCAAGGTTATTTGAGTATTGGAAATGTATTTCAATGTGGCATTGCTCTAAAACCAAATTTTAATCATAAACGGAAAGAATAAGACATTACCAATCATTAGCTCGTACACAAATTTGGCACGTCGATCTGCTTCCTGTTGCAGCTGGTCGTCGCTTAATCTAGGGGAAGACATTTCAGGGGTTTCCCTGGTGTTAGTTGAACCCTTTGGTGTAGACATTTCTGTGGATTGCTGACTAAGAGAGGTGGCATTAGATGTGTTCGCAGAAGTTTGTCGTCGTCTCTTTGGATGTTTAGTTATGAAAATTCCATCAGGCCAAAGTATCTGAGGTGAATGAAGAAGAATTCAAATGAGGTTTGAAATAAGGATAGAAGTTCTTATATAAATATTTCATACAGTTTGCTATCTGAACATAAATTATATGCCTCGTTACTCTGTTTAATTTCCAATTCCTTGGATTGACCAAAACTTAGAAACATTTGAAGCAAGATTTGTTGGCGATACTAAAATCTTACATATGAAACCACAGGAAGAGGTGTCCATCCATTAGAGGTTTAAAAAGGAGAGCAGAATACCTTCTCCACCCGCTTGATCCCCGAAGCAACCACTGTACCCTTGCGCAGAAGCTGTATTTTCTCTAGCAACCAATCATCAAGGGCATCACCCATTCCCAGCTGCAGTAATTGTTTGGCCACCCAAAAGGCTTTTCTTCTATAGAACAAACATTATGGTTCACGGGCAAATGACACATGTTAGTTGGATGTGGCTATATCCACAGGTAGTCAAAAAGTTGCAAAAAAAGAGTTATTTACAGTTTATATATTAAGTACCTAATCCATCCACCATCCTGTAGCTGGAAAACTACGTCTACAAGATCTAGTACAGGACCTGATAAATTTGGTGGCACCCACTGCAAAGAAGAAATGATAATTATGAGAACTCATTTTCCTTTCTTTCTAATAAGCACATACCTGGATAAAGATTCATCTGATGATCTTGTGAGGGAACTTTAAGTAAATCTTAACAAGGATTATATGAAAGCCAAAAGGCACATGTAGAGAAAGTTTGATCACCACCTAGTATCTTTAACATCAAATTTGATGATAAATGAGATGGTTGCAGATAAGTCAAGAAGATCATTTGACACTGAATCAGTAATTACCTCTCTGGGAAGGGTAGTGTCAGTAGCAGCGTCATGAAGTGACTCAGATTTCTCTTCTGAACTAGCCTTTACTCTTCCTTTTACGATCTTTTCCAAATTTTTGGTGTACAAAGCATTCTTTTGTGTATCTGAATCACTTCCCGAATTCTCACACAATTTTCTAGTATCTTTACCAACCTTCGTCTCCAGAGAATGAGATGAGTCTTTGGTATTCATCCTCAACCCATCTGTTACACAATTGTTCTTTACACGAATTGCAGATTCCTTCCACACATTTCCCAAATGTTCCTTCCTGGTGTTGGTGGATATGGGATCAAGTACCGGTGCAACATTATTTGAAACCATTCTACTTGTTTGAGATGGCTTATTGTCGAGATCAACTAAAAAGTTTCAAGCAAGATATAAAAAGAGAAGATGATCAAAAGAAAGAAAAGAAATCAGAAAGCATCACATTCTGAATTGAACATGCTTCACCTGATAGTGTTTCGATGATGGAAAATGAGTTTGAGAAGACATATGTCTGCACATGAAACAAGTCAGAACAAGGAATCTTCCTAAGAGATGTATAAGAAAAAACCTCCTTAACAACCCTATGTGCACCTGGGAATCAACGCTGAGGAAGTCCCAAACTTCAATAGATCCCGAAATTGTAGGAAGTTGCAGCAGCTTCTGAAAACACAAAGATACGGGAGAATTAAAGGCATGAGCAACGCAGTATAAGTCAATATTGAAAAGCAAAAACATAAATATATGGATTTACACTCTCTCACAGTTGTAAAGTAGATAATAGAGTTATTATGTCCCCCTGGCATCAGGTCCAAAACTAAATTACGTAATTGGACTGGACATCATAGGAGATAATCACATAAATAGATAGACAACATTAAACTCCGCACATTTAGTTAGGATTCAATAGTAAAGCGCAACTGTTAAAAATTACAATTAAGCAGATTATTAAGACCAAGAAACATATCCTAATAAATACAGACTCAATTTTACATATCAGATTTAAGTTTTACATCTCATTCCCTCTATAAGGTAAAGTGCACTAAATATTTGACCTTCAAATATCTGTCAAGCAGTTTACAGCGTTCTTGAATGACAGGGACATCCAATCCTGTCGATAGAAAATGCTTGGGCGGCAAATGAAGACTGTACTCTGGGTACTCTTTGAGACGTCGATGCAATTCTTCAAAATGTCGAAACCTGTTAGAAGATACAGAAAAGCACACATGATGCGTGTATGTAAGAAGAATCAACCATGCTCTAGAGCTATTTGTGGTTACACAGCATATCAATACCAGATGCAAGATAGAAAATAGTCATCAAGGGAATGCATGGTACCTTCTTTTGATTGACCAGCTATTATTATTTACAT
>JAOSBP010000005.1:2772989-2789131 GCA_027563825.1 Erythroxylum mucronatum
CCTCAACCCCCCTCACCTCCGGCGCTGCCATTATTTTCGCCGCTATTTCAAGCAGTCCGACTATTTGCGAAGCCCTCTCGGCGATTTCATCCCTAGGACTAACTTCACCTCTAGGGCTGGTTGATGGCATGGTTACAAAAAGAAAATTTATAGGATGAAGAGAGGAGAAAGGACGTACCTAATTTAGTAATCGAAGTTTAGAATTTGGACTACGGTGGAAAGAAAACTCCAGAGACTGCAGGCAAAAAGATGAAAATGGAAGAAGAATAGAGGCTGGAGAATAAACTACACGTGAAGAAAATCTGTAGTCTGTCGATCCTAAGCATTTATAGAAGATCAACTGAACAGACGCTCTAACCAACGTTGGACGCGTGGAGGAAATCCGAGCCGAACTCAGACACATGGCAGGATCTGAGCTGAAGTGAATTAGGGTTATTAGAAATCCGGAGCGGCGTAACAGCTGAAAGGACGCACCTGACAGCTGCACAGCAGTTAAAAGGACGCGCATGACAGTCTGTCAGGGGACGCGAACCGTCAACAATGATTACACCTAGCATTTTGTTTAGGGCTCGACGTCCAATCGATCGGCCCTAACATTATGCTCGCCCGATCGACCCCACCGTTACACCCGATCGACCTACCATATCGCTATAGCCGATCGATCGGCCCTATCATTACTCCCGATCGGTTTGCCATGTCATGACATCTGATCTGTCAATCGTATCACAACAATTGATCGATCGGGCCTAGCACTATACAATTCTTATGTACTCCTTCGACTCTTCTCTTGGGTCAGACTCGAAGAGTAGAGGGCTTATGGTTAGGTCGGCCATATTAGGTCCATGTCCAAGTCCAGGCGTCGACAACCCATTCGTAGGTGGTAACCTCCCATGCATACGTAAAGACCTAAACCTAGCAGCTATTCCTTATATAAGGTACTACTTTGCCATGATACAGGTACGATATTAGAACCCTGATTTTCTTTATTCTTAGCGACCAAAACCCTTACCAAAAAACTAACTTGAGTGTCGGAGGGGCCTACTGGCAATCAACCCCCGGCGTGCCTTGTGTAGTTTTGCAGGTATTCTTTTGCTAAGGTCAGTCAGAACTATGAATCCAAGCAACGGCGTTCAGCCCCATCAAGATCAAACAGAACCAAACCTAAACTAAAATAACTGGTAGCTTTAGAACACACAACTCTAAATTCATTGGTAGATTATACTGAATATTTGTACTTTAAGAGATGGCTAAGAAAAACAAGTCATAACAAAGTTTAAATTAGGATTTGAAATACACACAAGGAAGAAGTGGATGTCGAGCCCATTTGTTAACCTCTCCTATAACAAGCAAGGGCCTTCGGGTAAACGGTATCAACTCCTCCCAACACATGGGCCTTTTGGGCCAATGATATCAAAGCCTCCCAACCCACCTGTAATGAAACGAGAAACAAGTGTGCCCTAAAACAAAGCGAAAACGATAGGCTTGCGAAGCTTGCTCACTCATACACAAATGGACTACTAGATCATTGAAGTCAAGGGCCTACCTATTTACTCGCCAAGATAGCCATAAATTTGGAAGCCCCACCTAACCACTTTACCGAATTAGAACACACGAACAAATTTATTGTGATCAATATTTCACAAAAATAATGAGACGATGATAATAATAAAAATGCATACGACCATGCTATTCAGCTTCAACATAACTAACATACGACCATTGAATTTTGGCACCTTGCCTTTATGACCCGTCACAACCTCTAAAAATTGTGAAGAAAAATAGCATGCCAATGCCATGCACACAAACAAATATTAATACTGTACACAAATAACATTACAATGAATGGCCAATAATTTCACAACGTCCATATCTGTGTAAGATAGAATTATAGGATTCCAGATTTGACAAAGATATTCACTTTGATCACCGGACTAACTCTTGTCCTAATGTGACTCCAAATATTTACCAATAAACAAATTACTTTCTATAAATCGGGGCCAACCATATCTTCACGCACAAAACTACACATGATGTCAATATGCCATAATGATGTCTCTGTGACACTTAAATCGCATATTAGTTGTAAATTAATGAATGCATATCACATATCACGCATAATCATGTTCATGATTTTGAAATAAAACGTTTAAACCTAAAAAGTAGTAAATTTTTATTTCACCTTAACCCTTATATAGGTGTTGAGTCTGTTGACCAAGTGAAGTCTTAACCATGATTTCGATAATAATAAAATATATTGCCATTAGTAAGATTGTTTTTGGTGATATTAATAACTCTATTACAATATAATCAAGTAATATATGAATGATAAAGTTCAATAAAAGGGCAAAGTGCACAAAAAAAGTCATTGAATAAATTGAACAATCAGTGGATAGAGAAAATGAGCAAAGTGGAGCATAAATGTAATTCAAGTGAAGAACCAAAAATAAGGAAAAATCAAGCTTCAAAATATTTAATAAAATCATATATGAGTTATGGGAAGTTTGCTAGGCATAATTAAAAGTTTCCAAGAGTTTTAAGAGGGTAAAGAGTGCATACGTGCATTATATAACACATATTAAACAATTGTTCATTGTTTTAAGTAAAACAAGTTTTTAAGTTGTTGTAATTGGGGAAATTGATTAGGATACACTTTGTGAGGAATACTCTTTACCTTGAACAAGATAATTTATATGAAGGTTTTTTATTAGTCCGTGATAAAGCAACATGATTGTAAGAATTCCTCTTCACCTATGACAAAAAGGATAGTGAATGGAGAGTCGTTCTTCATCCATTGAGATAAAAAGATAGTGAATTCCTAAGTGGAACTTAGGGAGTGGAGGTAGGCCAAAGGTTGTTTAGTCGAACTATTATAAATCTATTTTGTCTCTCTTTCTCTACTTTCTTTTGTTCATTATTGTGATCTCTTTATAATTGTCATTTATAAATTTGCCATAGTCATTTATTAAAAAAGGCAATTCATTTATTAGTTCACAAATAGGCAAAAAATGAACTCATAATTTACCCCTCCCTCCTCTTTTGTGCTATCTGGGGAACAACACTATAGTCCTCCAAAAATCTCAAAAAACAAAAAATATATAAACATTGATTAAACATGTAATACAAAATTCAATAAAATATTCAATCAAACACATACATTAGGAACCTCAGTTGGAGTGATCTCTATGTTAATCACACTAATTTTCCGCAAAGCCCGTTTCGATGTATAAACTGGTCGATATCAACCTAAATCCTTTTACTAATGTTGAATTTTATATTGAATCTCCTTTTTGACACTTAGAACTTTAAATTCATGATTTCTCTTTTCTTTCTTACTCTATCATTTACATCTTAGCATTTTTTAATGGAAAATGAAGATATAAGTTGTTGAAGCTATCTTTTAAAATAAGATATCGCATATAAGAGGTGGTCTCAAACCTCATACTAGAAAATAGAAGAGAGGTAAAAGCCTTCATAAGCTTACGAAAAAAGTCTTTTGATGAGGTTCTAGTTATCTATTTTAGGGCTTGTGTTTATCTTAAACCCAAACTAAAGTTATCACACTAGGACATTACAATCGAGAGGCTTGGTTAATAAATTTCCTAATTTCATGAAAACACCTTCATGGTTTAATTAATCAACTAAGGGATTTGGTTAGCCTATTGATATGTGTTTAATTGTTAATTCATTTGATATACTACGCTTCGGGATTAATGCCTTAGAAATGCTTAGGATACACACTTTAGTTCATATTTGATCTTAGGTACATTTCGAAAGCGAAGAAGCTAAAGTGACTCGAAAGCTTGTCAATTGAAGCCATCTTCTCAATTTCCATATTATATTGATTCATGGAGGATGAAGAAGAAGAGGATTGAAAGCAATAGAAGGCAATTAAATGCCAAGAAATATGAGAAATATGTTGGAAATACAAAGAAGAAAAAGATTAGAGCAACAAGAAGACAATAAAATGAAAAGAAAAGAAGAATGGACCATTAATAGATCTCATGACCATGTTGGAAAAGTTACACAACCGTGAGTGTGTATGTCATGGCTATGCAACAAGAAGCATGGGCGTGAGTTATTCCTCACATCCATGTAAGGTGGTGATTCCATAAGCCCAAGATTAAAGATGATGCAAGGTGATAGCTGCTCTCACGGTTCTTCTCTCACCAACGTCCATGCATGCTTCTTAACAGCCCTCCTATGCATCTTCTTATGCTTCCAGCTAGCTGCCATGCTCCCACATGACAGCTCCCATGCATGCTTCAGTGATGCCAGCTGCATTCTCCCATACTTCTCACGTTGCTAGCCATTTGCCTTTTTTGTCACTGAGCCATCATGCTTCTCACGGCCGTAAGAAACAAGTCACGAATGTGATTTATTAAGTCATGCCTATGAGAGGCCATTCACGGGTGTGAGAAGGCCAGGTGTCATTTGCTTGTTTAAATGACACTTTGTTTAAACCTAAAAGACTACTACATAATGAAAGGGGTGACAATATAAAAGGGAATATTCGTGACATAACCTAGCCAACAATTTTCTCTCATTTTCTCTTCAATTTTTCTTCCTTCTTTAACACCAAAAGTGGTGATGGAGAGGATGGCCAATGATAAGAGCTTGAAGATGGAGATGGAAGGCTAAATTCTCGATGTTGGTTCAATGGGGATATCAAATCCAAGTCACAGTTAAGCTATTTCATTCTTTTAACGTTGTAATCTCTTTTTGGATTGTTGTGCTCTTTGTGTTGATTGAGTTTGGTTTTGGATAGATGATCTTAATACATTATTTTAATAGTTCTATTTCGAACCTATTGTTATAATGTTGAATGTAATCCATAATTGTTACATTTAATGTCTGTTAGTAGCGTATAATGATCGTGAATCTTTAGAAACAACATAACTTAGGTTAGATAATCAGAACGTGTGAGGTTACTACCTATATTGATCTTTTTTCACTTCGTAATGTTGCTGCCAAATTAAATCTAGAGATCGCATCCTAGGTTATTCAGTAGTTAGGTTTAATTAAAGATCGTAACTTAATTAAATACAACCTAAGGGAAAACCAAGATTAATGTAATGTTCTATTAATATCATATCAATATTTTGAAGAGAGGTGTAAAGACGTTAGGATGATGGAATATGCTTGATCGTGTTTAGGCCGAGATTGACCCTAGAACTGGACCTTACTTATATTCGACACTTTAATCATTTTCAATTGCTTGTTTTAATTTGTCATTTTCAATTGCTTGTTTCAATTCCAAAAAAGCCCCCTTTTATATTGTTCTTGCATCAATTAATTCAATTACAGAGGTTAATCGAACATTCCCTATGGATTCGATACCGACTCACCATAACTACAAAATTTTAGTGTGTAGAGTCAGGTAAATTTTGCATTGCACTCGACACATGCTATCAAATTTGGTTAGTGTGGTAGTTTAATTTTTGTATTTGATTTTTGTTCGTGTTTTGTGAATATATTTGTTTCTTTTTGTTACTTGTTAAGTTTAAAATTTTGTGAGCTTTGATGTATGGTAGTTACAAGATCTCCTAGTAGAGAAATTGAGCAACTTGATCCGAAAATCTAGAGAACATTACAAAGATTGCGTAGGGAAGCAAGGTCAACTTTGGTAGAAGAATCAGAATTGGAATCTGAAGAGACAATGGTAAATTGAGGACATTGAGGGAGTTGCCTGCACCCAATTTAACTCAAATACCATAATGTATAACATTTCCGAATTTTGTTGAACATGTTACCTTTAAGTTAAAATCTGGATTAATTCATTTATTGTCCAACTTTCATGGTCTTGCAGGTCAAGATGCACATAAACATCTTAAGGAGCTCGACGTGGTTTGTCTACGCATGAAGCCTCCCAGATAACCGACGAGCAAATCATATTGAGAGCTTTCTTGTTCTCACTGAAGGATGCAGTAAAAGATTGACTATTTGACTTACCAGCTGGAAGCGTAAACATATTTCTAGAGATGAAGAGGTTATTCTTGGAGAAATATTTTCCAGCCTTAAAGATAGCAAGTATTCGAAAGGAGATAAGTGGTATTAAGCAACATAATGGAAATCTCTTTATGAGTTTTAGGAGTGGTTCAAGAAGTTATGTGCCAATTTTTTACACCACAACATACCAGCGCAACTTCTCATCCAATATTTTTATGAAGGATTGCTACCAATGGAGAGGAGTTTGGTTGATGCAACGAGTAGTGGGGAACTTTGCAAGAAGACTCCCATTGAAGCCAGGATCTTACTTGAGCAAATGGTGGCAAACACACAATAATTTGGCACTCACAATGATGTTCGATGAGTAAACGAGGTAAGTAATTCATCCATCGACCATCTTTTAGATGAATTGACATCCTTTATAAAGCATATTGCAGTTGGACAGGCACAAGTAAATGTGTATAGGATATGTTCAAACACAAGTCATCTAACTGATGAGTGCCTGATGTTACAAGAAGGAAATATGGAGTACATTAATGTTGCAGGACGGAACTTAACGAACCAATACAGCCCGTACTCGCAAACGTATAACCCAGGTTAGAGGGATCACCCTAACTTGAGTTAAAGAGGGAACAAACAATATAATTACTTCCAAAATCAGTCATAAGGACCACAAGGATTCCAACCAAGACCGCAAGGAATATAAGGAGCTTCCTCGTCTAGTTCAGGTACATCTCTTGATGAGTTTATTAAAAAATTTACTGCTAACAATCTCTGATTTCAACAAAGTTTATATCAGTAGCTACAGTAGTTTCAGTAGGGAGAACAACAATCCCAGCAGGGAGTATAACAATCAAAACAGGAAACAAAATTGAGAATACAAAATTTGAAAAACCAAATGGGTAAGATGGTAGTAACGATAAACGGTAACGAATCAAAAATTGAAGGAAAGCTGCCATCCTAACCTAAGGTGAACCTGAAGAATGTCAGCGCTATAACCCTAAAGAGCATAAAGGACATTGAGGGTCCTAAGAGAACTCCACTAAGGATAGCTACCAAGGAAGAGATTGAGAAGGAATTAGGGAAGGAAGAAAATCTATCATCGAGTACAAAGGTAAATTTCAAAAGCCCTAATATTGTTAAGAATAATCCTCCACCTTTTCTGAGCAGATTGACAAAACCGAACAAGGAAGAGAAGGAAAAAGAGATATTGGAAACTTTCCAAAAAGTGGAAGTCAACATACCTTTACTCGAGGCAATTAAGTAAGTACCAAGGTAGGCCAAATTTCTTAAAAAGTTGTGTACATACAAAAGGAAATTACGAGGTGATGAAAAAGTAATGATGGGTGAGAACAAGTCTGCAATATTTAGAAAGAAGATGTCTCCAAAATGCCAAGATCTTGGTATGTTTACCATTCCTTGCAAAATTGGGAACACTGTGATTAATAAAGCTATGTTAGATTTGGGTGCTGCTATTAATGTGATGCCTTGTTTTATTTATGCTTCTTTGAATTTGGAAAACTAATTATTAATCAAATCAAAATTCAAGTCCATTGAAAGAAACGAGTGTAATCATACAACTGGCTAACTGCACTAATACTTATCCTGATGGTGTGGTTGAGGATGTTTTAATGCAGGTAAATAAGTTAGTATTTCCTGCAGATTTCTATATTATGGATATGAATGATAACACTTCATGTAATTCGATACCTATCTTGTTGGGGAGACCGTTTCTTAATACGGATCAAACTAAGATAGATGTTCGTAAGACCACCCTCACAATGGAATTTAATGGGGAAGTGATTCATTTCAATATTTTTAATGCCATGAAACATCCTCCTAATGATCATTGTGTTTTTTCTGTTAATGTGATTGATCCTTTGGTATAAGAAATGTTTAAATTTAGTAGCAAGGATCATTTGGAAATAGTTTTGAATGAGCATTTACAAGTAGAAGCCATCATTGATGTTGAGATGGGAGAAGAGCTTATGGAAATGACAATCACTTTGGAATCATTAGAAAACTCTCCAAAAATGTATGAATTGGCTTTTATAAAACTATCAGAATCTCACTGGAAGTTGTTACCTCCTGATGTGCAGGCAGCAGAATTGGAATTGAAGTCACTCCCCACACGCCTGAAGTATGCCTATTTGGGAGATAAGCACACTCTCCCAGTTATTGTTTCGGCGAAGTTAACTTCAAATCAAGAGGAAAGGTTGATTCGAATATTGCGAGAACATAAGAAGGCCATCAGGTGGACTGTTGCGAATATTCAAGGGATAAGCCCATCAATTTTTATGCACCGCATTTTGTTAGAGGAGGACGTAAAATCAACAACGCAAGCTCAGCCTAAGTTGAATCCTCTAATGATGGAAGTTATGAAGAAGGAGGTGTTGAAGCTTCTCGATGCTGGGGTAATTTACCTGATCTCCGATAGTAAGTGGATAAGTCCCGTCCAGGTGGTTCCAAAGAAATCTGGAATCACCATTGTGACAAACTAGGAAGGTGAGTTTGTTCCTACCCGAGTGCAAATCAGATGGTGAGTATGTATTGAATTATCGAAAGTTAAATTCTTCCAATCATAAAGATCACTTTATCCTTCCCTTTATTGATAAGATGCTTAAGAGATTGGCTAGCAATGATTATTATTGCTTTCTAGATGGCTTTTCAGGTTATCTTCAGATCCCGATCTCACCGGAAGATCAAGAGAAGACCATATTTACATGCCTATTCGGTACATTCACTTACCGAAGGATGCCATTCGGATTATGTAATGCCCCCACCACATTCCAAAGGTGTATGGTAAGCATTTTTTCCAAATATGTTGAGAAGATTGTTGAGGTATTCATGGATTATTTTAGTATATATGGATCTTCTTTTGATGAATATCTTGAGAATCTTGCCATTATCTTAGAACAATGTATAGAAACTAGCCTTGTGTTGAATTGGGAAAATTATCATTTTATGGTGGATCAAAGTATAGTTTTAGGCCATGTGATATCTGATAAGGGTATTGAAGTAGACAAGTCTAAAGTTGATCTTATTTCTTTTTTACCTTACCCCTCTACTGTAAGGTAAGTGCGCTCTTTTCTTAGGCATATAGGTTTTCATTGAAGGTTCATTAAAGACTTTTCAAATATAGCCACACTAATATGTAAGCCTCTACAACAAGATGTCTCTTTTGAGTTTGACGAGAAGTGCAAGGAAGCATTCATCAAACTTAAGGAACTTCTGACATCCCCACTGGTGATTCAACCTCCAGATTCGAACCTCCCCTTTGAGATCATGTACGTTGCAAGCAATTATGCAATTGGGGTAGTTTTAGGACAAAGAGTGGGAAAAGCTTTGCATTCCATCTACTATGCTTCCAAGACTCTACACCCAGCTCAATTGAATTATTCAACTACTGAAAAAAGAACTCTTATCTGTGGTTTTTGCATTAGAAAACTTTTGATCGTATATGCTTGGTATTAAAGTGATTGTTTATTCTGACCGTACAGCTTTATGATACTTACTCACAAAGAAGGAAACAAAACGGAGGCTGATCAGATGGATTCTCCTCCTTCAAGAATTTGACTTGTAGGTCAGAGATAAGAAGGGGCAGAAAACATAATGGCAAACCATCTCAACCCTTTGATAAAGGAAGAAGAAGATATCCCTCTGTAAGAAACCTTTCTAGATGAACAATTATTCTTTTCCAATGCAACACTACCATGGTATGCAGACATTGCCAAATTTTAATTTACTAATGAATTACCTGTTGATTTGTCAAAGACTTGGAAGGATAAGCTACGGAGTAAAGTGAAATATTGCGTATCGGATGACCCGTATCTTTGGAGGCACTACGTAGATCAAGTTATTAGTAGGTATGTACCAAAAAATCAAACATCATCAATCTTGGCCTTCTGCTATTCGTACACGTGCGAAGGACATTTTAAAGTAAAAAGGTCAACTCGTAAAGTTCTGGAGAGTGACTTCTACTGGCCAATATTGTTTAAAGATGCATATACCTTCTGCAAATCCTGTTATAAATGCCAACGGTCAGGTAACTTGTCCCATAAGGATCAATTGCCATAAATTCCTTTGCTTTTATGTGAAAATTTTGACATTAAGGGCATCGATTTTATGGGACCTTTCCCTCCGTCTTTTGATTTTACTTATATATTGCTTGCAGTTGATTATGTTTCTAAATAGGTGGAAAACAAAGCCACCAAAACTAAGATGCAAGGGTTATTGTAGATTTTGTTAAGGCTTTCGGGATACCAAAAGCCATCGTTAATGACAGAGGAACCACTTCTGCAACAGGGTGATGGAAGCGACGTTCAAAAAATATCACATCACGCACAAAGTTTCTACTACTTACCATCTCCAAACCAATAGGCAAGTTGAAATGTCAAATCAATAAATTAAATTAATCCTGGAGAAAACCATGCAGTCCAATAGAAAAGATTGGAGCGTAAGATTGGAAGATCCATTATGAGCCTATAGGATGGCTTATAAAACACCAATTGGGATGTCACCGTATAGGCTAGTGTTTGGAAAGTCATTTCATCTTCCAGTGGAATTATAGCATAAAGCATATGGGTTATAAGAAGATGCAACATGAATTTGGACAATGCAAGAATGCATAGGAAGTTGCAGCTTCAAGAGTTGGACATGAGGAATGAGTCATATCAAAATGCAGTGATATATAAGGAGAGGACAAAGGCTTTTCATGATAAGATAATTTTGAGGAAAAGCTTCTCAATGGGCTAGAAAGTGTTATTATATCATTCCAAACTCAAATTATTTCCAGGTAAGTTGCATTTCCATTGGGTTAGCCCGTTTATCAGTCATGTCTTTTCTTTTGGTGCAGCAAAGATACGAAGTCTCAAAACTGACAAGACATTCAAAGTGAATGGTCATCGATTGAAATCATATTATGAAGGCTTCCAAACGGAAGATTTAGAGGTGTTGATGTTGGAGGATGTGAATGGTGTCACTTGATGCACGCAACTGGAGGTCGAACCAACGATGACAAACAAAAATGATACTAGGGAGGTAACCCAAAGGAAGTCAATTTTTGTTTCTTTACGTTTTCGTAATTGCTATTTTTGTTAAATGCTCCATTTTTTACATTTGATGTTACATTGGGGACAGTGTAAGTTTTAAGTGTGAGGGTGGGGATCCTAGTTTTTATGCATGTATTTTAGCTTTAATTGTTGCTTATTTGACTTAAGCAGTTTTCAAAATCAAACAAACAAAATAAAGAATTTCTTGTTTTCTATTGCTTTTAAGACTATATAGTCATAATTAAAGTGTAAATTGATTAGAAAATACATGGCAACTTTAGCATTACTTTTGCTCTTGCGATTGGTTAATGTGCATTATTCTTAAAATAATAGTGACTAATGGTAGACAAAAACCAGTGAGGTTTTGAGCCATATCAGACTGACACATTCATATCAGTCTCACTATCTTTTGTTATGAGTGACCTTCATGAAATATACATCCTTACTTTGTGTTGATTTTCTATTTAAGACCATATTTTTATCACATGCATTTTAATGTAAATAATTAGGCATTTTTTTGTTGATTATGAGCTATATTAGCCAAATAGCCAATGCATTTATGTGAATTTTCCTTTGCTAACCCCCCTTTGAGTTTTATTAGCCTTTTCTTTTGTATAAAGCTAGTGAAGCATTTGTTAATTCTTGATGACTGTGATTGTACAAAAGCCCAGGTGTGGGCGTATGCATACAGATGAGTTGGTTTTATTTGTTAAAATGTTATGTTATGAATCCTATGTTGATGTAGCTTCTATCACCTTTATATTTGAAAAAAAAGAAAAAGAAAAAACTTTGTGAGTTTTAATAAAAGTATCAAGGAGGAAATACAATTGTTGTGAAAAGTTGTTAATTAATAGTTTATCCTCCTTAAGTTGTATTGATTGGGTGTTTGAATATATTGCATATGAGGAAGGATGTTGTTTTGGATGGAGCACCTTTTTGTGTTATGTTCATGTGGCTTATGGTGTGAGAGCTAAATTGAGTTATGAAACATATTTGTTGCATTCTTTATGGCTGGCGGTACCTAGTTTTGAATGAATGTCAACTTGTGCGTTTGATATCTCATTAAGTGTGACTTTGCTTCACTAGCTTGATGGCTTCTATGCTAAATCACTCAAAATACATCCCACCTTACCGTTGCCAACATTACAACCCTAGAAAAGTCCTTTGATTCATGATTGTGTATGTGACCTTTAGTGGTGGATAAATGAAATGATATACAAAGTTATGGACTATTGTGATTATGAATGATGTTGGAGTGTACATATGGAATTATCTTATTTAAACACCTTATGTCCAAGTCTACCTCTAGATCACTCAGTTTCTAAGGGTGATGAATGTTGATTGATCATGAGTAGAATCTTTGAATTTTGAGTTATTGTTTTAGGTTTTGAAAGTCATCCATCGTTGCTTATGGTTATCTATTATTAGGAAATATGGAAAATGAATAAAAGTTTTGGTTTGTGATTTTGAGTTTGACGATTTGCCTAAGGATGGTTAAATGCTAAGTGTGGGGGAAGTTGATATGTGTTTAAATGTTGATTCATTGGATATACTACACTTAGTGATTAATGCCTTAAAAATGCTTAGGATACTTACTTTAGCTCATATTTGATCTTAGGTAAATTTTGGAAGTGAAAGAGCTAAAGTGACCTGAAAGCATGTCCATTGAAGCCATCTTCTCAATTTTCATATTCTATTAATTCATGGAGGATGAAGAAGAAGAAGATTGAAAGCAAAAGAAGACAATTAAATGTCAAGAAAGATGAGAAATATGCTGGAAATATAAAAAAGAAAAAGATTAGAGCAACAAGAAGACAATAAAATGAAAAGAAATGAAGAATGGACCATTAACATATCTCATGACCATGTTGGAAAAGTTTCACAGCCATGAGTGTGTATATCATGGCTGTGTAACATATTCATAGGCGTGAGTTGTTCCTCATGCCCATGTAAGTTGGTGATTCCATAAACCCAAGACTGAAGATGATGCAAGGTGGCATCTATTCTCACGATTCTTCTCAAACCAACGTCCATGCATGCTTCTTAACAACCCTCCCATACATCTTCTTATGCTTCCATCCAATTGCCATGTTCTCATATGATAGCTCCCATATATGTTTCGGTGATGCCAGCTACCTTCTCCCGTGCTTCTCATGTTGCTAGCCAGCTGCCCTTTTTTGTCACCTAACCATCATGCGTCTCACGATCGACTTGTTAAGTCACACCAGTGAGGCCTTCTCACACCTGTGAGAGTCCACTTATAGGCGTGAGAAGGCCAGATGTTATTTGCTTGTTTAAACGATCTATGAGAGGCCACTTACAAGCGTGAGAAGGCCAGATGTTGTTTGCTTGTTTAAACTACACTTTGTTAAACCTAAAAGACTACTACATAAGGAAAGGGGGTGACAGCAGAAAACGGAATATTTGGGACATAACCTAGCTGACAGTTTTCTCTCATTTTCTATTCAGTTTTTCTTCGTTCTTCAACACTGACAGCGGTGATGAAGAGCATGGTTGAAGGTTAGAGATTAAATATAGAGATGGAAGGCTAACTTCTCAATACTGGTTCAACGGGGATATCAAAGCCAAGTCACGATTAAGTTATTTCACTCTTTTAAAGTTGTAATCTCTTTTCAGATTGTTGTGTTGTTTGTGTTGATTGAGTTCAATTTTGGATAGATGGTCTTAATATGTTATTTTGATTGTTTTATTTCAAACCTATTGCTATAATGTTGAATGTAATCTGTAATTGTTACATTGATGTTTGATAGCAGCGTCTAATGATCATGAATCGTTAGAAACAACATAAATTAGGTTAGATAACCTGAACATGTGAGGTTATTGCCTATATTAGTCATTTTCCAATTCGTAATGCTGCTGCCAAATTGAATTTAAAGATCATATCCTAGGTTATTTGTTAGTTAGTTAGGTTTAATTAACAATCATATCTTAATTAAACACAATCTAAAGGAAAACTGGGATTAGTATAATGTTCTATTAGTCTCAGATCAATAGTCCGACGAGAGGTGTAAAGACGTTAGGATGATGGAATATGGTTGATCGTGTTTAGGTCGAGATTGACCTTAGAACCAGACCTTACTCATACTTAACACTTTAATCATTTTCGATTGCTTGTTTTAATTTGTCTTCAATAGTTTACTTTTATTTTATTTTCTAAATTGCTAAAAATAAAAAAAAACCTTTTATATTATCCTTGCATCAATTAATTCCATTACAGAAATTAACTGAATATTCCATGTGGATTCGATCCCAACTCACTATAACTACAAATTTTAGTGTGCAAAGTCAGGTAAATTTTGTAGTGCACTAGACACACACTGTCAACCATGTTTGATGTTTGGTTAACTAATATATGTTTTTAGTAATTTCTTATAACTTGTTTATAATTTTCTTTTATTTTATAACCTCTTAAATCAACTTTATCTAATATTTTTTGTAAGAAACAAAGAGGTTATTAATTGAAATATAAAACAATATTAAGTTATGACATTAGATTGAACTAATATGATTCTTTATAAAAATTCTCCTATTTAAATTCAATTTAATCGGCACTTATACCTGTTGAAGGCATTTTTATCATTAGAATTAATGGCATTTTTCCTTAATTTCTAGATTAATTATTGGGTTATATATATATTTTTCTTGCTAAATTGCTTGATTCGCCTGAATTCGCATTTATAATTGTTCATGTTTAATTTGTAGGAAATGCACTTGGTTTTAATTATTAAAGACCACAACAGTCCAAGGAAAATGTGGGTAGAAACAGCAGTCTAAAACGGCAAGTAAAAGGAGCAAAATGCAAAAGAGAAAAAGAAGAAGCACACATTATAAACACCAGCCCAAAATGCACAAAAGGAGGAGAGAGCAAAAATTGAGAAGACCAGCGGCAAAAAGGAGGGAGGATTATTTTATTGGGAGGTGTTGTTAATTGAAGAGACACGTGGCAGCTGGGAAGGTTTCTTGAGGTTTTCAAGTAACAAAAGTTTTCAATGAAAGAGAGAGTTTATTATTGTTAGGGAGTAGCGGCAGAGAAGTGGGGCTTGACACAAAATAGAAAGGAACAAAAGCTGTGGAGACCCACCAGTGGAGCACTCACATTACAGACAAAGTGGGCGTGAGCAAAAAAAACAGGAGCAAATTAGAAAAAGCAAAGAAGGTAGCTAGTTGTTTTAGAGAGACCATACAAAATCAACGCCACCAGCAAGAGGAAAAAGATGTGGAGGCAGCCAAGTGACCCACCAAGCAACAACGCTACACTAAAAAGGAAAATCACGCTACACAAAGAATCAAACCCAGCAAACCACAAGAAAAAGAAACGAGAATTACGCTACTAAGGGACAGCTCCAAAAGGCTTACCACGCCGCCAGAAACATCAAGCTACATGAGGGACAGATCACGCATACATCTAGGGGGAAGTAAAAAAACAAATGACGCTACAATGAAGACAACTGAAATCACGCAAAAAAGGGGAGGACTCTCCACTCAAAAGCTTAAGCACTCGCACAACACAAGGGAGCCCCACAAAAAAAAACAATCACTTTACATTCACCACCAAGGTTACAGCAAAAGAGAGCAAAAAGTGGCAGCAGAGAGAGCTGAACGCATACACCAATAAGGGGACTCTTGGAGTTGAAGACGCATACACAAATAAGGGAGGCTCAACCAACGTGAACAGCAAGTGTAGAGGAGGGACATGAAGCTTAGAAGGAGACTAACGTTACAAAGGACCAACTAGAGAGGGACCAACGTTATTCCAACAACAAAAGGAGAATAGGGGCTGTTGGAAACAGAGGATTGGAGTAGCTGGTGGAGTTGGCAAGCAAAGGAGGGACGCAACTGCTGGAGACGTGAGTTTCATGAACAGACCCACACAACGTATACACGCATCAGAGGGAGACCCGAAAACTCATTCATTCTCTGCTTTATTATCTGATTTCTCCTAATGTTGGTTGTTGACTTTAATACTTGTGGTTTTCATCCCACCATGAGTGAGTAGCTTCCCTAAAGCTTCAAGGTTGGGCTGAAGCTTTTAGCTAATTTTATGGATTAAATCTCGGTTGATTTATTTGTATGAATTTTTGGTTTTGATTTCTCTGTTTTGAAATTGATTTTGCTGGTATTGTG
>JAOSBP010000005.1:2803569-2814933 GCA_027563825.1 Erythroxylum mucronatum
TCATCTAGAGTACATAAAGAATTATTCAACATGTTCTGATTTACATGACTTTCTTCCCTGGGGTGAAAGGTAGACACGAACTGAATATTTTTTGCCAGTGGGGTATCAATTTTAGTCATGCCATCCTGCTCCTTGGGTCTTGAAACTTTTTTTGAGAGATTCCCGAGTATAGCTTTATAGTAATTGAAGAATTCTGACAGACCTGTTCAATTGCTTTTTCTTTGCCTTCTTTATTTTGGTAGTTTCTCCCTTTTGCCCACATGTTTCAAAATTTTCAGGAGCAAGAGCTGCAGTCTTTCTCTGAGACATCATATCCAACATATCCTCCCGTTCTCCTCCTGATGTATGTCGTATGATTGTTAGAATATTTAATGGCACGTGTGACTTATTGAGTCCCATGAAAATAACCCAAGATGATGGTTATTGGGTATTAAATTATAGGACCCTTTCCCTCTCTTTTTTAAAATTAACTATCATGATGATTGGTGAAAGGATATATAAGTTTTAGAAACTTATGAAAGGTTATCTTAACCATTGAAGAAATCAAAAAAAGAAGAAGAATAGATGTATATAGGGAGTAAATCTCCTTACAAAAACTATAATAGATTCAATTATGTTTAAATAAATCGATCAATAAATTTTTACAATTGGTATTAGAGTCACGGTGTTGCATTGTTGTTTTCGTTTCTGGAATGAAAACCAATTTAATGTGTTGATGAGTGTAATGTGTTACGAAAACAAAAATCAAACATAAAATTATGTTGACTTTGCCGTGTTTTATTTGCGATAAAGTTCCTGTTTCTATAAAGATATGTTTATGCTTGTTGTAAAAGAACCGAAAAGCTTGGATCTTGAAACAAAAAGGCTTGGTCTTATCGTAAGTTTTCATAAATCAATTCCAGGTTGCTGTGTCTGTTGCTATGGTTGTTTGCTGTGTTCTGTTTCTTCAAAGATATGTGTTTATGGTTGTTGAATAGAAACGAAAATGTATGGTTCTTGAAACTAAAAGTTGAATATTATCGTGATTTTCTTGAACCATTATTGTTGGGATAGTTTTTGGCTTGGAGAGAAACTGTCCTCTTTGATTATAATGTTGGCAAGAGATGCTCTTGGTAAGGCTTGGGATGGTTTTCGATACGAAGAGCAACGATATGAAGAGAAACAAACTAAAAAAAACGAAACCAGCGGCTGAAGAAGATTGCACGCGCCTCACGTCAGAGGCAAGAGTCACTGGCGAGGTGCGTGTAACACATGTCAAAGTTGGCAGTGGTGGGCGCTAGCACATATATATTATTATTGTATTAAAAATAATTTTATGAGTTTGAATATGGGTCCTATTTAAGGTGTTTTAATTTTGGGTCGTAACTCATAATTTACTTAATTGATAATTTAAATTAATTAATGAAGGGATTAATTAATTAATTTAGATTACTTAATTGACAATTTAAATTAATTAATGAGGGAATCAATTAATTAATTTAGATTTATATGCATAAATGTTACGCCTACGTGTGCTATGCATAATATAATTTTTTGTGTTATATTATGTTTTAATTGATACTTTGATCATTTATAGTATGTAATGCTTGAAATTAAATTTTCCTATTATATGTGAAGTGTAATACATGACAGTATGACAGTTTAGAATAGTTTGTTAGTTACCAAAGTGACCAAACTAATTAAATTAAATTTTTTCATATATGATAATTGTTTAATTAAATGTTTATTGCATGAAAAGCTTGTTAGTCATCAAAGTGGCCTAGCTTGAAAATATTAATCATTTAATTGTGAGTGTTTTAATTGTTCATTATGATATGATGCTAAAATGACATAAAAGTTGAACTGAATAATTGAGATATTTAATTATAATGCTAGGAGGTCACCCAAAGGTGGACCACTGCTTATAATTAATGACATCAAAGGGACTTTATCAACATATTTGATTAATATGTTTGTATATCTAAAGATCGCATGCATGTTGACGAGAATGTGATTGATTGTCCATTATAGTGAACTATATTTGCATCATAATAGGTTACATCTATGTGTATTAGTTAGTTTGAATCTATTTAAGTTTATTCAAAGTATTAGTATGTGAGATATATGTTGTGTTTGCAGCATTTACTAATTTGTTTGCTTTAGAAAATGGGTTAATCAAGTTCAATGGTCTGAACTATGATGATTGATTCGAACAAATCCAGTTCCAACTGGATGTAATGGATTTGGGCTTGACCATAATCTCAGACGCAAGGCCCGCAACCATAACTGAGACTAGTTCTGAAGTTTACAATTCTTATTATGAGACTTGAACGATCTAACAGGCTAAGCTTGAATTTGATGCGAATGATGATCGCAGAAAATGTAAAGTCGTCAATGCCTAAAACGGACAATACACAGGTTTATGTTGAAACTTAAAGAATACTCGCAATCTGATATAGGTGACAAGTCTATAGTAGAGACTTTAATTAGTGAGCTGACGACCAAAAAGTTTAATTGGCCACAGCTTATTCATGATCATGTAACACATATTTCAAATCTAGCTGCAAAGCTCAAATCCATATTTGTATCTTCATTACATAGAAATTAAGTTTTGAGAAATTTTATGAAAAGGTTAATTAAAGTGGTTAGAAATTAAAAAAGTCATGAACGACAAATATAATTTAAGAAAATTATGTCACTACGTTCCCAGATCTCGTACCTCAACAGGTCTTCAATTGGATGTTGATGATGATATATATCATTACGTATCAAAAATAAAAATAAAAATAATTATTAAAATTTAAATATATTTGGTAAAAAAACATAATTCGTTTTATATTTAATATATGAAATTGTCTTTAAAATAAATAAAAATACAATTTCACATATTAAATATAAAAGAATTATATTTTTTTCACCAACATTTAAATTTTAATAATTAAATTTAAGGTGAAGGACTATTGGTTACAATGTACGATGTTCCAAGGATTTAAATACAAAAGTGTCACTTCTCAAAGTATGAAAACTCTCATTTTCTTGTGCGTGTTCCACTGAAAAGTAAAAATTATATTTTTTAAAAAATAGTTAGTGAGCAAAAGGGATGGCTAAGAACTAAGAGCAAAGAACACGAAAACTTGACTAGTGAGCGAAAGGGATGGCTAAGAACTAAGACCAAAGCACACGAAAACTTGACTAGTGAGCGAAAGGGATGGCTAAGAACTAAGAGCAAAACACACGAAAACTTGACTAGTGAGCAAAAGGGATGCCTAAGAACTGAGAGCAAAGCACACGAAGACTTGCAAAAGTCAAGAACAACAAACAAAAATGTCACTAAAAGTTCACGTGTAGTCTTGTATTGGTGCATTAACAATACAAAATGTATATGATGTTATTACTTATAATTTTATATACCAAAAATTGTAATAATATGTGAAAATTGGCCAAAATTATTACATGATCATCACCTTTTGGAATTAAGTGAAAAGCTCCAATATTTTAAAAAATTGACAAAAAGGTGTTATTTATATTATCTTCCTTTATTCCTTTGTTTTTAAGAAATATTCCTTTATTCTTTTTACATAAAAAGAATAATAAAACTAAAAGAACAAAAATTCAAACTTGTGTAGTAGTAATGAGCTCAGACAAAGGGTCGAAGCCCTCGAAGGTAATAGGTGGGATCCACAGTAGGAGTCCACAGTGGACGTCCCTCTCTAACACTTCTTACTTCTTACTCGTCGTCGTCTGTGTGTGTGGACTCTGATAATGTTCCCTTCGACGTCTTTATTACGTGTGTCTGTGTGTGTGGACTCTGATAATGGCCCCTTCGACTTCATTATTATTATTATTCTAAACTTTCTACTTCTCTCTCTCTCTCTCTTCAACACGTTTTAGTATATTCTCGCCGGAGCTTCGCCGGCAATGTCAGAGATGCCACCACCTCCTCCGCCGACGACTGGAAACGACTCATTTTCACCACCTCTTTCGCTGGCGGCTGGAAACTACTCATTTTCAGCACCTCCTTCGCCAGCGCCTGGAAACGACTCATTTTCACCACCTCATTCGCCGGCGCCTGGAAACGACTCATTTACTTCTCCTCCTTCACCGCCGTTAGATTCTAATACAACAACTTTTTCTCCACCGGGTGGAGGAGGGACCGGCGTAGCCGGCCCCCCGGTTGGTTCTTCGAAGAAGGGGGGCCTGCCTCCGGGAGCTTTGGTGGGGCTAGCGTTAGGGGCTGTGATTGTGCTGATATTTGTTGGAATCTTCGTGTTTTTCTACCGGAGGAAGAAGAGAAAAGTTGCAGAACTTCAAGTTGGTCCACCCCAATATTGGCAACAAAGCATTCCTCCAGGTATGGAATATAAACTTACATTTGCAGCGAAAGCCTTTCCTTTTCCTGTTAATGGCACTGACTCCTCCATTGTTTCAACCGTTTGGCTCACCTCCACCTGGACCTCCTTCAGCACGGATGCGTTTGGACTCTGAGAAATCGTCGGTTGCTGGATTTGAAGTTGGATTCTCACAGAATACATTTTCCCTTGAAGAGCTAACAACAGCAACTGATGGTTTCTCTTATGCCAACCTTCTTGGTCAGGGTGGTTTTGGATATGTTCACAAAGGTGTCCTGTCTAATGGTAAGGTGGTTGCAATTAAGCAGCTCAAAGCAGGGAGTGGACAGGGAGAACGTGAATTCCGGGCAGAGATTGAGATAATTAGCCGTGTCCATCATCGACATCTTGTTTCACTAGTTGGATACTGCATTACTGGAGCACAAAGGATGCTTGTTTATGAGTTTGTTCCGAATGGCACATTGGAATTTCATTTACACGGTGATTCTTTTTCTTTTATTAGATTTCTCTGTTACATCTTATGCAATAAATATTATCTGAGAGGATAACTAATTCCTCTTTTAGCTGAAAATTTTATGACGTTAACAATGGATTAAATTTAAAGGATTAAAAAACGAAGTTAATGCATAATATCTGATTTCGGTTTTAATCTATGATTCTAATGTCGATTTCGAGCTCCAAACGATCTTGAATCTCTTGGAACCTTTACGGAAAGTGTTTCCTAACACGTGGTTTAAGTCTTTTTACCGTTTTTTCAATACGTAAGTTCTCCTAACGGGTCAAAGATTCCTTATACTTACAATTGATATGAGCAACTACAGGAAACCTTAACTGTAACTTTTATATAGCTTCTATATCGGGCTTTCCCATCACAAGGTCGATATGGACTAGGTTCATACTAAAAGTGATTCATTTTTTACACGGATTTTGACCAATTAATTTAGATCATTTATTGGATCACTTTATTATTTTATCTGGATTAAATTACGCAATTTAACCAATAATTTGATTCCACTTATTATCCATAATATTGCCCAACTTTATAGATATGACAAAATTGTTCAACGTTGTCCTGATTCTCACATTCTAATTTGATTCCGCTTATTTATGAAATATGATATCTTACTAGTTCTCAAGATTGAGAAACACAGGATTGTATAACTTGAAATATAAACATATTTACGAATGATGTTACTAATTTTCAAATGTCAATTCTATTGCAGGAAAAGATAAGCCGACTATGGACTGGTCGACCAGAATGAAAATTGCAATTGGCGCTGCAAAGGGATTGGCATATTTGCATGAGGACTGTGAGTATTCTTTACTCGCGTGCTTAGTGAACTAATTGCTAGAGACGTTTTGAATTTAAATTGTCTCCGACTTGTCATAATCCTAACTGGCATTATTCAGGTCATCCAAAAATCATACACCGCGATATTAAGGCAGCAAACATTCTTCTTGAATATAGCTTTGAACCTAAGGTAAGCTACACTACAAACAAGATTTATGAGTAAATTGCCCAGTTATTCGGTTCCCAGAGAAAACGATTAAGGTAGTTGATCCTCTGTGTGTATGATGACTAATTAATTCAATCCTGAACTTCCCGTGCTGCCTGTATCTTATGAGCTATTGGATATCTCTTTCGGATGTGTTTAAAAATGTCGATAGAGCTTGTGATTGTTGACGAGAATCATTCTCTTTAATTTCTTCTGGCCGCCAACTTTAAGAATTCTTTCATCTTGAATGTTTTGCATCTCGTTCTCTCAGATTGCCGATTTTGGACTTGCAAAACATTCGTTAGATACTGACACTCACGTTTCAACTAGAGTGATGGGAACTTATGGGTGAGAACAACAAAACCTACCATGTTTTACATGCACACAATCGTGGACCAGTTAGATGTTTGATCTCATAACTAATTTTAAAAAGAGCTTATGGTTCGGAATTCTCATGTTTAATGTTATTAACTGCAGAAATATTTCTTGAACTGTTTGTTGTATGCAATTTCTTCTGCTGTAGTTATATGGCTCCAGAATATGCTTCTACTGGGAGGCTTACAGATAAGTCAGATGTCTTTTCCTTTGGAGTTGTGCTTCTAGAGTTAATAACTGGCCGCCGAGCTGTTGATAGAACTCAATCTTCTCGCCATGAAAGTTTAGTCGATTGGGTAAGTACTTGACTCTAGTTTATAATAGTACAAGAATATAATATGAGAGTATAGAATTTGTACCTTTTGATCATCAACATGACAATCAAAAGGAATTTGCTGAATAAATGTTGACAAGACAATACTGGATCATGTTATTTCCGGACAAGTTGAGTTGCCGATTCAACCTCGGGTTGAATGATATCCTTTGATACCTGTGCAGCCTTGTTGCTGATTAAAGAAATAAATAAAGGTGTACTTAAATTTTCAGGCAAGACCTTTGATGAAGCAAGCTCTGGAAGATGAAAACTACAATGCCCTTGTTGATTCAAAATTGCTGAACTATGAATCCTTTGAAATGAAACGGATGATTTGTTGTGCAGCAGCTTGTGTACGTCGTTCAGCACGAGTTCGACCATCAATGAGCCAGGTAGCTCCCAGTCTTTCAAACATCAAATTGAATGGATTTAGTCCTTAGTTTAACACCAACTATAGTGCCATTAGCTAACTACATTTCCTTTCTGGAGATGCTTGGACACCCACACCCAATAATTATTCGAGTCTCTTTATTGTATGTCAGCAGCATCTTAAAGCGATTACGCTATCCCTATATACAAAAAACTGAACTGCCAAAGTCATTATGCTGGTTAAAGATCCTTATATTGCTGCTGCTGTATGAAACAGATAGTCCTAGCTCTCGAAGGAAATACACCTCTAGATGAATTAAGTGATGGAATACTGCCTGGACAAAGCATGGCATTCAGCTATCAGGGAAGCTCAATCTGCAACCATCTAGTTCAAGCACCGAAGGACAATCTGCACAAGAGAAGGATAGCCAGGGAGTTAAAGAAGAATGCCAGAGAATGTTTAGGATTTAGTTAGGATAGACAACATTACACTCCGCACATTTAGTTAGGATTCAATAGTAAAGCAATTAAGCAGATTATTAAGACCAAGAAATATATCCTAATAAATACAAACTCAATTTTACATATCAGATTTAAGTTTTACATCTCATTCCCTCTATAAGATAAAGTGACAATAAATATTTGACCTTCAAATATCTGTCAAGCAGTTTATAACGTTCTTGAATGCATTTGACCCAATGGCCTAATTGGTTGGATGATTTTGTTTCACATGCATTTGTTACTGATATTGCTCCTATTGTTGTCCCTATTGTTATTAATTCTTCTCATACACCTCCTACATATTCATTTGTACTCTCTTCTCATCTTACATCAGATTATCATTCTTTTTTAGCAAATGTGTCTAATATTGAAGAACCTAGTTCTTTTGAGCAAGCTAAAACTAATTTGAATTAGTTGAATACTATGGAGGCTGAGTTGACAACCCTTGATAATAATCATACTTGGGACCTTACTATTTTACCGAAGGGTAAGAAAGCTAAAGGTTCTAAATGGGTTTATAAAGTTTAAATCAAACCTGATGGGACTGTTGATAGGTATAAGGCTAGGTTAGTAGCAAAAGGCTATAATCAAATTGAGGGAGTGGATTATAATGAATGTTTTTCTCCAGTTGCTAAAATGGTTATTGTGAGAATTTTTATAGCTATTGCTGTTGCAAAAGGATGGCCTTTACATAAGTTGGATATCAACAATGCGTTTTTGCATGGGTACATTGATGAGAAATTGTAAAGGATATACCAAGGCTGGTCCTAATCAAGTTTGTCATTTGAGGAGGTATTTATATGGCCTTAAGCAAGCCTCACGACAATGGAATCAAGAGCTTACTGTTTCTCTTTGTAAACAGAATTTTGTGCAATATACTCATGATCCATATCTCTTCCTTAAATCCGAAGGGAATGGATACATTTCTATTGTTGTGTATATTGATGATGTGTTGATCATGAGTCCGACGGAGACATGTATTAATCAAGTCAAACGGTTTTTACATGAACAATTTACTATTAAAGATATGGGATCAACCAAATATTTCCTTGGGTTGGAACTTGCTAGATCACCTAATGGCTTGTATGTGAATCAACGAAAATATGTGTTAGATATTCTCAAGGATGCAGGGTTGACTTGTTCGAAAGGGGCAGCCACTCCTTTATCTCCTCACTATCGGTTTGATGATGCTAGCTCTTCTTTATTGGAGAATCCAGAGAGATATCGGAGGTTAGTTGGGTGTCTCCTTTATCTTGGTTTTACCCAGCCTAGCATCACTCATGTGACTTAGCAGTTGAGTCAATTTGTTCAGGTTCCTACTGAGTAACATTGGATGGCTGTCATGTTGGGCCCCGTTTTCGAAGCCCAACGATCGCTCCAAATATCATAACATAAGACGTGCTTGAAGCACCCTAAATGGTTACTTCAATTAACCCTCATCATTTCATCTTCATTCTTGTAACACCCCAAAAATTTTCCTCACAATATGCTCAATGGCGTGCCCATACAAAACAGTCACCATGCTTAAACTCATTTCTCCTGTTTGTGAACAAAATTTGGAAATCTTCAAACCCAAATTTCAATTTAACTTCTTCAAAGAAATCATAACTCTAAGTCTCTAGTTTGTTTTGAAGCAAGAATCACTTCAATTGGAGCTTTATAACTCAAGATATACTTAAAAAACCTAAGTGTGCACATACTCCAATTATGCTCTTCAACCAGAACCCTCACTTATTCTAATGCAAACTCTCTTAAATCAACTCCAAATGGTACAAACTTATTATGTATAGAAAGATACATGCCTTAGGAATCTATTGGTCTAAGAATCACTTCATTCCGAGGTCGGATGAGGGAGTTATGATCGAAAGAATCCGACATGTTCATATCATGACTCCTATTGAACATACTTTGGCGCAAACGCCATAACTTTCACTATAGATGTCGGATTAACTTTGTTTTTGGACAGTTAGAAAGTAGACATCTAGGGTAAAACTTTCATAAAGACCAAAAATTTAAATTCTGTCGTTAAGAGGGTCAAATTACATGGAATGTGTAAAATCACACGGTCAGGCCGTGTGACATTCGGGTGGAAAATGGCACCTTAGTCCAGAAACACACGGCCCGTGTAAATTCACACGGGCAGGCCGTTTATGTCGGACCCCGTTACCGGAGCCCAACCTTGAGCCATGAATCGTGAAACTTAATCATCCTACTTAGAAAAGTTATCACATGAAACCCTAATTGGCTGTCATATTTTTTTTGAAGCTCTTAACATCATGAAACTCTCAATAGACATTAATCATACATGTTAAATCTTCTGACATCTCAAAATTCACTTATAACATCTCCAATAGTGTGCCCATATATGACAGTCTCATTTTCAAAATCACATTGAACATACTTTAGTGCGCTTGCCATAACTTTTTTTTTACAAGTATCCAAACGCCTTCGTTCTTGCGCCATTTTAAATATGACATCCATATCTACAAATCGTATTAGAGGCCTCAAATCGAGATTCGGCCTTAAACCTAGTCAAAATCGCAATTTACTATAGTTGTCCAGAACATGTCCGTTAAACGGACAGGAACGTCCGTTTGACGGACATCAATCGAGAAATTGGCATTCTTCACCCGAATGTGTCCGCTAAACGGACTCCTGTGTCCGTTTGACGAACACGGGAAAAACAAGGTGTCCCAAATGACCCGAGACTGTCCGTTAAATGGACTCCTGTGTCCGTTTAACGGACATGGGAGTTTCCCAAAGTCCCAACCCTATTTTCATGCTTCCCTTTTTTTTTCCTTTCTTTCCTGCTTTCTATCATCTTTCTAATCCTGTCAATTTCTTCATACTAAATCACACATCCATCTATTTCATTGCAACTACCAACTTCTAATCCAATTGGTTCATTAAACCTCAAATCCCAAACAATCGTCAAGACTATCATCATTCATAAAACCTACACAACATGCCAACTTGATTCTTTTATCCCAACTTCATTTTCTTTAATTTTACCAATGTCACTTATTCTCATGCTAATTCACTTCATTCTTGCTTAATCATCAAAGATATCTTTATCATTCTATCAATTCTTGATTCAATTAGTTCATCAACCTCCAATTCTTAAGCAACCCTCAAAGCTATCATCATATACAAGACTTATGCATTATGCTAACCTTCAACCGTCATAACTCTCAACTTCAATCAATATGGTCCTTTATATTCAACCACATTTCATACTTCATATCATTTCTACCTTGCCTCATCCATAGAATTTCAATTACGAACAATGGCAACTTGTACTCAACGTTCATCAATTCAATGAATTACTTTTCTAAACATACTTATTTCCAATTACCTAACGGAGTTCATCAATCATCAACTTTAATTCATTTTGTTCTTCATCTTAATCCTAACTCATCATTCATAACCTTTTTGTCTTTCTTGACCTTATTGTCTCACATATATATATATATCCCAATTTGCATGAAATCATCCATAATTCATGTATTTCTCATTTCCATCATATTCCACTAATTTGGCTTATATGTACATATATGCATATATATATATATGTCTACCATTCATACTCAACCATCATCATAACCATTTATATACAATTTACCTAATTCAATTCCATATACAAAACCAATTTTTCATTAATATCATAAAATCACTGTTTACATATCCCAATGGCATTTCCAAGCCAAAACTTCATTACCAATATCAATATCCCAATTACATATACACAAATCCCAATCATCTCAAGTTACATCATTCAAAAGCTCACAATACAATTATAACCTTGTATTACATCATCTAACTTTAATTACACAACAAAACATGCTATTTGTGCCTTGATCCCACATTTCTTGATTTTCTTGTTTAATACTTGGAATTTGGGAAAAAGAGGGGGTGAGCTTGGGGGGCTCAGTAGGTAATATGCTTATAATCATAATAATGAACAAAACAGTTTATAAAATCC
>JAOSBP010000005.1:2872372-2897610 GCA_027563825.1 Erythroxylum mucronatum
TAGGTATTAACTATATAAATTCATTACCTCATCATGAAAAAGGTACGACTTTTAGAACCCTAGTATTCTTTATTCCTGGCCATCAAAACCCTCACAAAAAGACTAATTTGAGCGTCGGAGGGGCCTACCGGCAGTCAACCCCCGGCGTGCCTTATTGTTTTGCAGGTACTTCTGAGCCAAAGTCAACCAATCTCATGGATCCAAGTAACAGTGCCCAGTCCCATCAAAATCAGACAAAACCAGCAAGCATAATCGATAATAATACAAATAAAGTCTCACAAGTTCTTCTGTTAAGATTAGGTAATCAAATTACCTAAAAATTGATTAGAAATAGATTAATTCAATGAATAAAATGTAAAATCCGATGAAATAAGGTGATAGAGAAATTGATCGAATTGTTTTCTTCTTCTGAGGGGTAAAGATGACAACCCGACTAAGCCCATGGTCCGACGAAAAGGTATAAACGATGTCGTTTTGTATGTTAGAATTTATTTAAAAAAATTATGAGGTTGGGCCATTCCTAGTTAAGGGTGAATTTAACAACCAAAGGGTGAGAGGAGCCGGAAGCCTCCAAACCAACCTCAAGTTGACACTAGGCAGTGGATATTCCACATCCTTCTAGATGTGTGTCTTCCTGTCTGAAAATTGAATGTGATGTATACAGCCAACCCATTGAAAGGCCGTATTAAATATAGAAGTTAGAAATGCAATGTGTTTCGAAGAAGCTGATTCTGAAAGAGGTAAATCAATTACCTCATTGCCTGTACAACCATATGTGGTTCTAAATAAATACATCTAGGAATGCAAAGCCCAACCATCATTTCTATAACTTGCTCTTACTCCTATTTAAGTTGTTCGTGCTATTTAACTCATTAATTAATGTGTTATCGACTAACTCGGTGGTGATTGATTGGATTTGGACCTCCTATTTAACTACACCAGGACAAGTTGAAGCAGCAGGAAGAAAGTCTCCAGAAAGCTCTGCTCTGCGTACACCCATCCTTCGCTAGTTGCCTTTCTCTGTTTTGTACCACTGATGCAGGTGTACATAGTATACTTCTCGTTAATCGCATGCCCATCTCACTTATACAGAGAGAAAGTTGTTTGAAGACATGGCCGCGACCACTAAAGAGTCAAGCACAGAGACTAGCGGTACCAGTAAGATTAAAGGAGTCGTCACACACGGAGGTTGTTATGTTCAATACAATGTGTACGGTAACTTGTTTGAGGTTTCTAGCAAATATACGCCTCCTCTTTGACCCATTGGTCGCGGTGCTTATGGAATTATCTGGTCAGTTGCTAATCCCGCCTCTTTGCTGATTCCTTGAAATGTATACATCCTTTTTAATCTGGCATCAGCATGGTTGTTGATATAGTTTCAATTGATGTCTTTAGCTTCTATTGTTAAACCTAGGCCAAAAGATCTTCTTTTCTTTGTGGATTGGACTAATAGTATTTTAAAACAAATGATGTCCACCCTGCGCAGAAGTTGAGAATATAGATGTGGCCTCCAGAATTCTCATATCAGTTAACTGGAGACCTCCCTCTTTCCTACAAACAGTAACCCCTGTTAGCCCCTGAACCATTTAGATATACTACGTACTTGAACTTGGGCTAGTAACTTTATGTCTTTTAAGGAGACTTATTGTTCTACTTGTAAGAATCAATTGATCCACGGAATAATGATTGTCATATAATGACGCAATTCTGCTGTGCAAAGGTATGAAAGGAGCAGATATCTTTTGTCTCTATTTTCATGAATCGGATTATGGAAAATGGATAAGTTTCGTATTTTAGTCATGTATGCAGTTGTAATTCGTTTCCATTATACTTTTTGGTCATTTCACCATGGCATCTTTGTATCTGAAGGACATTGTCTAATGTTTATCCTATTTGCAAGTTAAATATTTTGGCTTTTGTTCCTTCTGCTGCTGCAGTGTACATTGGACAATGGTAAATTTGAACAATTGTTGATTGATCCTCTTCTGGCATAAGCACTATGCAAGGGATTTAAAATTGTCCATCCTTTGGTTAGCTGCTTGATAGAGAGATACGTACTGATGTCTGAACTTTCTTTCTCAGTGCTGCTGTGAATTCTGAGAGCGGTGAGGAAGTTGCCATTAAGAAGATTGGTAATGCCTTTGACAACAGGATAGATGCCAAAAGGACTTTAAGAGAGATTAAACTTATCCAACACATGGACCATGAAAATGTAAGTTTCATATCTGTCTTGGCAACATCAACTTGTTTTTTTACCTATATGTTTCTATGGAATTCCTTGCATCAAAAGAAAGAATATGCATTACCAATGAGGATTTCCCTTTTACCAAATGTTACTTGTTGTCTTATTCTTATAGCAACTAGCAAAGAAGCTATTTAAGCTGCAATTCCGGTATGATCTCTGCTCATATTTGCAAAGATATTTGAATGTACTACTAATCTTTATGTATTTATTTGATTGTACTACCAATCTTGGAGATTTCGTGAGTTCAAGCTTATGGGTTAGATACTACTTTTCTGACAGTTCAGATCTGCGCGTGCACTTTCAGGTTCTTCATTTCCTCTTCCATTTCTTTCTGTTATTTACTGAAATGGGTTTTGCTCCTCAGATCCGTTTATTCTGGTAAGCAAAAGAAAAGCTACGTCTCACCTTCGTCGAACTTGTCACCACTCACCGCCCACTGTAAGCCCATCACGATTGGCAAGACATCGCTAATGAACTAGTATTAATCTCCAAAACCCAGATCATCAATTGTGTTTCTTCTCAAATCTCTATATTTTGTTAGATATTTTCAGTGTTTTATGGTAATTTTCTTTTACTTCAATTTGTGTAAATGTTTGTTTTCTAGGCATGTGAATCGAAAGTTCAGTAATCAATACAAGGCAACTATTGGCACTGATTTCTTAACGAAAGAAGTCCAGTTCGAGGATAGGTTGTTCACATTGCAGGTTACAATTTCAAATTTTCATTTTTGGGTTTAACCAATGGATATTAGATGAATGCTAATCATATGTGGTAATGGACTTCTCTTTTGTGGTTTATGTCTATGTGTTGTCTAAGTTCTGTACCTTATGTTTGGAAAGTAGGAAAAAATGATGCAAAAGAATGAGCAATGTTTCAGTTGAATGCTGTTGGCATGAAAATGGTTGAAGCATGGGAAATAAATTGGTAATGCCAATTATTGGTTTGGATTAATTGAAGCATAGTAGAAACTATGTTTATTTACCATGATTGCTTATTGCAATTCATTGAGATGCAATTTCTTGAGTGATTGTAGCTGTTATTTAGGTATTTGTGAAACTGATTATGGAAAGAGCATATGCCGTGAAATCTCCAATGGTATTTCTAGTGTGGATAGAGTCATAATTGCTATTGCCCTAATGTGACTTGAGTTGAAGTACTATTTGTTTACAAGCAAGTTATTCATTTCTGTGACTTCCTATTCATCTATGCAGATTTGGGATATTGCTGGGCAGGAGAGGTTTCAAAGTCTTGGGGTGGCTTTCTACCGAGGTGCAGATTGCTGCGTCCTTGTGTACGATGTGAATGTGATGAAGTCATTCGATAATCTTAATAATTGGCGAGAAGAGTTTCTGATTCAGGTGGCTGTTGATCCTTTAGTTGGACACATGTTCTACAAATTCTTAACAATGATTGGAAGTTCTGATTTGTGTAACTAATCTGCAGGCTAGTCCATCTGACCCTGAAAACTTTCCATTTGTCGTGTTGGGTAACAAAATAGATGTTGATGGTGGCAATAGCCGAGTGGTACAGTCCTTTTTCCTTTACGTTTGAGATAATTTTGGAATCCTTAATCCAAGAATATGATAATCGAGTTGGGATAGAAGAAACAACCTCCTCCTCAGGCATATCTAGGACAAAAAGATGTTATCTTTATTCTTGAAGGTGTTGACGCATTTGTTTCAATCTAGTTGTGTGTAAAAGTTATCCTTGTGATTGGTTGCAGGTTTCTGAGAAGAAGGCAAAGGCATGGTGTGCCTCTAAAGGAAACATACCATACTTTGAGACTTCTGCAAAAGAAGGATTCAACGTGGATGCTGCTTTTCAGTGTATAGCCAAAAATGCACTTAAGAATGAGCCTGAGGAAGACATGTAAGTTAAACTTGCATTCATTTTAGGGGATTCTCGTTGTTGCCAATCTTCAGCTTCAACGAAGCTTTTCGGTCACATCAATACTTCTGCTTTTGGATGTTATCAGATTCAGGCTTTTCAATAATTATTTGTTTTGAATGTTTTTATTTGTAATGAGCAGATACCTCCCTGACACCATTGATGTCGGAAGCGGGGGACGACAGCAAAGATCTACAGGATGTGAATGTTAAGAGAATTTTCTTGCCCAATCCAACCGGCGGAAACGACTTCCAGCTTACATGCTTCTACTTCATATATACAGTTTCTTAACAGGGAGTTAGAATCATGCATAGTCATGAAATCAGTAGTGTATCATATGTGACTCATATTGTCTTTCTAATTTCCTTATGAAAGGGTTTTCTGTTGTATTCAATCTTTGGATTTGGTGATTCATGTTCTATGGGAAATGACATGTTATGCTCTTTGATTAGAAGTTAAATTGTTAAAATAAGAGGTTTAAGGTTTAAAAGATTTAACTGGTATTAGATTGTTATAAAACCGGATAAAGATTGAATAAAATTTAAGAACTTAAAAAATAATTATCTATTAAAATTTTAAAATTTAATTAAAAAAGGAATTTATTAGATAAAAATTAATAAGTTTATTTTCGTTTATAAAAGTTGACTAATTTACGAAAATTGATCGATTAATTAATAAATTGATTGATTCTTAATTTTGAGCTTTATATGAGGTTTATACTCAAATTATTTAGTTGAATCTGAAACCTACAAATTTTAAGTGAAATAATTTTGTTTTATTTATTATAAATTAAAAATATAGACAGTTAATCATGCACGATTGATTTCAGTCTTGGAGATGGAGTCTTGGGCTTGATCGAGTATTTGAACCCAGCTTAGGGTCAAACTCAGATATTTGGACTTGAATGTATTAGGTATAAATAACATCATTTTGTTTGTTTTTTAAATAAAATAAATTTAAAATTAGATAAAGAAAATAATCGAATTTAACACGAGTTCGATGAGGCTTAGGCTCACACTCAAACTTGGACCGCTAGCCTTAGATTCATTTAAGTCTCACCCCAGATTCTTACAAAAAATTTTGGGCCAAACCCGATCCTGTCAGATGCCATCCCTTCTTAGATTCGTACCGGCCCAGTACCATCCCTACACTAGTTGCTTGAGAATTGATTTGATTGTGTTTAAGGCTATGTTTGGTTGGACGTAAAAATTTTAATGGAATGAAACAAAATGAAATGAAATTGAATTATTTATAATGAAATGAATGTAAATATATTAGGCATAAATGATTTTATAATATTAGCAAAATTGTTAATTGGAAAGAATGAAAGAGTTCGCAATATAATATAGTAAAATATTTTTTGGATGAATGCTTTATAACATAATATAGTGTAAAGTTATTTATTATTTTACATTCCATCATAAACTCTCTTTCATTGTTTATGATAAAATGAGATGTAATATGAAATCCTCTTCTTCCATCTCATTATATTATATTATAAACCTTCCTCCCAAACGATGAAATAATATTACATTTTATTTTATTTTATTATTAAACCCCAACAAAACATAGATTAAAGGCCTGTTTGGGTGGATGTTAATTAATAGAATGAAATGAAACAGAACGGAACGATTTATAATAGAATGGAATGTAATATAGTAAAAAGTTGTTTGGGAGAGATAAAAGAGCTCATAATGTAATGTAGTGAAATGTTGTTTGGAAAATAGATATAATGAAATGTAATATATAATAAATGACCATTATATCCTTGATATTAAAATGGTTGTTACATGAAGTTTGACACTATGATTTTAAAACAGAAATCATGTCCAATTAAAAACTCATGGTTCAAGTCACAACCATGGCAAATATATATATATATATATATATATCTATTTTAAATTAATAAAAATTTTAATAAAAGTTTTATTATTTTATTATTAATTATATAAAAATATTATTATTAATTATTCAATATATTTCATTTTATTAAATTTTATTTTATTCTATTATATGTAATTTATATTTAAAATAATTATTTATTTTTAATTTATATAAAAATATATACAGACAATTAAAGAATATTTTTAATATATTTTTATTTTTCATTAATAAAAAATTTATTAAAAATTTTCATTTTATTACTAATTATATACAATTTATTATTAATAATATAAAAATATTATTATTATGACAAGGAGAAATAATATAAAAATGTTATTAATTATATACAATTTTTGTGGACCGTAATAAATGAGTTTGAAAAAAGAGGGGTTAGGTTAGAAGAAATAATTAATATTAAGAAAAATTATTGAGGGTATATTAAGTAATATGTGTTTATTAGTTTACGTTCCATCTTCAACCCTCAAAATCATAAATTTCTTATTTTTACCTTTTAGAATAGAAGGTAAAATGAAATCCCCCACTTTTATCATATTTTGTTTTATTCTATTATAAAATCATCAAGCAAACTATTCGAGTGTGTTAACTTATATTCTGTTCTATTACGATTAGAGTGTGAAGCTAATCAATGTGCAGAATTCCTCGCTAAGCAGGATTCCTCAAATATGATTCGATGATCTTTTTGGGAGAATTCAGCTCTAAAAATACGATCATTGCTTCAGAATTATAAGAGATTAGTGGCCATCTTAGTCTTTGCTAATTTCTCATCTCCACATACCCACAGAAAAAAAAGAAGAAAATCTCGGAAGTGTGTCACTTTACGTACCATTCTATTATTACTAATCTGACACTCGAAAGCTCCACGAACAACAAAAGCTTGTTCTTTTTCATGGAGGCCACTAAAGAGCAAGAGTCCACCGGCGGCATAATGGAGAAGGTCATCCCACCGCGACTGGAAGACGCTGGCCTCGAGGATTGCGCCTTGCCGCCGGAGTCCATCAAAGAAGCGTTCTTGAGGGCGGCCACCGCCGTCAAGTCCCGCGCCACATCCATCTTCTCAGACGACGAAGACGGGGGACGTTGCCTTCACGACCCCTGGCCTGAGGATGAGGACGTGCCCGACTCGGTCGTCGGAGCGCCGCTGGAAACGGGAAAGTCGGATGCGTTGGTAGGTATCGATGAGAGTGCGGCGGAGATGGCGGCGGGAGGGCCGTGCGTGGCGGATAAGGGCGGTGGAGTGGTGGAGGAGGGGAGAGATGAGGTCTTGGTGGTGGGTGGCGGCGACGGCGAATTGGAGGAGAGGGAAAAAGGGAACGATTGTTTGGGTGATGAATTCGCAGGATTGGAGATTGGAGACAAGAAAAAGAGTAATGGTAATGGTGAAAAGAGTGAAGAAGGTGAGAGGCCCCAATTAACGGATGGTTTTGTTTGAAGAAGCCAAGAAAAAAAAAAACCAAGTTAAAGCCATAAAGGAGAGGCTTTTGAAAGCTGAGGTCTAGTGTTTTTCTAGAATTATGTTGCTGTTCTTATGTTTGTAACTTAGTTTTGTTAAGTTATGGCAATGAAAGTTTGTAGTTTTTCCTGATTCTGTCAGCTGCTTCAGTTACATTTTCGTGAATGATGAGGTAGCAGTGACTTGTAGTTGATCTTCATTTGATGTGAGACCATGTATGATAAATACCCCGTTGAAGTAACATGATTGTGCTTTGTTTTAAAATTTGCTACCGAATGCACGTTTGAAGAGCTCTATACGGAGATGCTTGATGGAAAGTTTAATGAATATGGGATTGTAGGCGTGTAGGATTAATGCTGCCTCGAAGTTCTTTTCCAATGTGCCAATTATGGTTTGGCCCTAGCAATTAGTTGTTCACTTGTTCTTTGACTTCACTTATGACTTGGCAAGCAAGAAGAAAGAAGCATTTGTCTCTAGCTAGAGAGCTTTCTACTTTTCTCTTCACCAGGGAATCAAAACATGGAGAAGAATATTTTGCAAATGGTGGCCGAGACAGCAACATTGTGTAAGTTGTTGAATAAATGCTGTTGTAGACATCTTCACACTTACTAGATATTGCAATATTGCGTGCTGGACTTGTTGTGGAATAAATTTGTGTCCTATGGAATCTGATTTATTTAGAGGCATGCTCTGCTTTATTTGACATCCAAAAGCAGTTAACAGATTGGAAATTTCCTAAAGCATATTGCTTGCAGACGACTGCTTCTGAATGACTGTGATGGATGTGCCATGGACAAGTTTTATCAAGTTCATTCCCAGTTTTTATCTTGATCCGACTTAAGTGGCTGTACTTTTTGGTACAAGCTTTTGCTTCTTCAAGCTTTTAAATGGCAAGCTCTGAAATCTGAATTGCATTTTGTTTTTTGTTATAAGGCCTTATTGGTCATAGGGTCTATTTATGGGCACATATTCTCTGAAATATTCGGCTTTGTTCTGCTTCAGAATATGTGCTTGAAATGAAATTATGTGGACACTACACTGTCCTTTTGTTAATAATCTCTGATTACTATTGATTAAGATAGAATAAGTGATAGTTAGCTTACATTCCTTAATGAGTGGAATCTCTTTCATACCAATGACAACTTTGACATACTAAAGAGATGAAATAACAGTTTATGGCCGAAGACGTGGTTCCAAATAGTTCCAAGAGTACTCCTTTAGCAGGAATGTCAGTTTTCATATAAGTATAACCCTTTTACACAACCAAAGAAGGCATACTACTTCCATAAGAAATACAATAGATACGCTCAGAGCACAAATTACACTTCTTGAATGTGGATTATAATGCATGACTTGGGAGGGTGTTCTAGTGAGGCTACCAATTCTGCTCAGAGAGCCAGTTGGGTAAGGAGCGAGATTAAGGTGGGAGATTTTATTGTTCTTATACTTGGAATAAAAACTTTAGGGAAAACTTAGTGCCTAATCTTGCAAGAATTGCTTTCTGGAATTCAGTTGAAAGTTCTGAATCGAGTGAGGAAGCTGATGGCTTGGGCAGGAGGAAAATGGTTGTGTTTACTGTTAATGGCAGTTATGATTGGTTCTCTCGGTGGAGCTTTAATACTTGTCCTATCAGATCCAATTATAAATCTAGAAAGTTCAAGCAACAGTAGGATCAAAGAGGTTGAGTCTCACCAAATGAGGAGAGAACTGAGTTTTTTATACCAGAAAGGTCGATTGGGTTACAAACATGTTTGGCCGGTAAATCCTGTACATTACCTTTGGTTTTGCATACGGTTGTATGGTATGTTTGTGGTTCTTCAAGTGAAGGTATGCCTTGTTGCTGTTTGAAAACGTTAGATCGCTTTGAACCTAATAGATTTTAGACCTCCAGTCAGCTGAGACCATGTATATCTTTTTTCTACCATGAGTTCTTTGTCACAACCATCTTTGATGGTAATTGAAAGGGCTCTAAATTGTAAAGTTGGCTTTGCCAGGAAATGAAATTTGGGTGGAAAATTGTGTTGGGCACCATAATTGCATTCATTGGGGCAGCATGTGGAAGTGTAGGAGGTATTGGTGGGGGTGGCATTTTTGTTCCCATGCTTACCTTGATTATCGGGTTTGATGCCAAATCATCCGCAGCAATATCAAAATGTAAGAACTGCAATGCATTCATTGCTACATTATAACTCTGGTTTGGTATTTTGTGTTTTGATTCAGACTTTCCATCAAGTCTATTGCGGGTTTATTAGGAACTTATTCTATTGCAACATGTGTGCTTTTTTATATTCTGAAGCTATTGTGGGTTTTGCTTCCAGGTATCATCAAAGGAGCGGCAGGTTCAACAGTTTACTACAATTTGAATTTAAGGCATCCTACACTTGATTTACCCATTATTGACTATGATCTTACGCTCCTACTTCAGCCAATGTTGGTTCTGGGAATATGTATTGGGGTTGCACTCAATGTGGTTTTTGCAGACTGGATGATCACTATTCTGCTAATTATTTTCTTTATAGGTATTGCATACTGATAAGATTTAAAGTCTTTACTTTCATTTTCTTGGAAAACTTTCTTGATCATTTTTTGTTGCTTTTAGCCACTTCAACCAAATCATTCTTGAAGGGTGTTGAAACCTGGAAAAAAGAGACCAAATCCAAGAAGGTTGTCTGTTAGTCCTTCCTGATCCTTAAGCACAACTTTTTGGTATTGGTGCCAACTTAAATTGATTTGGTTGATCTTGACTTCTTATTCTGAATTTTCAGGAGGCCTCTAGACAGTTAGAATCTAAAGGTTATTTTTTTTCCCAATCAAGTGCATATACATATATATATGTACTTCTCTTTATATAATTGATACAAAGTAGTTTCTCTTAATCAGATGATAACAATGGACAGGCCAAGCCTCCTCTTGAAAACCCCATTAGTGAAATTCAAACAGAAGCCTTGAAAAGGGGAGAAGTAAGTACACAACTGGTCTTTCCTTGATCTCCGATTTCTTATAACTTTGTTCTGCTATTCTCTCAGGTCTCTATCATTGAGAATGTGTACTGGAAAGAACTTGGACTTCTAGTTGCTGTCTGGTTGATCATTCTTGGATTGCAGATTGGAAAGGTTCGTATTGCTAGACCCTCTTTTTGGTTTCTGTATTCCAATCAAGGCTAATGAAGAGCCAATGCCTTTGTCACAGAATTACGTTAAAACTTGTTCAGTTGCATATTGGGTGTTAAACACAATGCAGGTACATCAATTAGTAAAATAAGAGATTCTCATCATTCTTGTTCCTCAAGAAATTTATAGTACCATTAACTTTTTTTTTTCTTCCCCCTCAGATCCCAGTAGCTGTTGGGGTAACATCCTATGAGGCAGTTGGGCTGTACAAAGGGCAGAGAAAGATAGCATCAAAAGGAGAAACAATCACCTATTGGAGAATATACCAACTTGTTCTTTATTCTGCACTTGGTCTGTTGGCTGGTATAATTGGCGGGATGCTTGGTATTGGTGGAGGCTTCATTTTGGGTCCTCTTTTTCTGGAGATGGGCATCCCACCACAGGCAAGATTTCAATTTCGCACTGGTATCCGAATCTAAGAATTAAAATTTGCTCTTGGAATAACGTATCTGAAACTTCAGGTGTCAAGTGCCACAGCTACATTTGCCATGACATTTTCTGCATCAATGTCTGCAATAGAATACTACCTTTTGAAACGTTTCCCTGTTCCTTATGGTAAACTTTTTTTTCCCCAAGTTTGTGTTTATTCATAACATTTGAGTGAGAACAAGAAAGTGAATTCCCCCCTATACTGAGTATTTCTCAAATTTACTGCAGCACTCTACTTCTTTGCTGTAGCTGTTGTTGCTGCTTTTGTTGGGCAACATGTTAGGAACCTCTATAGAGGTTGTGTGTATTGATTGTATTAAGTATAGAAAAACAGTGTAAGCTGGAGACTAGCTCCCCCTCCTGGTAGTCCAGGCCAAATACAAGTATGTATTTCTCAAATATGAATGACGATGATACTACCCCTCTCTATTCGAACCCTATATATCCTCTATACCCTCTCCTTCTCACTTTCTCTCTCTGTAACTAATTCTTAACAATCTTGCCTATGTGGCATATGTATATATTAGTGGGCTGATTACTAATACTAGTCATGCCGATTATTTGGAAGTGTGCTAACACAACATGTGGTAAAAAAGCTGATCAGTTTATTGGGAAGAGCATCTATAATCATCTTTGTTCTTGCCTTTACAATCTTTGCGAGTACATTACTACTAGGTATCTGACAATTTCACCATCTTTTTCCTTCCAAATTTGTGTTTCTCATTAATAATAGAAAACTTCATATGTTGATTCTCACAGCTATAAAGGGTTTACTGGTTTTCAAACAGGTGGGTTTGGAATAGACCATATGATCAAGAAGATTGAGAGGAAGGAATACATGGGATTTGAGAGCCTTTGTTCATAACAGTTTTTGGAAGTCTTTACATCTAACAAGCTCGTGGATGCAGCTACCGTGGCAGAGTATAGATATTTCCTATGTATACGTTTCACATCAATTGGAGCTATACATATGAACATATTCAGTCAGAATTAAGATCCCTTTTGTCTGAAATTCTGTTCAAGTTCAATTTTTTTGAGCTTAGTTAGAGTTTGAGTTGTGTAAAATCGGATTTAGCCTGTCAACTGTAGGTTAAGAAATTGTGCTGCAGATTCAACAGCTACAACTTGATAGAATTAGAGCAGTATTCACAGTTCCTGAAAGACAACCTCTTTATAGCTCAAAACAAATTGTGGAGATCAACTGAGATTCGACAAAATGTATACAGAACAAGTTATAAGATATTTAGAATGAGACAAGACCACCTGAACTACAATGTCTGAAAACTATCCAATCTCAGTACTGCTTCACTAATTGAGAGATCTTTCTACTCTAATGGAGGTGACAGACTATATGCGCTTGTCTACTTATATTTGATTGCATTCCAGAACCCATTTTTGCATGAAAATAAATTTGATTGCTCCTAGTTTTGGTCTCCTGCAAAAATTTATCAGGTAGGTAGAGATGTCGAGGCCAGGCTGGGGTTGACAGGCATGTGGTTCTGACGATTTATCAATTTTAAAAAATACAAAATGACGTTTTGTCACTTTTTATGGGACCACAAACTGGGCTGGGTCAGAGTGGCCCTGACTTGAGCCCGGCCCGTAGCTTGGTCCAGCCAAGCAATACCAACCCATAGTTCGACTTGTGGCCTGGTTAATTAAGACTTAACCCGTTGACTTTTGGGCCGAGCCGGCTGGATTGCCAACTTTAAATTTTTTAAAAAATCATGTCTTATTTAAAACTATATTTACATTATAATTTTTAGGAGAAATAATGCATTTTACAAATTAATTAATTTAACATACTATCTAATCTTTCTAAAAAGTCATTTCAATAATTAATCATATTTTGATTATTTCAACTTTTCTTTGTATTTTTTGTCAATTATTAAAAAAGCGATATTACCACCTTCTAAAACTTCTCATCATCTTTCAAATATTAAGTGACTAAATCTTGGGATTAATTATAGTAAATTGTTTGATTTGATTTTTATTTATATTTTTAAAGCTATTGCTTATTATATGATATTATTTAATTATTATATAATATGTTTTGTGTTAATTTTTCGTTTGTTTATAAATTTAAAAGAATGTAATATCATAGCATATATTAAATATAAATGACAAAGTTTTGTAATAGCTAATAGTAATATGTTAAAGTTAACCCTAATTCCTACATTGCTCCGTATGATCTCTTCTGAAAATTAAAGCAAACCAATGGTTTAGGCTAGGAATGACAACTTTAGCCCAACTCGGTTTGGTCTAGTTCGAACTAGTTCGAAATCGATGCCAATGGGTCCAATTTGAATTAATTAATTTTTAGATCAGTTTTGATTTTTTGAACTTTAGTTAATAATTAAAAAAAATTAAATAAATGAAAGTCACTTTTATTTGTAAAAATGAAAAATATTTAATTAGATATGACTAGTGTTTTATCGAATTTAATCTAACTTCAAATTCTCAAGTTTGACCAAAGTTGAGAGTTTTAGACCTAATCAAACTCTGAAAAGAGTCTCAGACTCGATCAGATTTTGGATTAAGTCTAAGTATATTATAAAATTCATAAAAATAGGAGATAAATTTTTTAATCAATTTTAACTTTTTAAAAATAAACTCAAGTTTAATATGAGTTTTACTTTTAATTTTTTAAATTTTATATTGACATTCAACTCAAAATTAAATCTAAGTCCAATCTTTTTGGATTAGATTGAGCCAAGCACAAAAAAGTCATTTCTGACATTACATTAAAAATTCATCAAACCCAAAAGTTATCATATCGTTGGATTAATTTAACTATACAATGATGCCATTCACAGCATCACAAGAGATGGAAGATGGGGAAAGGTTCTGGATAGACACACCAAAAGGATCTTGCATTGAAAAAGTAAAGGACTATTGAGAAAAGCATGAATCAAAGTCTTTAAACTCAAGAACAAACAAAGAACATGTACAGAGACCTCTATAATTGTCTACGATTTCACTTTAATGCACAGAGAGATAGAGAGAGAGAGGTAAGTTTCTAAGCAGAAAGGTGATTTTGACTATAAAGATTTCATCTTTGTGAATACTAATTTACTGGTTAGTGACAGGCAACGAGATTTGGCAACTGCTACGTGAGTAGTATGTTTAAACTCAGCTCAAGCGTTGAGCTTTTTATTTGGTTTTGTTTCATGTTAATGAATTGATACGTTAAGCTTCGAAACTTTCTGATTCGGGAGGAATCGACTGTGTCCTATACTTGAGGAGTTGATCAACAAACCCATCTTTTGAGTTTAACTTGTACTCGAAAGTGGATTAGGAGCATGTTAAGCCTCCCATTCGTATACAATATGAAAGGAGAGAGAAGAAAGAAAAGAACCGACAGCTAGCACAGCTGTCATCTTTGTAGGCTAAAGGCTTTGTTTTCCTGTTAGAATGCCAGTACTATATGGAGTAGTGAGGTGGCAGGTTGTTGTTAGGATTCTCTGTCAGGAATGTTGGGTGTGGTTCTCTGTCAGGATTGTTAGGTATAATTGAGGTATGTGTGAGGTAAGAAGGGGTGTGGAAAAATCTGTCAGGTTGCGAGAGTGGGAGGGTTGTCACCTCTCAAATGTGGCGTGTATTCATCGATATCCATTTCCTTTATCAATAAAATTCTAATACTAGCATTCTTTACCTGGGTTCATTTTTCTGTTTCTCTATTTCCTCTTCCACTGGCATCCATTTTCAGAAGTTCTTATTAGAGCAACATGGTTTGGTTCGTGTTTGAGTTTTATTTTAGCTTGTCTCTTTGGTAAATGGGATTATTATTTTTGGGATTGAACTCAAATTCGAGAAAGTTTCTTCATTTTGAGAAACAGAGCGAAAGGTATCCAACTTCATGGCTGGAGAGGGATCAAAATGGTGCGCTATAAGCTTGAAGATGTGGGCAGTTTTGATTAGTTGTATTGGTGTAGCTTCAATGGTTGTTGGAACAGAAAGAGGATTGAAACAAGAAGGCTTCACATTTTGTTATGGTTATCTGATAAAAGCACAGAGTTTCTTATGGCAAAGAGCTGAATTGAGCTATACACATGTTTGGCCGGTAAGTCGACAGTAGTATTTATTTTTCTTCATGTTTGAATAAAAGTTCTGTTCATTTTATTCATTACTTGATTGTTTTCTGTTTGGTTTCCTAGAAGAATTCTAAGAAAAGAATGGAGATTCAAAAGTCACGAACTTTCATTAAGTGGACCTATACATTTCTGGGGTCATAAATTGACTGTGTTTTCGATCTTCTTTTACAGGACATGAAATTTGGCTGGAAAATAGTGTTAGGGACCATAATTGGCTTCTTTGGATCAGCATTTGGAACTGTGGGAGGTGTTGGTGGGGGTGGCATTTATGTTCCTATGCTTACATTAATTATCGGGTTTGATGCTAAATCTTCAATTGCCATATCAAAATGTGAGAGAACTTTTCTGGTTTTTTTTCTGTTTCATTATGGTTTGTGTTTGACTGATATTGAACAACAGAAATTAACTATAACAACTGGTTAGACAGGCTCATAAAGAACTCCGATTTGGCGATTTTTTTTAACAGTGACATGGTTATTGTTCTCTAGAAATTGCATTAGACTTCCATAAAAGCATTACTAATTCTATTTCCTTGCTTCTGGTTTTTGCTTAGGCATGATTACTGGTGCAGCAGTTGCTACAGTTTATTACAACTTAAAGCTCAAACATCCCACACTTGAATTGCCCATTATCGACTACAACTTGGCGCTATTGATTCAGCCGATGTTGGTACTGGGAATTAGCATAGGAGTTGCTTTCAATGTGATTTTTGCAGACTGGATGATCACAGTTTTGTTGATTGTTCTCTTCTTAGGTAATGGATCTTTTGATTGCAAGTATTTTTATTAACTTGGCCTTTAGAGTATTCACCCCTGAATCATTTGCAGGAATGTCCACTAAAGCCTTCTTCAAAGGTGTAGAAACATGGTCTAAGGAGACAACAGTTAAACAGGTTGCTTATAAAACTTAATTTCTGTTAAGCATCTACTTATATTCTGATTATAGTGGGTTCCGGGAAATACCAACCTTATAATTTGTGATTTTTCAGGAAGCTACTCGACGCTTGCGAACAAATGGTTAGTTGCTGAATGATTGAACTGCTCTTTCATGTATTTTTCTGGGAACTTGGAGGTTGTACGTGGCTTTTTCCAGGCTAAATTTGCTAATTTCATCAGATGATGGTACTGAGGAACTTGAATACGAACCTATTCCCGGAGGTCCTAGTACTAGTAAACAGAGGGCAATGTCGGAGCGCAATGAAGAGGTGGAAATAACTATGCATCTAAAGGAGTAATTGTTTCATTCATAGCTGACTTCCGTTTAATTTCCAGGTCTCTATGGTTGAAAATGTTTATTGGAAAGAACTTGGGCTGCTCTTCACTCTCTGGTTCATAATCCTCATATTGCAGATTGTTAAGGTTTTATTATCTTTGTTCATTAAGAAATTTCTGATTTGCCATTGATTTATGGTTGACGCACTGACTATAAACCTTCCATTGCTGGATTTAGATTTATACGACAACTTGTTCAGTAGCCTACTGGGTGTTGAATCTATTGCAGGTACTATTTCATATTACAAGATAAAAGACGTTTGCACTTATCTTCTTGTCATTTCTGGTATAACTTCAGGTGTCATTTCATACTAATCTATTGCAGTTTTGCCTATTTCTGCAGATCCCAGTGGCTGTTGGATTTTCTCTGTTTGAAGCTATTTATTTGTACAAAGGAAAGAGGAAAGTTGCATCCATAAGCGAGGAAGTCACAAACTGGCAAGTACACAAGCTGGTTCTCTATTGTGCCAGTGGTTTGTTGGCAGGTGTAGTTGGTGGTTCGCTTGGTCTTGGTGGAGGATTCATTTTAACACCACTTTTTCTGGAGCTAGGAATCCCTCCACAGGTGCATTCTTTCAATTTTCATCTCATGAAGAGTGCAAGGATTAAAGTAAACAATGATAAAAAATGTCCTACCAATTTGTCTATTTAGGTGTCAAGTGCCACAGCAACCTTTGCTATGACATTCTCTGCATCAATGTCTGTGGTTGAGTACTACCTTCTGAAACGTTTCCCAGTTCCTTATGGTATGAAGTTCAGCATATCAAACATTTTCTTCTTTAGCTTGCTTCTCAGAATAGGATAACTGCTTGAATCATCCCTTATGTTCTTATCTGCAGCTCTATACTTTGTTGCTGTGACAACTGTTGCTGCTTTTGTGGGTCAACATGTTGTAAGAAAGCTGGTTACTCTACTTGGGAGAGCTTCTCTTATTGTCTTTATTCTAGCGTTTACAATATTTGTGAGTGCAGTATCATTAGGTATGTGTCACTAACAGTCACTCTTTCTTTCATAATAAACGTTAACTTCTGTCAGTATTGTGTTCTGCTACTTGTTCTATGTTTTCCCAATTATGAATTTTCCTTTCTTCCAAACAGGTGGGGTTGGCATAGCAAACATGATTGAAAAGATAAAAAAGCATGACTATATGGGATTTGAAAACATCTGTTCCTATTAAGGCCTAGCCTGACAAGTATCTTGTGGTGTATCAGCTCCAAAGCTTGGTGAATTCTAGAATGAGTCAGAAGAGGACAAGTTGGATAATGGGGTATGTAATCTGGCATTATATTCCATAAATGTTCTTTTGTTTGGTTATCCATAAAAGTATGATTCATCCCCAAGATCGTTTAGTTCTGTAACGTCATCAAGTGGCGATACAATACTGTTATGATCATCTGTTGAGTTTAGCTGATTGTGCTCTGGAAAACTAGCCTAGCTACCAAGATATGCTTTCAAGCTTCAGCCAGAAGCTTTCTTTAATAATAAAATAGGATAAGTTTACCTTAACAATGCAACGCTCCTGCTACACGGGAGATCAAGTAATTCAGAAGCTTACTTTCAGTAATAAGATAGAATGAAGTCTTATCTTAACCAAGTAATGCATCTGGTACCAAGAAAGTGTCAATGGGAACACTGACTAATCCATGAACTCTTGGTTTAAGTCCAGATATTCTGGTTAGCGCAAGTCAGAGTATAGATTCAACAAAGGATTTCGCCAGTCTGATTGTCAGTTCTTTATGTAAAATAACAGAAACAAACTATAGGAAGCTTTTGCAGCTTTCTTTAATCAGATGCCAAGATAACTACAATTATAGCAGAAGATTCCAAATTGAGTCAGCAGTTAAGTAACCACAGAAGGCTTTGGCCACAGCTACAGCTGCATGCTTATGAATGCTACAGAGTGAGAATTTTATGTTACTGTCATCGCAGATTATATCATAGCTAAAAAGAATACATCTATGTAGCATCCATCTCCATTGTCAATATTGCGAATCACTGGAAATGATCTGAGTCTTTGTTATATGTGATTATCAAGAACTGTTCTATCATTTGTGTGAACAATGCTATTAGCATGAAGATGGTAAGAGTACAACATCTCAACTTCTCAGGAGCTATATGTTCTTTTGAAGCATCTTAGTCAAGCAAGCAAAAGAAAATGCTTGCATAGGTGTCGTATTCCGACCAAAAAACTCGTCTAAATTTCTCTGTCATTGTATTTAAACTTCGTAAACCTGATTGCTGTATTCTACAGTTCATCTTTAGATACATGCTCTTTAGCTCTCAAATGTTTGTTGATGATTGCCGCCAACTCCTTTGAGCTGGATTTTGTTGAAAGGTTGATCTGCATTGTATGAAGGATAATGGTACTCAAGCTCCAAAAGAGAAACAATAATAATGTTAAATATATCGTGAGAATAATTACCGGGTTTTCCTTATCATGAGCCGGGTAAAAAAGCAGTGCAGGATAGTCATTGACCTACAATATTTAATGACAACACATAAGTCTTGCAGGATCGCTATATAGCATCTATAATTATCTGACAATTCAAAAGAAAGATCTACAAGTTTCTCACAATGAAATTTTAGCAACTCCAGATAGAAAGCCAAACTTCTTTACCACAGATAAGCATAAAATCACACATGATAGACAACATAGTAGGAGATACAGCAAGCTAAATTGTGACGTGAAGCTACAGGATTCTGTAGAACCAGTGAGGTTTTATGAATGGTTCGTTCAGAATACTGCTTCATGGTAGTTTGACAACAAAACATGAATAAGAGTAACAAATTTATCACGAATTGAGTCTACCAACATAAATATTAATCTTCAGCAGGCAACAGACACGTAACTTTTATCGAATATCCAAGCATTTATACTTCATTTCATAGTTTACTCAAAATCATCATAGCACAGCAAACGATTTTACAGGAATTAGTGAGTTGGCTTATGGAAATAGCTTTATTACAGGAACGATATATCTATGGTAGATTGGTTTCAAGGAAAATATAATGACGTGTTTACATGAATCCTATGACTACAAATGAATCTCTGCAAAAATGAGGCAAAGCAATTTAGTTAAATGGCTTACTAATAGTTTGGGGTGTTCATTTGCTGAAGCATCTATCCTTGCAAATAGCAAATTGTCTGAATCTTTAAAATGCTTAGCCAACTTCTCGACCTGCTTCTTTGCAGTTTCACAGTTGATGCACCATGGCGTGTGTACCTTTATATACATGAACAAGGTTTTCATGGAATAAATACACAGAAGTTAATATTCCACTCTTAGCAGTATGTAGAATAGTGTAGCAGCATATTATCCAAAGAGCATGTATCTTACCTCTAACGTAATGCAATCTAATTACAATGATTCCAAAATATTTCTTTTAATCATCAAAGTATTATAAATTGAAACCTATTACAAAATTATTTGGTATGCAAAACCAAACTTTCCCTTTCTGCATAGTTTGAGGTACAGAATAGAGGGGACCCCTTTGGTGAACTGTTTAATGTGAGTTTAAGCATTCTGCTTTCCTAGAGCTTTTGGAATGATAGCAAGTGAGCTTCAGTTATGCTAGAGGATTCAACATAAGAATGACACTAGTGATGAGGCAGAAATATACCATTCCAGTCAGTAGCCTGAAAAGCTTGATCGCAGGCTAGATTAATGCATTATGCTTACCTCTAGAAGGACATTCTTGTGATTGCTCAGAACCAAGTCGTCAAAAGTCTTCCCCACCACAGTCAGTACACTTGCATTTTTCTGCCATTTTCACCATTAAAAAGATGCTTATATTTTGATTTTCAGTAAAATTCAATGCCAAAAGCAAATTCCGTGTTCCATTTCTGCTAGGTGGAAGAAGGTTAAGGAGTTTATGGGAAATTGGCTAACTTGCTGTATCTAATTCTGTGCAAATCAAGCATCTTCATCAAATAAGCAGGTAAAAGTGAGTGAAAAAGAGGGCGGGTTGTGTGAAACTCACATTGTCAGATATCAGTTGAGATCTGAAATAAAGCGGCTGACTACCAACAAGAAGTCCTGAGCAAAATTCCTATAAAAGGAAACATATAAAATATCACGGCTACTAGATGCTGTCCAGAAAGAAAAGATAATTTAACGAAGACAGTCAATACTTCTATATTGTTAGGCATCGGATCCGATTCTAACAAATACTTTGCATTGATTCTGTTATCAAACGCAGCCACCTGAAAGCAAAATGAAGATTAGTATCAGTTGCAAATAAGTGACTAGATGATTAAATTCCAAGAAACTGAATGGCTGATCAGTTTCCACTTACCACAGTGCGCTCTGAATCTTCAAGCCCAAACAAAGTTAAGAAGGGCTTTGCCAAGTTTTCATCTTCGATGTTCACATATAGGAACATAATCTGCAAGAGTGCAACTTTAAAATATTAGCAGATAAAAGATAAAAACTTTTTAAACTTAATTTGTCGATATATGCACCTTTGACTTAAATTTCCTTGCAACCTCTTGAAGAGGCTCAGCAAGATTCTTGAACTCATCATCCTCAGCAAAAACCATTACCTGGATGAAAATGAACATACCGTCCAAGGTTAATGAACCATCCTATGCAATTATGGTAGCATTAACAGCCACTTTTTGATAAAATTATTGATATCTAGTTAATCTTGGCACCAGATGGAACTGGAAATTATGATGGGGAACCTCTAACTTCAGCTAACAATTTCTTGTGGAAGATCGGTTTAGAGGTCTCTGGCATTTGTGTCGGCATGGATTTATATATACATTTTTCTGGTCTTAAAATTCATTAGTCAATTTACCACATTGTTCTCTACATCCAGAATTCTTCTAAATCAAATCTTTTTACATTTGAAGTTCTGAACAGAAAACAAAAATTAAAAAAAAAAAGAAAAGAAAATTCTTGAAATTGAAGAGTTACCTGAAGTTTCAGGGGACTGGAGTAAACTTTAACAGAATTTAGATCAGTTAGCTTGGTAACCAATGGAAACTTGTTATGGTCCAGAAAATCTAATATTTTATGCACCTCAAAAGTCCCTTCTGCAAAAAGATGCAAGCCATTATAGTTAGTAAGGTCGGCTACTATGGTTTAGTCTCAAAGGCACACAATTACTCAAGAGTTAAATAACCAGTAATCATGTATAAAGGAAAGTCATACATAGGAATAAATTTTCTAATCTCAAGTTAGCGACAAACTAATGTGTTTGACAACCATGAGGAACTTAAGTTCAATGAATTTCTTATGAAGAAACATCTGCATATGCAACCAACTTGCTGACTCACCATAAGAAGTATATCTTTCAGGCTCACTTTTGACCAATCCAATATAACTGTCAGTAGCTTTGATATTTGGGACAAGGACTTTAGCAACTTCAACGTCACTCGCTTCAACAAACTGTATCTCGTTGTCAGAAATTGCCGCTTTTACAAATTCTTCATAACCAGCTCCCTGAGAAAAATGGTAGTTTTAGATGTCAATGCAGAATAGAATCCCCTCATAAAAAGTAAATATGTCAAAGATTATCTGCCCATTAAAGGTAGAGAGTTATGCAGAGATAGTTTAGAAGGCCCTTTAGATAAGCATACCTCAAACTTCTTAAATAGACCAAGGACAAAATTTTGGTACTTCTTAACAAAATCCTCTGCTTCTGTAACTGAACTCATTCTAATAACAGGTACTCCAGTCTTTTTCCTAGCCCAGATCACTATATCTTCCCTGATTGAAAGTCAACCCCACGAAAATAATCAGTAGACTATTTGATAGTTCAAACAAAGAAGTAATCAATTCAAAGTAACGGATGTTCAACGAGAAATTCTAGTGTAATACTAATAATTTTATAGATCAAGTACGGAAAAAGCAAGAGGATACATAACTCCATTGTTTATAGTGTCAAGACTAAAACTTTCCAAGCAGCCAATTGTACAAAGCATACAAATCCATCAACTATGCTAAGAAATGCACATGACATCAACCTGAAAAGAAGAACTAAAACAGAACTTACGCAGAAAATCCACCATTATAAGCCTGAGAGCTCCCATTGACATAAAATAGCAGGGTAGGGAAACCTTTGATCCCGAGAAATGAAGCAGCTTTGGGGTATCTTTCAGCATCAAGTTTAGCCATCAGGAGAAGACTCCCCGTCTCCTTGAGCTTATTTGCAGCCTCAGCAAACCTAGGCATAAGCTCAGCACTCCTAGCACACCAGGGTGCATACCCAAGAATCAATACGAACTCATTCTCCTCTATGATCCTCTTAGAACTATCAGTGTTCAACTCAATAACAATCCTTTGAGCTTTAGACAGCACCTCTGCTTCTTTTTGAGTGTCTCCATCTTGCTGGCGCTCATCTTCTCCTTCTTGCTCATCTATAGCTATCAACTCTTCCAATTCATCATCATTTCCAATCCCTCCTTCATCGGTGGCTATAATGGAGATCAGAGAAGTGACTAAAAGGAATATAGTGAGAGTGAAAAGGATGAATCTTGAAGTGGGTTTTCTAGTGAACATGATGATCTTGATTGGTTTTGGGATTCGAGGACTCTGCAGTTAAAAAGGTACGAGCTTTGTGAGATTTGAGTGATATGTTCAAGAACAAATTTGTGGGTTTTCGTTGAAAGTGTTTGAATCTGACGATCTTCCTTGATTGGTGGCAATCAAGGGTCCTCCATTGAAGATAGAATCATTGCACTGAACGGGATTAGCGCCGACAAAGTTTAGTAAAAAAAGGACATGATAAATAGACAACTGAGCTTTTATCTAACAATATCTACTGAATTTTCTTAAACCCTATAATGGAGGAGAGTATTTTCAATTACTAAATTAAATTCTTTTTCTTCCGAATGTTGTTTCTGTGCTTCATTGTCTAAAGTGATTGTTTCCAATAACTTCGGAGGCAAACCAGAAACATTTTAAGAAGAAAAGAACCATATGTCCCTTGAGTTGGCTTGTAACTTCACGACACTCTTATGAAATAATATAATTTAATTTTGAGGATTTCGAGATATTTGTCAAAATCATATTTTTTTTTCTTTTAGAAATAACCTATCACTCAGTACAGTAAGGTTATATACTATTAAATTGAGTATTTTCGTTATTGTTATATAATTTTTTTGGGTATAATATTCTTTTAGAATTTGTATAGAATTTTAAGAAACTATTTGAATTATTTCTATTTTCTGATGTTATTTTTTAAATAAGAATAAATGTTTAATTATTAATATGAATACATTTATAATCTTATTTTAATTTTTAGAATATTTATTAATAAATAGAAGTAAAAATTATTATATTTTATTAATATAAATATTTTAACAAGTAAAAAATTATTTTTATATTAATATTTATTTGATAATATTTTTATTTTATTATTTTTTGACATTATTTGATAGTATTTTTATTAATACAATTAATTTTATTTGAATTTATTTCAATATATTTTAAATTTAAATTATATTTATTAAATAATTATAATTTTAAAATATTTTTATTTTAAAAATTAAATTTAAGGATTTTTAATCAAATATGTAGGCTAATATGTGTATAATTGTGTATAAAGGTTATTATAAAGTTGAGTCCAATTAATTAAAGTGGTCTAATATAGTTATGATATTTTGGGCTTTATACATTTATTTTAAGTGTGTGAGCATTACATGTGTAGAGACCGTATTTATAATTTCTAGTTTTATGATGGGCTAAACTAGAAATTAGATTAGGATTTTACGCTAATAAAAATGGCTATGGTCTCCAAATTAAACGTACGCACAATTTCTTCTAACATCTCACCATCAGATCGAAAATAAAGAGTTAGGGGAAAACTCTAAAAAAAGGTTGCGTTCTAATTTGGAAGACAAACCGCAAAATTCCAGTGCAGATTTTACAATAGATTTAAGTATGCTTCCACAACAGATCTAAGTACTTTTGATGATTTGACATTATTATTTTGTGATCGGTGACATTTTTCACTGTGAGGGATTAAATTCTACACTAAATACATAAAAATTACTAATCATAAAAAATATAAAAATAAAAATAAAAAGAATATTTAATTAAAATTAATCTAAATAAATATTAGTATTGAGTTTATTTAATTGAATTATTTCAAATCGAATTTATGTTTTATCCAAATTTAATTTAGTTTAAATTAAATCTAAATCACTATTATTGTAAATTTTATTTGTTGATTTTGAATTCGATGTTACATATCCACTTCTTCTTTCTTTTTTGTTTGATACTTAATGTAATATGAAGCATACTGTAATCGACTTTATATTTTCTATATGAACCAAATAACATGATGTCAAATACCAAAAATTGTGGCACCACAAGATGTAAGCCCCATTCTGTTAACCGAGAACATAACTGTGTCTTTCGGCCAATTACTTCAAGATTAGTAACCCATAAGGCTGCACGCAGGTCTCAGCTTAAGTTACATCAAGAAGTCACCCATTACTGGGCTCGCATTTCTGCAATTCTTGGCCCGGGGACTTTCCTGGGTCAGAGATTAACCCATTTACTCCATCTTGTGATGCACAGTGTTCACTGTTTCTTCTAAAGATAATAACACGAAACTCTTTGCTCGCAGTCGGTACGGGCCTTCGCTCTATTTCCATGGTCATTGGAAAGGAGCTCACTAAGTGGCCAACCTACAACTTGTTACCATCACCGTCTTCGATCGGCAAGATGCCGCGCTTAAAGAGGAGATAGAAGCGTTCGAGCCCAAGCCTGATCGAGGTGTCTGAACGGAGGCGGAGAAGGAAATCAGCGGAAGAGAGACGGTCTTCAAAGAGAG
>JAOSBP010000005.1:2901469-2931459 GCA_027563825.1 Erythroxylum mucronatum
CAAAGGTTACTTTGCATTGTTTTTGTAAATGTCCATAAGGATAGGTTTTGTGTATGCTGGCTTTGAGGCAAATTCTGAACTGATATAGGTTAAATTGGATCAAGTAGCCTTCTTGAAAGTTATAGAGGAATTTCATAGCTTTCCAACATTGTATAATATGCTATTTTTGGATGTGGGAGTTGAAAGATGTGAATTTTTGAAGTTTGGGTACTGTCTAGGATGGCAATTCTAGGACATAAACTTTGAGTAGAATTTTGACCCTCATAAGGGTAGAAATTGTTCATAAAGTCTTCTTGAAGGTGGTAGTTTATATTTTTATCTTTTCATTGATATAAAGTATGAAATTTTTGGACAATAGAGCTGAAAGATATGATTTCTAGAAGTTATGTTACTGTTTAGGATGACATTTATCAGACAGCTACTTTGAGGTGGATTTTGACTTCTTTATAGGCCGAATTGGTTTTTAAGTTCTTCATGGAAGTTGTAGAGCTTCCTTTTAGCTTTCCATTGATACCAAATTTGTAAATTTTGGAGTTCTAGGTCAAAAGTTATGAATTGTGGAAGTTGGGATGTCGGAAGAAGAAAGACCAAGAGTTTTTGGTCGATCATTATAGGCTTAGTCGACTAATAGTCTTCGACCAGTCGACTAATCGTCATGTTTTTACTTACATTAGTCGACTAATAGTCTTCAACCAGTCGATTATTATCATGTTTCCCCCTGACCCGACCTCTCTCCATTCTTTTGCTTATAACTTTTCTGTCCGACCTCCGATTGACCTAATTTTTAAAGTGTTCGATTTCTAAGACATTCCTCTACCTCTCCAAAAAAAAATTATAGCTTTTGAGATTAATTTGAAAAAGATGAATTGAATCAAAGTGAGAGGATCGATTGAAAAAGTCTAAACATACTTCAGTATTTTGGTGATATCTCGATCTGTAAAGATCTGAATGAGGTGATTTTTGGTTTTGAACAAACTAAAGACATGGAACTACAACTTATCTGAAGGAATCAATTTTCAATTTAGGACCCGAGACTTTTAAATTTTCAAATCTATTCGGAAGTAAGTGTTTTGGGTACTTTTTGATTGAAGTTTGGCTTGGTGTGGCACACCTCCCTTATGGGATGCGCATCCAGACGTCACGTAGGATGTCGGGCATGTGACTCGCAAGGGTAGGGTTCCAACATTCTGCTTCACTTATTTCTGGTTCAACTTTAGTAGGTTCAGGCATAGTCATCAAAACTTGTGATAATTCTGACATATCAGCTAGTTGTGTTGAGGAATCAGAAGATGGTTCAGAGATCTATTCAGCTAATGACTTAGAGATTGTTGCAGAGACTTCAAATGTTGGGACAGAGGCTTCAAAACAAGCTTTTGTATTATCGGATTGAGCATAGGAATCTTCTGCAGCAAATGTAGGTGCAAGAGTTGCTATGAACTCTGTCTGAGGTGCTTTGTCCTTCCCAGTAGAGGTGGAAGGGTGAGATTTCAGTGGAGAAGTAGGAGGTGTATGGATTTGTAATGATTTACTCCACTAGTTAACTGATTCAGGTTTAGTGAACGAAGGTGATGGCTTAGGAACTAGTTCAGGCTTTGGCTTTGGCTTTGATTTCTTAAGCTTCGCTGGAGTTGCCTGAGGATAGATATATTGTCTGATCAAAGGATAGTTGAACTTGAAAACCTTTGAATAGCCATCTTCTTCTGGATACGTCTAATACATAGGAGACGTATATACTGGTTGTTTGTTTGGAAATACTGAAAAGGATGAGCCATATATAGTTTTAGACTGTGCAGATTGCATATCAGCTTCGATTCGTTGTGCACAATTCCTTGTATCTTCATGATTTCTCTAGTTTTAATGTCAAAGTCAGGTCTAAAATATTGTGTAGCAATGTAATGTCGAAGATCAGCATCAAGTTGCTGGATCTAAGCTTTGTAAGACTAATACAGTTGTTGGAGCTTTTTAGAGATGACGTCGACTTTATGTTGCGTAGCATGAATCTGTTGACTGATTCCGTCTAGCTAAGAATCAATTGTTTGAAGAACTTTGATTCTGTTACTGAATTTGATGTCTGCTAGTTAAGTACTTCATTAGAAGGATTTGAGACAAGTGTTCCTTTTGAAGTGATTCATGTGGCTCGAACATAAGGGCTAGAGATAGCCCTAGTAGTTTCATCAGTACTCCTGTGTAGAGAAGGAAAATCTTTCTCATATGGCTTAACCATCATGCAAAGTATAGGAGTAGGAGTCATAACAGGAACTATTGGCTTAGATTGATAGGTAGAAGATTTCAGCATCTCATGAAGAGATCTTGGTTTGAATCTTTCTGTTTGTAGACCAATAGATTTGCTGGAATCATCTGGATTTGGATTATTCTTGTGTGGATGATATTATTGAGAAGGCATACAATGAGATTTAGGCTTTTTCTTCCGCCTCCTTTTGGCATACTGCTCATTATTATCATCACTGTCTGACTCAGGATTGAGACAGACTTCACAGTCAGGTTCATACATAGATGGGTCGACATCACTGACCGCGCGTCGTTACGCTAGTCAAAATAAAATAACTAAATTACTACTGTAGCAGTGGCGAGTCTAGGTCGATCCCACAGAGAGTGTGTGTGAAGTTTAAGAAATGAAATTAACCAGTGTTTACAATTAATGGGGGGGAGGGGGTTTGGATTTTTCAAAGAAGAAAATAAAATAAAACTAACTAATAAAAACAAATTAAAGAAAACATGTCGCAAAATCAGGTGGGGGCGACTCAAGGGAGACATAGTGGCACTTTTCCGGACTCGGGTTAGGACTAATACACCATGGGTTGTGCATGGGGATGCAAATCGAATGTGGCAGAAGGTAGCCCCAGTGGTGAGAGAGGCCGCCACTACACTCCTAGGGGTCTCTAAAAGATAGGGGACAGGACAGATGGAATCTTGGTGGTGGTCGCACGAGGTACAAGGGCTGGTGAAGGCAAAAAAGAGAGCTTTTAAGGATTTTCTGGCGAGTGCTACAAAGGAGGAGCGGCTTGTTAATAAAGTGAGGTATAAACTGGCTAAACAGAAGGCGAAGAAGGCTATCTCAGTGGCTCAAGGTAAAGCTTACGAGAATCTATACAGGGAGCTGGATACGTCAAAGGAGCATAAAGTATTTTCAAAATAGCGAGAGCTAGGGCACGTTCGACGGCGGATCTCAACCAAGTCTGTTGTATACGGGATGAAGCAGGACAAGTACTCATAAGGGAGCAAGATATCAAGTGGAGATACTTTTCTGGCATTTATAACGAGGACATTTTGGTCAACATCACGCTCGAGGAACCCCCGAGTTGGGTACAAGTTTAAACGAGGCCTCTAACAAGGGGCAAAATTATAAAGGCTTTGCGAGGGATGGGAAGTGGCAGGGCAGTAGGACCGGATGACATCCCTATAGAGGTATGGAAGACAATGGGCACGTTCAGTACTGAGTGGTTAGTCCGACTCTTTAATGGGATCCTGGCGTCAACCAAAATGCCGGATGAATGGAGATTGAGTAGGGTAATCCCCTTGTACAAGGCCAAAGGTGACATTCAACAATGCCAAAACTATCGAGGCATCAAATTACTCAGTCATACCTTGAAGCTATGGGAGAAGGTAATTGACAAGCGAATCTGAAGAGCTGCTTCTATATCGACCAACCAATTCAGCTTTATGCCTGGTAAGTCAACGACAGAAGCAATACATCTACTTCGGCGACTGATGGAATGCTACCGAGAACGAAGGCGAGATCTCCATATAGTTTTTGTCGATTTAGAAAAGGTGTATGACAGGGTTCCTCGAGAACTCTCGTGGTGGTGCTTAGAAGCAAAGGGCATTCCTAGGGCGTATATTAGGGTGATTCGGGATATGTATGAAGGGTTCTTGACTAGCGTAAGCACAGTAGGAGGGGACACAGAAGCGTTTTCTATTGGTGTTGGATTACACCAAGGCTCGGCTTTAAGTTCTTTTCTTTTCACAGTGGTATTAGATGACCTCACCAAACATATTCAAGGTGAGGTCCCTTGGTGTATGTTATTTGCGGACGATATTGTCCTGATAGATGAGACCAAGGAGGGGGTTAATGCCAAGTTAGAACGTTGGAGAGCCACGCTAGAATCAAAGGGTTTTAGAATGAGTAGGTCGAAGACAGAGTATTTGGAATGCAACTTTTCGGGTAGCTAACTGGTACAAGGGGCAGCGATCACGATTGACACTGACATCATACTGCAGAAATTGAGTTTTAAATACCTCAGCTCCATCATGCAAGGAGATGGCAACATAGATGACGATATCTTACACCGTATTAAATCTGGGTGGGCCAAATGGCGGGATGCTTCAGGTGTTTTATGTGATAAAAAGGTCCCTGTAAAACTTAAAGGAAAGTTTTATAAAATGGTTATTCGACCAACCATGTTATATGGGGCAGAGTGTTGGCCTACTAGACGTAGCCATACGCGTCAGCTGTTGGTAGCAGAAATGCGTATGCTTAGGTGGATGTGTGACATTACCCTAAGGGATAGGGTACGGAACCAAGTCGTGCGGGCCAGACTCCAGGTTGCTAGCATTGCAGACAAGTTGCGCGAGAAAAGACTTAGGTGGTTCGAGCATGTGCGCAAGATGCCCTCTGATATCCCGGTTAGGCGCGGTGAGCTAATCAACCTTTGTAGCTACAAGAGAAGGAGAGGAAGGCCTTACAAGACCTAGAGGGAAGTGATCAAGAACGATATGTCAGAGTTGGCTCTCACTGAGGCAGTTGCTAGATTTAGGAAAGTCTGGCGTGATAGGATAAGAGTAAACGACACTCATTAGGATCCTTGCATCTTTTACTTAAACGATTAGGGCGTCCAACCAATGACAGAGCCAGGAATTTAAAATAGGGGGTCCAAATATTTAATTTTTTAAATTTTATGGAGCCCAATGCACCACTAACCTCTAAATAACTCTGTCCTAATATATATATACATGTATATATATATATATGTATATAATTATTTAATAATCTTGGGGGTGGGGGCCCAGTGCACCACTGGCCCCCACCTACCTCCGTCCCTGCGTCCAACCCCATGTTCTTTACACCTTTGCGACTAGTTAGTTGTGGCCCAGACTTCAGGTCTGGAGCAGTTAAGGGCAGCCAAAAGGACCTAAAATCGTAGGAGTTGTCAAGGTAGGTACGGGGCGACTTCGAGTGCGTATAGCGGCAACAAGAATCGGTCTTTACACAGGGTGGGGTAATGGCAGATCTGGCCAATCAGCAGGTATGTTCTTCTGTCTGATAGTGCATTTCATCCCTGATTTTTCGTTCGTGCCAGTTCTTTTATTCTTGCTTCTGTTTTCCTGCATCATTATTTTGCTTGTCACATCTGCATGTGGGTCTAACGGGAAACAACCTCTCTACTATGTAGGAGTAAGGCTGCGTATTACAAGACCTCCCCAAACCCCGCCTCACTGCGGGACCTTAGACTGGGTGGATGATGATGAATAATTTAAATTATATAAATTATTTAATAAATTAATAATTAAAACTCTAATATCAACTTCAATTCAGTCTTGTCCTTTTAAATCAACCACTTAGTACTCTATTCCTTATTTGTAATCATCTAAATCAGTACAACAATAATGTTTTAGTAAGAATCTCGCTAAGATGCAAGGTTTTGAAAAGTTTAAAAATTTACAGTCTTACTCTTCACTAGTAAAGAGATTGTTTTCAATACACATCATCTAAATCAACAAAGTGATAAAAAGTTCTCTGACTATAATCCATTTTATTAGTCATTTTGTTGGATTTAAATTAGTAATTAATGATTTGGCTAACAAAATTTTTGTTGTTCATAATGTGCAATTGTTCACTTAAAAAAAGTCTCTCTACTTTATTTTGATCATAGACTACTATTTTCTACGTATCATGAATAACAAAAATTTTGTAAGCTGAATTAGCAAATTACTAATAAAAATTAATGTTTTAAATTAAACTATTAAGGTTTTAAAAGGTTGATCATTCAGTTGAAAATTTTAAAAGTTTGAACATTTGATTAAAAAATCTCAAAAAAAATTGAACACTTTAAGATTAATTTATCTAATAAATTATGGCAGATGGTTGGATCAAATTTGAGAATTATATAAAAAAATTTATCTTTTATTTAATAATAATAATATGATATTATTTTAATTAAAAGATAATTAAAAATTAAACATAAGTATAATTAAATTACTCAATCTGAATTTGAATTCTCTGAATTTTAAAAATAAAAAATTAAAATTTAATGAACATGAACTAAATTCATTAATATTAGGTAAGATACTAAGATCAGATCGACCCAGAATAAATTATCAACCCTTATAATTTTTAAAATAAAAAAATGACTATCACTATCATAAGATAAGTAAGAATATTGGTATTGTGATAGGTGTACGAGGCGGAAGGGGATCCTCTGCCTGTCGAAGGCAACGTTGGCAACTAATGATAGGTCTACGAGGCAGTCAAAGGCATCGTTGGCAACTAATGATTGCTAAAATCCAAGTGATTTTAATCTATCCACCTTCATCCCCATCAAGTTTTATCCTAAATGACGGTGACCCAAGTCAGGTACAGAAACAAAGCTTGGAAGCAAGCAGAGAAAAAAATGTTAAAAGGCTCCTTACAATGAGGAAAGATGATGACAGAAAACTTGGTATATGTGCTCGGTTTCTTTATATTTCAAGTCACATGATTTTTTCCTTTAGAATGGGAATAGAGATTTCAGCCACATCGATTCCCGAGCTTGAAACACAGTGGGATTTGAGTAAAGCTTGAAACTTTTCTGTTCTTCAGGTGCATATTCGAAAAGGGTTTTCTTTTTGTTTCAGAAAAAATGTTGGAAGGGAAGGCTTTGATTGAAGACACAGATATGCCAGAGAAGATGCAAATCCATGCTATGGCTTGTGCATCTAAGGCTTTGGATCTTTATGATGTCTTGGACTACAAATCCATTTCTGCCCACATAAAAAAGGTGCATCTTTCTTGCCTCTCCTCTCTCACTCAGACCCATATACCAGATCACTAGATCAGTTCCTCTTTGTTTACCAGTTTGAAGATTGTTTTGAGTTTTGCATGTGACGAGGTCTTGCTCTTCTATATAGATTTTAGTGTTGGATAAGTTACAAAAGAAAGTGAAAAAACGTAGAGGGGAGAGGAAAAAGTTTTGTGGCTGATATTTGTTCTCTGCAACTTGCAGGAGCTTGACAGGAGATATGGAGGAGGATGGCAATGTGTGGTGGGCTCAAACTTTGGATGTTTCTTCACCCATTCTAAGGGAAGTTTCATCTACTTCACATTGGAGACACTCAATTTCCTCATCTTCAGAGGAGCTTCTTCTTCATCATCCTCTCCATGAGGGTTTGGATCAAGAATCTTCAGTTGTAAACAAAGTTCCTGAAGGTGTGGATGAGAGGATATGGTCTGAGAAAAGGGTCAAAGTGAAAACTAGGGAGAGAGGAAAAGAAAAAAATTCCTCCTCTGGGATCTTTCTGTGGATATTAAACCTTCTAATGCTTTTTAAGGGCATCTGTATATATTTCTGTAATTAGTAACCAAAATGCTTCTGTTCTCCTTTTTTTCCTTTCCTCTCTTCATTTCTTTTGCTTGTAAAGGACTACCTGAAGCGATTTAAAGATATCATGACCAAGCTTTTTGCTCTGGGTTTTGTTGAAAGGTTTGATCTTTTAGGCCTTTTCTCAATTCTGCATTACATTTACCAAACTGAACAAGGCAAATCACAACTAGATGTGCTTGAAGATAATGAAGGACCAGTGAGAAATGGTAGATATATTATGTTATGAACCTAGCTGCATATATTGGGCCGTAATTGAAGATGCAACAAATAGAACCCAAGTCCTGTTTAGGAGTTCTCGTGTGAAGCAAGGCCTGCGTATATGGCTGGTATTGTGGAAGTTGGAGGCATCAGAAATCTGTAAATAAAATAATATCATCTTGACTTTAACTCAAAATGTGCGAGAGAGAAGAAAACCTCCGATCAATCTCCTTTTGGAAACATTTAGAATACAACTCAAAACAACTTAATATTTATGTTTTAACCTATTTTTGGAGGAGGTTTCATTATTTAAATTTAAAATACTAGAATTTCTTATTAAAAATAATTTTGATTAATCTATCCTCAAAATTATTAAAATTGAGAGTCAATATGATATAGTCAACATACTTAGGATACAAAGATCTCCACTTTACAAAAGTCTAAGGAGGGTCATAATATACGCAACATTTTTTTTGTATTTTTACAAAATAAATATTTCCGTAACTTGAACATGTAATTTTACGGTCACAAACAAGTAACTTTACTAGTTACTTCAAGAATCACCCTGAAGATAGTCAATATGATATAATTTTTTTATTTAAAGAAGGTATTTTTTCTATGTTCGCCAATTCTTAAATTTAAAAGATTTAAATAGCTCGTAGAAATTTTCTGAAAAACTCGATTGTTATTTGTTAATTTAAGTATCGTTTATCTAAAACATAAATGCATAATTTACAAATTATTTCTACAATAATTTAATCATTGCACTATTTTAATCTCCCATCCTCTTATTAATAAGGTTGTGAGTGTTGGTTTAAACTGACAATTAGAAGTTTTGCATCAGTTCATCTCAAACGCCCATTAAATAAACTTATGATGAGCTGTGGAGAGGGGAATGTGGATTACCACAGAAGTTGGTATCTCCGAGTTACTTGCAAAGTTTTGACCTTTTTGAGACATGAAAAGAACAACCAATCAAATTTTTAAGACACGCGCACAGAATCTTTCCTTCAACTCAATCATAGAATGAAGATAATCATAAAGTTTGAATCTTTAAACTTGGTTTGTTCTCCATAGACCAAACTCCACGACTCAAAACATGCACCCCACGTTCATTCCAACAACACAAAAATGGAGAAGGCCCATCAAGACTATCAACTGTACAATCTCATCAACATCAACCTTAGTATATCACCAAAAAACTAGATTCTTTGATACCATTTTGAAGTTGGGTTTCTCTTTTTTTTTCTCTCCCTATTGTCTGCAGACTGCAGTTTGGGGTAGACAACAAAAGGTCCCCATCTTTGTTCTTGTTTTTGGAACATAGTTTTCTTGTTCATTTGTGCGAGGAAAAGAGGCTTAAGAACAGACCCAAACACTTTTTTGTTATGAAAATTGAAGATGGTTGGTGCTGTTGAACAAGCACAAGAAAGTCTTACATCTAGATTGTTTAATTTCAGAGGATTCTATGATACTGCAACAGGTCGAAATGTCAAGAGCTTGAGCGTGGATGATGATAGTTCTGGTTTGAACGAGACTTCTGGGGACGATAATTTAACAGCCAGAACCCAGGGTTCAACAAATGGAGATGATGAACCTGCGGAGAAACAACAAAGCGGAAGCAAACTTACCAAAAGTGACAAGGGTTCTAAGTCAAGAGTCGTTAAAGATGAACCTGTGGTCAATCCTCAGGTCAACAAAGGCAATTCCCTTTTCTTTTTCTGGGTTCATTGGTGTTTTTAGTTTTTATTGGATATAGGAAGATAGAGGTTTCACGCCTTTTGTCTTGTCTAAAAATAACATTCACGTACGTAAAATCAATATTCTCACTACAACCTTTAGCAGATGATTAAAACACCTGCAAAATGATGTCTGTTTCGTTTTATCAGATGAAACAGGACAGGATTATAGCCTGTTTTTGTTTATATATCATTGATAATGTGCTGGACATTGATTTGGATGTCGTTTTTTTCTTGCTGGATTTGATACAGATATGGAAATGATGAAAGAAAAGTTTTCCAAGTTGCTGTTAGGGGAGGATATGTCAGGTGGAGGAAAGGGTGTGTCCTCAGCTCTGGCATTGTCAAACGCTATCACCAACCTTGCAGGTGCACACCTCTTATCAGAAAAAAGTTGTGAAGTTTTGAATTTGGGATTTGGGATTTGGGAAATTCATCTGAAATATTTTCTTCTAGCCATAACTTACAGTAGATATCTGGTTGATTCTGTCATTTTGGTTTTCCTTTTCCTGTTTGCAGCTTCTGTATTCGGTGAACAAAAGAGACTAGAACCTATGCCACCAGAAAGGATGTCAAGATGGAGAAAAGAAATCGATTGGCTCTTATCTGTGACTGATTACATAGTTGAGATGGTTCCTTCTCAGCAGAAATCTAAGGATGGATCAAATATGGAGGTAAAAGCCCCTATCCCAAATTCATAAGAATGTGTTCCTGTTTCTTGCTTACGTAATTTGCTGAAATCTATGTCTGTGACTTAATAGATAATGACAACAAGACAACGAATTGATCTTCTTATGAATATACCTGCCTTGCGAAAGCTCGATGCAATGCTTATCGTAAGTAGACATGAATGATCATTCTTCTAGTTCGTTTAAGATATGAAATGGATATGCAGTGGTTTAAAATTTGCTTTCTGCTTGTCTTTCTGATATGAACTTCTTCAGGAATGCCTAGATAACTTCAAAGACCAGAATGAATTCTCCTATGTGTCAAATAATGCACCAGACTCGGAAAAAGGAATCAAGAAGAAAGATGATAAATGGTGGCTACCTACAATCAAAGTTCCACCAGATGGTCTATCAGATAATACCAGAAAGTTTCTTCAGTACCAAAAGGATTGTGTGAATCAAGTGCTAAAAGCAGCTATGGCAATAAATGCTCAGGTTCTCGCAGAAATGGAGATACCTGAAAACTATATCGAATCCCTTCCCAAGGTAAAGAAATTCATGCAACAAATTGTGTTGGCACTTTTAGTGTCTAAGCCATCACTGACCATGTCTGTTTATAATATGACAGAACGGCAGGGCAAGTCTTGGAGACTCAATATATAAGAGTATAACCGTCGAGTTCTTCGATCCAGATCAGTTTCTTTCCACAATGGAGTTATCATCAGAGCATAAAATCCTAGACCTCAAGAATAAAATGGAGGCTTCTATGGTTATTTGGAGGAGGAAGATGAATCATAAGGATAGTAAATCAGCTTGGAGTTCTGCTGTCAGCATCGAGAAAAGAGAACTCTTTGAAGAGAGAGCAGAAACCATCCTGCTCATCCTCAAACAACGATTCCCTGGAATTCCACAATCTTCACTAGACATTACTAAGATACAATATAACAGGGTAAGAAGAACTTTTCTGATCTTAAAGTTTCTTCTGCTTAAACTTGGAGCTCAATGATCATAAAAAGAAATGGTGATAAACCCAGACTGGGTATGTGCTCGAAATGAAGTTTTCTTCATCTACTGAAAGTTAGTGGACTAAAATCATAGTTTGCATTTGTTGTAACAGGACGTTGGACAGGCAATTCTTGAAAGCTATTCAAGGATTCTAGAGAGTTTGGCCTATACAGTCATGTCACGCATTGAAGATGTACTCTATGCTGATTATGTCACTAGAAATCCATCGCATGCAGGGAAAAGAAGAAACTCTGTGAAAGAACCGCCAATGACACCACCCAATGAAGAGAACACAGACGCGCCTATATCAATGACACTGTCAGATTTCATGGGTTGGAGTTTGGATCAAAATGATACAGATATAAAGAAGGATCCAGCTCCAGATGAGCTAGTCAAGGATGTGAAGGAAATGAAGAAACCTGCAACTATAGTTACTAACAAGAGAACATCCTACCTTGAGTCCTTAGGAGGTTTAAGGAGTCCAACGTCACGGCATTGATAGTAACTACCAATAGCAACTACACATATAGGGGCAGAGAAGGATCAGAAAACCAGAATAACACTACAGGGTGAGAAAGCCTGACTATCCATAAAAGGGGGCCCTTTGGATAGTGAAATGATTTTCATTCTGATCCTTCATTTTGTGCATAGGAGATAAGGAATGTAAGTGTTCAGAAAAATGTTTTAAGTATGCCACGTTACATTCATTTCTTTTGTTTATGAAAGAAATTGTAATACAGTTTGTTAGCCAATGAAAGGTGATTTTGGTTGACCATACATGAACACAACTGTATTAGTAGCACAATCATCTCATTTATTGGTTCAGTTTAACCATATGAGAAGCATTTGAACTTTAAAGAGACTGCTCAAAAGTCAGAATTGAATACCATTTTCACTGATAAGGAAGCAGAGACTACTACAGTTGGCGTTAACGAAGCGAAAAGACGGTACATACAATGAAAAGTTGAAGGATAGCAGAAACTAAATTTACTTCTTGCCACGAGGGCCAATCTTTGGTGGGAGCTGAGGACCCTTCTTGATTGGAAGAATATCACCGGAAGCAGTGGCACTGAAGTAAGCAAGTGTTGAGCCACCTCCCAAGATCAAGAACTTTAGCAGCAATCCTCTTTTAGTGAATGGAGCTGCAAAAGTTTCGAAGAACTTGCTCTGCAGTTTTTCAAACAAAAATCTCCAGATTATCAATATCAGCAGAAAATTAGAATTCAACAAATGTTGCATTCCATGACTATACAAGTCAACATGTTTGCTTACCAGGACACAAGATTCCCAAGACACAAACTTATAAATTGTAGAAGAACATTTCAGTAGGAATAGGAGACAAGTAGTTTTACATAAACCAGCTCATATTAAACAAATGCTAGTCTTTTTCTTTGCTGGTAAGTAAGATAAGTGTCTGCATATAATCCAAGTATGAATTGGAGTGTTCTTGATTCTTTTTAAAAGATCTTCCAATCACACCAACATCTTAATACCAAATTTGCAGGCACCTAGTGGTTAATGTTAAACAAAGAATCATTGCTGATACATGAAATCATATATAATTAGTCATGCCCTTCATGACAACCACCAAAGACTATTCATAGTTGTTTAAAAATCTTCTCTTTTTTCTGACTTTAAAAAAAGTGAATGTTTACTAAACATCATCAGAATAAAATCTTTTCCTTTTCTTTTACATGTTTACAGTTCCAATCTGTGGCATGCAACTAATGAATAAATCCTCAAATCTTACGTAAAAGCTATCGAGCCCTAAGCGCCCGGCAGCTTTCATAGCTCAGTTGGTTAGAGCACCCGTTTAGTAAGCGGGAGGTCTTGAGTTCAACTCTCAATGAAAGCATACTGTATTGATTCCTTTTTATACTGATAATTGAAAAAATCTGCTATGACAACTTTTTTTCTTTTTCTATATTTAAATTAAGCTACAAAAGCGGATCTAGAGTAAGCAATTTAAATCGCTACCAAGATTCAGGCCGGGCTTGGGATTTTGATTTATTCAATCCGGCCTTAATCCGACCCAAAATTTAATAAAAATTTAAAAATCTTGAAGATTACCATGTATTTTTTGTTTAAAAATACTTTATTTTTAAGTTCGATTAAATTTTAGGTCAAAATTTAAAAATTTTGAATCCGACCAATGAGCTTCGGGATTGTTGGTTTAACATAAATCACATCCGAGCTTAATCGGAATCTGCGTAAGCTAGGTTTGGGATTTTGACTTTTTAAATCCAGCCTTAATCTTGAGCCAAATTCTAACAAAAACTTAAGAATCCTGAAAATCTAAAGCATACCCCGTTTATATTTTTTGATTCAACCCTAAGTTTAATTGAAATTTAATTCAAATTCAATTCGGGATTATGGTTCACCGTAAACCCAGTCCGGACTTAATCAAAATCTACCCCTAACTTGGACTTTTTCTAATAATCTCAGGCTGGGCCAAAGCGGACCAAAAAGGCCCCGTTGGCGTGCACGAAAGAAAACTTAACATTCAGATCATTGAAAGGTAGGTTTAAACCTGGAGAGAGTTGTAAGGTGACGGTGCATCTGAACCATACAAGTCCCATTGTCCAGTAGTGTTGCCAATGTCTTCCAAATCAAAGTAAACGCTCTTATCACCATACTTAGCCACCACAGCACCACTCGTCCTACTCAAGAAACCAAAGTTTCAAAAAGCTCAATCACATACCAAACTCTGCAAACTTCAGACCAACAGCCACAACAAAAACAAGGTACCAAGTTTCAGTTGTTTTTCTTATTATAATTTTTAATATAAGTAAAATGTATAGCCTGTTAACAAGAATTGAATTTGGATCGATTATTAAAATAATTAGAACTAATTATTTGAATAATTGACTCTTACCATTTATAAATTATTTAACAATTTCTTATTTAATCAATATAAAATACTATAGCACTCACCCTTGAGTATAACTAGGACTAAACATTTAATTGTCACTTGAAATAAACGTAGCAGTAGCTGGACTGGACCATTAGGACTGGACATTCAGATGGATAATCAAAAAATTAATAAAATGAGTAAAATATAGAGCCCATTAATAAAAATTAGAGTAGGTTGATTATTACTGAAATAACTAAAACTAGTTCTTCGAATAGTTGGCTATTACAATTTATAAACCATTTAAATTTTACAGCTTATTAATAATAATTGAGTTTGAATTGATTATTATTAAAATAACTATAACTAATTATTTGAATAGTTGACTTTTACCATTTATAAACTATTTAACAATTTCTTATTTAGTCAATATAAGATACTTTTGCACTTCCTCTTAAGCAACTGTGACTAAACATCTAGTTGTCACTTGAAATAAACGCAGTGATAACTGGACTAGACCATTAGGATTGGACATTCAAACAGATAATCAAAAAATTAATAAATCTGAACCAAACCTATTCTAAAATTATATTAAAATTTTTAATATAGGTAAAATATTTAGCAATTAATAACAATTAGACTCGGGTCAATTATTACTAAAATAACTCAGAACTAGTTATTTGAATAGTCTGATCTTACAGTTTATAAACCATTTAACAATTTAACGTTTAATAAATATGAGATGCTGAGGTTATGAGAAACTTTGTTACCCACCCAATGTTCTTAGGTCTCAAGCTCTGACGAGAAGGCTTGACATGGAGCTTGGTTCCAGTTAGTGAGCTACCACCAAGGCCCTTGATAGTCGCAGGTTGTACAGCGTAAAACGTTGTCAGAGATGCCATGGACCTTGTCGAAGCTTTCTGTTTTCTGTTGGCTCTGAGAGTGAGGTCGAGGAGAGACAGAGAGAGAGAGAGGGTCGGTGGTTTTGATCTTCTTCATGGATCTTTGCATGACACGTGGCGCAATGGGTTTTTTTGAGAGAGATATGTTGTGGTGCCATGTCACCTCTTGGTGGATAGGCCTATCCACTCTCTAATCTTAACATAGTTAGAAGTGTGAAACATTTTAAAATTTTTAATTAAATTATTTTTAATGATATGATTTGTCTGTTAAATATAACTATTTATTTATTATCCATATGAATAAAAATTAACATTTTAAATTAAATTATTAATTATTAATTATTAATTATTTTATATATCAAAATTTTAAATTAGAGATTTTGATTTAAATTAGTGATTCCTATAATTATAAAAACATGATTATAATTTGTAATAATGATTTTACATACCTTAATTTTAATAGAAGTTTAATATAGTTTTTAAATTTAACCTTATACTTTGTATTTAAAATAATAAAATTTTTTAAAAACAATTGAAATAATTGAAAAATATATATTGAATGAGAAAATATTCTAAGTTTCAATGTACAAGTACTTAGGATTGATAATAGGCAAGATCTCTTGATTTGGCCCTAATTCAAGGATTATGTTCGAATTTGAGTTTGATTTAGTTTGAATTTTATCGAATAAATTTGATTATGACTGTAATTTAAAATTTGAATATAATATTATTTTAAGATTATATTTAAAAATTTTAAATTTTACATTAGATCGTATTGAATAGGGTCAAATTTTAAAATTTTAAAAATTCAAAAATTAATTCAAAATTATACTAATTTAAGCTAAATTTATTAATTTTAATAATTTTAAGTCCATTCAAAACGAGCCCAAAACCTTGAATCCGGTCCATTGTCATCTTCGCCTAGACCCTTTTTCATTACCCATAATACCCAATTTCCACATTTAACTAACCAAACTTCTGTTCTCCTTATCCCCGACACAACTTACCGGAGGGCAATGGTGCTAATAGCATCCCTCACATCAACACTCAACTCACTCACTCTATCCACTCCTTTCCTCCATGGAACAACACCTCTCAATCACCTCTCAAAACCCAATTGCCCTCGCTTTCTCCAACCCCCAAAGTCCTTAACTGTTCTGCCGCCTGTCAGGGCCATGAAGTTGATGCAAGGCAAGGTTGTGATTTCAACTAATGACAAGACGGTGGCTGTTGAGGTGACCAGATTGGCTCCTCACCCGAAGTACAAGAGAAGGGTCAGGATCAAGAAGAAGTACCAAGCTCATGACCCTGAGAACCAGTTCAAAGTTGGTGACTTTGTGCAACTTCAAAAGTGCAGACCCATTAGCAAGACCAAGACTTTTCTAGCTGTGCCCGTGCCTGTCAAGAGTAAGAAGGAGAAAAAAGAGGGTGAAGATGGTGATGGGGTGGATAAGGAACTTGGGATTCCTTTGCAGTCTCAACAGGAACTGCAGGCTTAGTTTGAGGTCTGTTTTGATGCTTAATTGTGATTCAAGCTTTACGTTCTTGGTTCATGTTGTCCTCTCAAGTCCTTAAAACTGATGTAATTTAATTGCTGTGAAATGTGATTTGAACGTTCTAGATTCCAGTGTTCATTTATGGTTTTGGATAATCCCGCACTTGATTATCAGATGGTCTTCGCATTTTGAAAATAGCATTTGAAACAAATATGAAATGGCATTACTATAAAGATTCTATACATTGAGAATAAGTTAATTCTGTAGATCCATCTATGCTAGTATTAATATCTCTCACACATTCTTACCATGGTATCCAAAATTCAGATACAACTGAACAGCAAACCCTCCATCTGATTACAAAAAAGCAAGGCAAACGCACACAAGAACTCCCCCTTGCTACAATATCTGAACTATGTAAATAGAGACCCAAAAATGAAATTGAAAAGTCCTATTACAAGCCTAATGTTTTACACTTGATCAATGTCTACCCAAAACTAACAGAAGGTGATCAACTATCTTCACATTGCAAACTTGTCTTAATATTGCGCAATGTACATGCTATCAGTGTGCTCACGGATTCCACAGATTCCACAGTCAATTTGGTTGCAGGAGAGGTGTTGGTAAGGACTTGGAATGCCATTGTTAGTAACGATCCTCCTTCTGTGCCTTTATCCTCTTGTCTAGAAGTGATAACTAGTGGCCTTGATTCAAGTCCATCTGGAAGAATTGAAAATCCTGAAGGTAGTACTGCAATGTTGCTTGAATCACATCCTGTAATCACAGACTGCATTCCTGTAACATCCACAGGGGCATAGACCACCATGGACTCGTATGCATTAGTGCAGCTGTCTTGGATTACCCACATACTGTTTTCTTTTGAGTTTATTGCCTGTGATGAAAAGTTTGTTATCAAATGATCATTCTCAAACTTACCAAATCTCTGAATATGGGAAAGAAACTTACTTGAATGGTTACTGCGTTGCCTCTATCTTGTCCTTTGGCTAAGTTTGCAATTGATTGTACAGGGCCCCCATTTGACATGATATCCCACTGTGAATCATGTAGAAGATTTTGTCTTTACATTCTAACCATTCTTTGTATGTCGAGGAAATTTATACGAGGACTTTACTTTATGAAAGCATTCATACCTCATTTCTACGTGTGTCATCTCTTAAGAAATCAAACAGGGCATGAGTAGATACAGGCAGCCACACTGAAGTAACTGCACACAAGATCACTCCAAGAGGTTCACCAGGGTCATTTAAATTCTTTCTAGAGGAAACCCTTATGTCCTCTCCTGTTTTGCTTGATACCTTGTTCCATGTGTGGTAGCTTGATGCCCCAATTGCGCGGCAAAACCCCAGAGTCATTCTCTGTGCTAACTTCAGGATGCTTTTCCTCCCAGCTAGTGTTGCAACTCCTATTTTTACAAATGAAGACCGTTCCTTAGAGCAAAGCAAAAAATTTGACATGCTATATACAGCCTTGACTGTGCGCTGATTATCTCAGCTGCTACGCACAACAAAATTTACATGCAGGATACATGTTAACTATAATACACAAATAGTCATGAATTTTGCAGTTACTTTCTTAAGACTATCCGAACTCTTATTAGAAACCTAGCTTACCACTTGAATCTTTTGTGGGAACATTGGTAGCCATGAAGAAAACCAGACGCTCACATTGGAGCTGCAATGTTGCAACCCAATGCCTTGCACCAAAGGCTAGACCACTATTGACGATAGTGCGATACATGGTATGGACTGTGCTTTTCTGGCATTCCAGGTGCTCCACCCAGGTTACCTGAAATGGATATCATTGCAAAATTGATCATGATCGTTTTAGTATATAGTTATATTTTTGGCTTTGACCCTAACCTTTAAACATGATTAACCATTCATACATTTCTTAGAAGTATATCGGAATAATCTGTGACAAGTTTGTTTACCTTGCAATGGCCATTTGACTTATCCTCAATAATACAGCCAGAAGGACGTTTTCTGCATTTCACAAGTGAAGCATCAATGTTATCTTCAACTTTGTCTATGGAAACATCAACAATTGCCCATTTCTCTGCACTAAGTTGCTTGCAGTGTCTAACAAAGTACACCTCTCTACTGGGCACCAGTGGTGTCATCATTTGCATCTCTGCAAACATCTGCAGTAACTGCAGATGATTAATTTGGGAAAAGGGATTCTTGGAAATCAAAGGTTATAACAATTTGTATCCTTATATGACCATTGCAGATTCAGTAAATTCTAATTTGAAGATAATATTTCTGACACAGAATCAAATCCCTCTACTTACCTCGCTTCCTATTCCAACTAGTTAACAACAAGAATTGCAAGTACTTGTGATTTCTACCCTCATATTGGTAAAACAGCTTTTTTTCAAGGAAGAAGGAAATTCAATTTTTCATAGAAATTCAATGTCTGCATCTATGCAATTACCTCACATAGTTTCTAGACAACAATCTTGAAGCCCATGAATCCCTTTTGGTCATTAACTTGTTACATATGCAGAAAACTGAAAAAGGAACCATCTTTTTAGACCCATCAGAAGAACCTTCTGAACTGGACACTGATCTTCAGGATGTCTATCCTATCTCACGGAAATCTATTTAAGTTACTAGTTTCTTAAAAATGATTAACTCTCTATGCCTTTTTCTCTTGAGATTAGTTAAACTTGTGTAACTACTTGTTTGGCGTCGAAGTTTCAACCTGCTTGACTTGTAGCTGAGTCTGCTCTGACTTATCGCAATCCTTGAAAATAATAAGGCCCACTTCTTTTTTCCAAAGATGGACCACTATGTACTATTATTTTTGTAGATTATTTTCTGTACCAAAAACAAATTTATTTATAACCAAAAGAACAACGATCGCTAGCCCTCCTAGGACATGAACTTGATGGTGATTCCTTACGTCTGAGCTTTTGTTTTTATGTGTTTGCAGACTCGTAAATCACTAGACTTATGAAAAGTCTCAAGTGTTTGTTTATTGAATTTGTTAATAAAGGAATAGAGATTTAATTGCAGAAGAGGTCAAATCAGTACTCACCAATTGCACTGCGCCATTTCTGTTTGGTCCGTCACCACTGCAGATGACATAAACGTTGGCCGCTTTTGAAATTAAGCATGGAAACATTTCCTTCCATTGATTCTTCAAGAAGAAAAAGTGAAGATCATCTTAATATTTAGCTGATTATCAGTACTGATTACTAAAGTGTATCGCTATCAGAAGTCAGATTAGTGTCTCACCACGTCTATGAAGCTTTGAACCAGACGTGGGAGATCCACGAAAACAACTCGAGTCTCTCTTGAGGCTTCAATGGACCTCCTTGGCCTGCTACTGCTTGAATTTTCTGCACCAAACTCTTTGATGTACTCGTCATAGTTAAGAATCTCTCGACCGGTTTCAACACTTCTAACCCAGAGGGGATCACCAGCAGTGGCCATTTTCTGGAGCTCTTCTGTTGCCTGATTAACAATCTCCATAATTCTTGACTTCTCAAGGCCAAATATTCCAGTATAAAAATCCAGAGAACTTCTGTTCTCTTGATCATTTCCTGCTGAGCATGAGGTTGCTGCTCCTGAAGGCTGCTTTTCCAAAGCTGCTCTAAGCTTCTCTACCTAAACAAAGAAACCATATAAAGTGTAAAGCAAACACACACATGATTGGCACTCAGGAAAAAGGTTCACAATCATCCTAACCTCGGATTTGAGTTTGGCGTTTTCAATCCGAAGTTGTCGTTCCTCAGCTGTCAAGCTAGAGTCTCTGCTAGTGGTAGAACCACCACAGTTTGGGCAGCAAGCTCTATTGATGGTCTCTCTCAAGGACTTGTTTTCCTCCCTGAGCTTGTCAATTTCACCTTTCAACAGAGAATTTTCATGGCGTTCTTGTATAGCCTGTGAAGAACACACACATCTATACTCATTAAATGCTACACAACTTATTTGCTGAAACATTGACCAGCTTTCTCAAAATGTGACTGAAACTCTCAGGAATTCAGAGTCCATGTGTGACCGATGATACAAAATGTAAAGAAGATTGCAATTACACACCTTTATCTGAGTACGCCTATTCTGAAACCAAAACTTGACCTGTCTGGGAGCTAGGCCGAGTTGTTTGCTCAGTTGTTGCCTTTGCTTCTCATCTGGATGAGGGGACTCTTTAAATAGCCTGAAAAACCAGAATATACATAGATGATTCAGTACTTCCTCTCATATCCCATGATTGAAACTTGAAAGGAACAGCTTTGTGTATACACTTCTGTAATAGATATCCATTGACAAGTTGAGGGAAGAAGAAAAGGAAACTTTTCCCGTAGAATTCTAAATCATCATAAACTTTATAATCCCTCCTTTTGCACATTCCATTAAGGTAGTTCTATGGAAACATTGGCTTTGCTTTGTCTTAACTATACATTTTGCATTTGCAGTTAAACCTTAATCCTTGTACTTTCCGTCAAGACATACTAGTATGTATATGCATGAATGTACATGTACGTGTATGCATGTACGGGTATAGGACATGGTAAAATACTTACGATTCCATTTCCCTGATCTGTTCAGCTGTATGTCTGTGATACTTCTTTCTTTTTTTCTTTTTGTTTTTGTCGTCACCATCTTCATCGTCAGGATCACCTTCACCTTCAAAATCATCGTCTGATCTTGACCTCATGGGGCCCGAGTTCTCGCTGCTAATCTCCACCGTCTCATCTCTTCTTCCTCCGGCGACCACTCCTCCGCCGCTCCCCTCATCCCCCTCCTCCACCTCCACGCTCGCAGCCGCCGACGTTGGGGTTACATTAGCCCCACGGAATATTCCCGCCTTCAATATCAAGAAACGAAAACCAACCAAACGTTTAGAAAGGGAAAACAAGCGGACCGCCTCCATGTCAAAGTCCCTGAATATGAACGATATGCATAGCAAGCACATACCAAATATCATCGATTACATGCATAAAGACTCCGGTTTTCGTAAAAAGAAAGAGAAATATTGGTGGGTTTTGAAGATGGTAGCCAAAAGAAGCGAAAGTTAGAAACTTTATGTAACACGATCGAGTAGACAGACATGCATAAACAAAACACAGTTCAGAACATAACAATAGAGATGAACATGTAAAACTACAGATAGAAACAGAAAAGTTTTGATGAGGAAGAGAAGAGTAAGGGAAATTACGAGACTGAGGGATAGAGCAGGAGAAGCAAAGAAGTCTTTGGTGTGAGAAGTTGGTGGATTGGACATGTCCACGCCCATGGCAATGCAAAGAAGCTGGTTTTTCTTTGTTCTCTCTGCCGATCGAGCTTTAAGGTGCAAGCCAACAATGGTGGGTTTTGAAGAAAGAGATGAATGTTCAAGTGGGACCGTGTTGATTTAAGGATATAAAACAAAATCTATACTAAAGAGAGGCATTGTTTCATAGTGGGGATTGGATGACACACACCCAAACGCACAGATTGAGAGAGAGAGAGAGAGAGAGAGAGAGAGAGAGAGGCTGGTAGGAGTTGACTGTTAGATATTCTAAGTGGACATGTGAAGATCCAACTAACTTCTAAGCAGTTGAATGATCCACTTCACTCCAACGGTTTCTTCTCTTTTATAGTCTTGTGCAAAGCTTTGGACTTTGGGACCCTCCTCGGCTTTGTGGCTCAAGCGGCCTTTTCCGCTCTCTAGCTTAGCTCATCGAGCTTCTATCTATCACAATTGAATGCGAATTACGGCAATTGAAATAAATGTAAATTTACATAACTCAAAATTAAGGATGACAATGAGTCGAGCCACTCGAGCTCGAGCACGATAAGGTTTGGATAGCCTAAAGTCTAACTTACCTTGATTTTTTATTTTTTAATTAAAAATAAAAATTGTCGTCATTTTTTCTTATAATTTTTAAACTGGGGTCGAGTCAGGCATCAATAACCCAAGCGCTCAATCCTAACCCAAAAACTTTAAAAACAAAAACTTAAATCCAAAATTGAAGCTCGGTCAAAATGAACTCGTTAATTTATGACCATATCATATTAGACTTAGATTCAAATATCATATCAACTTAAAATAATATTATTTTCTAACAAAAATATACTCGTTATTCCAAATTTGAACTTGATTTAAAATTCGAGTTAGATTAGACTTAACTTATTAATTTCAAACCAAATCAAATTCATAGCTAATTCTCTTATTAAAAAATTTATTTTTTAAATCAATCGCCAATAATATTTTTAGAATATAATAATTCACTAATCAATTTCTTCTAATAATTCATTCACATTTTCTAAAAATAATTCATAAGAACAATTTATTAATTCAATTGAAATCACAAACTAAGATAATATCTTAATAGTAATTATATATTCTTTTACTTCCACTCAATGATTCAAAACATTACCTCAAAATATGTTAAGATAACTATAGAAATTGTAGTATAGTTATATGAACATCTTAAATAATTAAATAGTAACTCAATGGTTAATTATTTTTAGTTCTTCAAGTTTCTACCTTTTCCAAAATGACTTTTGATGAATATTGAAGTTAATATGGTTGCATTAATATCATAAATAATGAATAAATGGTAAATGAGAGACCCTTTTAAATAAATTTTTCTTTGTATTTTTTTTAGTATAAATTAGGATCAATTAACTCATTTGTTATAGTTTCCCCTTTTTTATTATTAATTATTTGTTTACATTCTACTACTTTTATGTTTCTACCTCTAAATTATATTTATAACTTAAAAGTATTTTTTCTTCAAAACCAAAATATTGTTTAATCAAATTTTAATTAGTTATATCCTTTAAGACAATGTGCATGTTAATCTATACTAGAGCTTGTTGTTACTGAGGTATGTATTTTTAGAATAAATAAAATTAATTTGAAGTAAAAGATTAATAAAAATGCCTACTTATTTCATTAAGAAAACAATTCAATGTGAGAAATAATATGCATATAACTATAAGACACCACATTAACAAATTAAAGAGTTAGGTGATTATTTTTAATGTGTAAAGAGGAAAAAGAAAAGTAGTTGTGACCACTATATTATTATTGTGATATTGATTTGGATTGTTTTTTAGGGTTTGATGTTGATTGATTAGTTCACAAAAACTAATTTTATTTCAAGAAAAATTCAACAACATGAAACATGTTAATAAAATATGTTGAACAAATAAAAAGAGATTGTGTGTACATTTTTTAAATTGAAAAGTATGCATCATTGGTTTTGGATATATATCAACCATTTTAAGATTAAATTTTAAGCTCTATCACTTGAAATCTAGCCTTGAAGATGTAACGGGAGAAGGCTTTTAAACAATGATTAAAAAATTTAACCGGTTTAGAAATCTTGAACCATCCAATGCTTCGATTCAATTTTTAACTTTCCGGTTCGATTTATTTTAATAACTCTTGTTGCTAAAAACGGATCAATTTATTGATTAACCGGTCAATTTTTATTAATTAATATATTCTTATAAATCAAAATAAATCACTTAATTTTCATTTTACAATATTTTTTCAATTAAACTTCAAATTCTTAGATGGATGAGAACAATCTCTTTTAATCATATTTTAAAATTTTAAAATTTTATTTAACCTTAAACCGGTCTTATGAAGGTCCAATACCGATTGAATCTTTTATACATTAAACCTCTCGTCTTTTCGGTTTAACTTTCGGTCCGATTTTTGAAACATTGGTTTTAAAAATTTGTTTCCTACAGAAATTGAATTTTTTAATAATATCTATTTTCTTGAAATTAATAAATCGATTTATTTTCATATAATTATAATGTAATAATATCTTTTTAATATAACACTAGACATTATTAATGTGGATATAATTATTTTTACAAGTATATATAAACATATAATTAATCCACACTTATTGTTATAACTTTTAATCTATTTTGCAAGAACACAAACTCATTCTCATCTTGATTTATAAGCAATCTCACATTCCCATCAAAGGCAACAACTTGATCAAAACCAAAGAATCCATTGTTTTCTGATAAGAAGATAAATCTTTTTTTAGTGTTACAAAATAATACTAAAAAACTCTTAGAACTACTCTTCTTTATTACTGTAATCAACAACTAATGGTCTTTAACATTCTGAATTGTAGATCAATTTGAACTATAGAGTTGATTAATCTTATATATATAATAAAAATGTTAAAGGACAACAAATGGCTGTAAATATATTATTAAATATATAAAGGTGATGACCAAGTCTTTTTTATATTGTAAATTGCAAATATATAAATTTTTAATAATTTTTATTTTTTAAAAATGTTTTTAAGAGGTTGGCTCTTTTCAGATATAAATTAGTATTCATATAAAATCATAAAATAGAGTGTATTATTAGATTTTTATAAACATGTAATTATATGCTCACATCCATTCTGTACTATCCACCTTCTTTCCTATAGAATAATTTCCTTTTATGGTTATTTTAAACATACATTTATTATATGGTTCATAAAATATTTTCATTTATTTTACTAGATTGATATTTTTTTTTCAATACGATTTAATTAAGATTCGGGTCGAGCTTGAATATTTTTTAAATTTTTTATTCCATGTCTAGCTTGATCTAACTCGATAAAAACTTACAAGTTTTAAGTGTTTTTTTTTAAATTTAAATTAAAAATTAAACTAAACTTAAATTTGATCGAATTTAAGGTCACCCAAGTCTAATCGAGTTTGAACTCGATCACGTGTTTTAAAATTAATTAAATTTTAGGCTTTTAGCATAGTAAGGATGACAATAAGTCAAGCTGAGCCTGGGCCGTTACTGATTCGGCCCGATCCGACCCATAGACTGGCTCGACCCAACTTTATATTTTTTAAAATAAAAAAGACGAAGTTTGTACCTTCCCGCCGGGCCAAGCAATCTTGGCTAGTGGCTCTGTCAACCCAGGCCGAGCCATATCTGTCATCCCTGTAGCCTAAACTTGGATCTATTCATTAACTTTGAGCAGACCCGAACCCAATCCGACTGAATGCTATTCTCAGAGGTAGGGATGGCGACTTGACCACTTGTTGTTGGGCCCGATCGAACTCGAGATAGCTGGCACAAGCCCAAACTCGAGCTCGAGCTCTATCCAAACTTTTGTTTAAATTAAAAATATAAAATGATGTCATTTTACTTATAAAAGTCAACCTCGAATAAGGCCAACCCTAGACAGTCCAAGCCTGACCTCGATCGAGACTCGATTTTAAAAAAATGGGTCTAAGATTTAATCTACTCGAACCTAACTCGTTAACTTTGGGCTGGCCGAGCCCAATTGTCATTCCTTCCTTAAAGACATCAAGAATGGAAAGTATAAAGAAGAAAAAGTTGGCTTCATTGGCTAAAGCCACATTCCAGTATGCAGCTTACTATTAGCTAGCCAAAGTCAAAATGGTATATGTATCTGCATCGTATAGTCAATTTAAGGCTGCAACTTCTAAAGTATATTTGTTATTAATAATAATATGTTTCTCTGTGTCTTTTTATCATTTAAAGGATGAGAGAAGTGAATGCAATTAATGGATTTGGCTCCAAGCTTTCCATATTGTTTTAAATATTATTTCCTACTTCCATCAGTCAAACCCTAATTCACAGTTTCACATATGCAACTTATACTTTACTCCACCGCTCATACAGGTCCAGCTTATCAATGTTTTTAAAATTAAAAATATAGGGTAACTTAATTTTTTAATTAGGTTTAAATTTAAATGGTCTAAATTTAAAATAGTCTAAGATCTAATTCTTTTAAATAAAATGATATTATTTTTTTAGAATAATTAAGTCTCGAGTCAATATTAAGCTAGATTTGGCCCATGAGTCGGCTATTAAAAATATAGAATAATGTAATTTTTTTAATTAGGTCTAAGTTTGAACTATCCAAATCTAGGTTTATTTTATTTAGAATAATTGAGTCTTAAGTCAGTATGAAACTAGGCCTAATCTATAAGTCGGTCCATTAAAAACAACTAAATTTAAGCTTGTAGGTCAAAAGTTGTCATCCCTACACTCATAACATGGTAAAAAGAAATTTTTAATTAATTTATAAGAAAATTAGAGGTGAATAATGGACGGGTTAATTTTATTTTTATTAAAATTTGAAACTTACCCATTTATGGATGTAGAAAAAGCTTATGATTTTGATGAATTGGAAACATCTCTTTTCCATTTCTATTTACCTAGTTCATATATTTTTTTAGTGTGTTCCGAGGAGTAATTTGATCAGTGTTTTCATACTGTGAAGCTCACTCACATTTACAGAGAAGGAAACTTTATAGCTGACTCTCTCTCTCATCTTACTTTTGATTTTCCTCATGACTTTCATGTTTTAGGGCAAGTCTCCCTAGTATTGGTAGATGGCTTAATCATGATTTAATAGGGGTCTCTTATGTTAGATATTTTTATGTCTTTGTGAGCTTTGCTCACTTTTTTCTAAAAAAAATGATTTTATTTATTTAAATTATATATTTAATTTGATATTATTATAGTTAAAAAAGAAGTAAAAAGTATATCAGAAAGAAGGTAAAAGCATCTTTGACAAAGTTTCATAAAAGTTGAAAGCATTTCCATCTCACTGTTAACAATGGAAGTAACTTTTCTAAGCCATTTGTTACCAGAATGGTCATGGACATGGCCTCCCAAGAACAATAATTGGGGAGTGAAAAGACGTATATTGCATAGAATAAGTAACTTCAAGATGAGGTATGTTTTCTTGGTAGGTAATTGTATATATATTTTTAATATTAACGAAACTCAATTTTACTGAAAATTATTGAATATATGTAAATTGCGATATTTTAAATAAATTATTTGATTAAGTTTAATAATTTAAAATCAAATAATAAATTCGATTTAAATACCACTTATTTATAGGTCTTATGTACGTTTTCAAAATCGGATCGGAGGTTAAACCGATAAGACAAAAGGTTTATTGTTAAAATGTTCAATTAATATTAGGCTGCCATAAAATATGTTAAAGAATGAATAAAATTGAAGAATTTAAAAAGTGATTGAAAAATATTGTCCTTATTAATAAAAAAATTTAAAATTTAATTAAAAAAGACACTATTAAATAAAAATTAATTGATTTATTTTTTGTTTTAAAAAATGATTAGTTTACGAAAATTGACCAATTAATTTAAAAACAAATCGAATTTTAACAAAAAAAATTATTAAACTAAATAAAATTAAAAAATTAAAAACCGAACCGAAAAATTAATCAATTTGAAATTTTTACTGTTAAACAAATTAAAAGTTCAGTTTTTTAAATATTAATTTTTGCAGCTAACCAGCCATATCTGGGTTAACTTCAAAGTCATCTTAAAAGGTTTCTTCGACCGGGTTTTATTCGAAACTGACTCTCAACTGGTTGTGCAAGCCATTAATAGCGATACGCCTGATGATGTTTCTGCTTTTGGTTTAATTATTCAAGATTGTAAATCTCTCTTATCTGAGATTCCAGTCGCTCAGTGTAATTTTGTCTATCGGTCTGCGAATGTCGCTGCTCATGTTTTAGCCATTGGTAGTCATTCCGATGCAGGCCTTGGAGTGTGGACTACTCCGCCTCCTAGTCTACTTGGTGTCTTACTCTCTTCGTAATGCAACCCCATCTTTTCCTTTCAAAAAAAAAAAGTGGCAATTAGGATTACCATCTTTACGTTAAAGATTGGAAATTATAAGAAAGATACTTATCTAGATTAAATACACATCGTATGTGTATTGTCTTGCTCACTGGTTCTCTTGGTTTTTAAAATTATTAATTATTCAAATTTAAGATCGTATCTAAGTTGTTGGTTAATAAGAGTGATTAGAATACATGTTTCTTTTCATTTAATCTTAAGAGAAAACATCACTCAATGAGCATTTGTTAATGGACTTAATTTTTTATCGATGGTCCATCTTAGTTTGATAACGTAGGTGACAAAAACCAAGGTTTGTTATTAATTTTTCAAATCTAAATATTTCGTTTATTTCAAAATTTTGTTATTTTAAAATTTCTTTAAATCACGTTAATTCAACCCCCTAATTTCTTTTAATTTTCAACTCGTATAATATTTGATAAGAAAGCTGAACGACCCAGGATCCACACTGATAAGAGAGTTGGAGTGGGCTGACCCAAGACAATAATAACTCTCTCGCACAAAACAAATTCGGGACCAAATACATGAAAACCAAACAAGTGAATGTCTTATTTTATTTCTTGTGTTCTTGTACATAGCACTAGTAGCTTCTACTATAACAGAATTGTATTAGCTGTCAATTCTGTTACAGATTCCACAATAGTCAGTAGCCAATAACAGTCCCCTATGTCTAGTATAAAAATCCCTTTCTGTAAATATGAAGATCATGACGAAATAAGAGTGTTTCTTCATCAACATTAACCTTCTTTTCATGGTATCAGAGTCAAAGGTCTGATTCACACTACCTTACTTACCTACCAAAATGTCAAACATAGCTGATAATGATACCAGTAACCCTAATCACACACAAAACCCAAACTTAGAAAAATATTCCATAACAAACACCGAAAACCCTGGAGCTATCCTAGTTACCACACTTTTCAATGGTAACAACTACCTAACCTAGAGCAAATCAATGATAATAGCTCTATGTGCTAAAGACAAACTTTCCTTCGTAGATGGAACATGTATGCAACCAACAGAAAACATGGCCTTGCTTACCAGATGAAAAAGGGTAGATTCCATGGTCAAGTCCTGGATACTTAACTCCATGGTGAAGGAACTCAGTGATGCCTTCCTGTCATTATCCACAGCTAGGGAACTTTGGGAGGAACTAAGAGAGAGGTTTGGAGAAGCTAACGGACCACTACTGTACCAAATAGAAAGGGAAATCAGCCTTTTCAAACAAGGTAATCTTACCATTTCCGCATGTTACACAAAGTTAAAGAAATTTTGAGACGATCTAACTAGCCTAGATCCAACACCTACATGCACTTGCGATCTAAAGCAATTACCACCAAGGAAAACACACACAAATTAGTGTAATTTTTGATGGGCTTGAATGAAGAATGTGAGCATGTAGTAAACTAGGTCATGCTAATGGAACCCTTACCTATGGTAAATAAAGCTTTTGCCATGATGCAAATAGTGGAGAGACAAAAGATAGTAAGTGTTAGTAATGACAGAAACTTGAGTGTAGCCATGATGGTGAGATAATCTAACTCTAATGTCAAGAGAGGAGGCAGAAGCAACAACAATAATGGAAGAAAACCATTCACTAAAAAGGAGGACTAGTATTGTGAAAAGTGTGAGAAGACATGACATACCATAGAGACTTGCTTCAAGATCCATAATGTGCCTGACTGGTACAAGGAGATGACGGGACAGAAGAGCAAAGCTAACTTAGCTATAATCAGTGACACTCCTGCGGACACACAATAGGAAACTAGCGAGCACACTGAAAGGAGTGGACAAATCCCACAAGACCTAGCCACTTTCATACAACATGAAATATCCAAAGCAATCAGAGGAAAGGCCACAGGCGAGGTAAAGTTGGGGGGGGGGGGGGGGG
>JAOSBP010000005.1:2931559-2961958 GCA_027563825.1 Erythroxylum mucronatum
GGTTTAATTATTCAAGATTGTAAATCTCTCTTATCTGAGATTCCAGTCGCTCAGTGTAATTTTGTCTATCGGTCTGCCGTCTGCGCATGTCGCTGCTCATGTTTTAGCCATTGGTAGTCATTCCGATGCAGGCCTTGGAGTATGGACTACTCCGCCTCCTAGTCTACTTGGTGTCTTACTCTCTTCGTAATGCAATCCCATCTTTTCCTTTAAAAAAAAAAGGTTTCTTCAACTTTTTTTTTTGGTAATTCTTGTATTTCCCCACAAAAAAATTAATATTTACACTCCTTTTTTAAAATCTATATTAGTGCAATTCCAATCAACCAACCTTTTGACCTTTGTTGATGTACATAGTTTTATGTCCTTGATATTAGTTAATGCTCAAGATAAGCAAGGAAACAGAATTCATGAGTGCCATTATTAGCCATCACCTTATATAATTAAAGCTTTGGTGCCATATAGGTTATGATTGAGTTTTATGCAATTCAAACCAGAAAAATAATTTGTACAGTTATGTGCTTTGTTAGTTAGGAATGGTAGATCATATGAAGCAATCACATGATTCCTAACAAATATAATAGAAAATTCCAATTTCTCTTCACTTCATCTTTCCTTTTCCCCTTTAGATTCCACACGTACAACTTTTGTTTGTGACACTGATAAGGGAAGGTCAAAAAAGAAAAAGCAGCAAACTTGAAATCTAACAAGCAATAGCCAAGATTTACTTTTCTTCATTTCCAAGTTGTTTTAACGAAAAAACAAGTTTGGAGTCCCAAAACTTCGAAGGGAAAACGTAGTTTGGATACGTTAAGGTACTAAAAGTAGAAACCTTGGAATGATGAAGAGATTAGAAAGGTGCCAAAGAAAGATGAAAAAAGCTTACAAATGAAGGACAGAACAGTGTAAAGAAAGAAACTTGTTAAAGGGTATATCAGCTGCTTTCAAACAAAATGTGGTCTTTGCAGAAAGTTTACAAAGTGAAGAAATGGGTAACTGATATCTTGCTGTAAAATTCAAAACATCTTCATATCAGCCAACTGACCAAGAAAATTAGTTGGCTCTGGCAACCTCCAATAGATAAAAGAGATGTAAATGTGGATGTTCATAATAAATGCAGACTATGCACCTGAGAACTGGATTATGAGTACTAATCCAAAACTTCTTTGGACTTTGTTTCCAGTTTTGTCTCAACTGGATTAGGAGGGACCTCTTAGATCATTGGAAATCGAACTATCTTTTGGTCATATCCAGTAAATATACAGCAAAGCATCGTCAATCTCTAAGACAAAGCAAACATGATTATACTTCACAAGCAGACAGCACATGAATCACTGAATGTGTGTGGCATCAGATAATCAGCATGACCAAATGATGTGAAGTGTCTAGCTCTTATTTAAGTTCTTTCTGTGTTATTTTATTATATTAGAGCGTGTATAACAAAAAACTGTTGAAATTCTGTAAGACTCATCCACATACAAGTGCACTCTGATGGAACTTTCAGAACTAATGATCCATCACTGTTTAAAAAGGTCAGGTCAGGTCGGAAAGATGTGTGAATTGTGATGATCCAGCAGAATTCGCCATTTGGATCGCCAACTCGTAATCTTCATTGCCTCTTTCCATCTGTTCCTCTGAAAGTTAACAGAATTGTAATCAAATTCTCCATTCTCAAATTATTATCTTATGTTTAAAAGCTGTCTCACACTGTGATATATACTATGGTTTTCAATCAACATAAATTAACAAATGACTAGCAATGTTCAACAACTTAAGATTGGTAAAACAAATTAAGAAATTTGAATAACTAAGCCAACGGATGAATGAATCCTAATACCACACGACACGCAATCTACAAGGAACTGATGCAGTGTAGGAGTTTATCTTTGTAAAAATGCAGTCACATTGACAATTAGTCAAATAAAGATGGCCACGACAGGTCATTTTTTAGCCACACTTAGAATGAATCTGTAATATTCTGCATTATAGAAATTAGCCTCTAGTGTTTCTATCTGTCCAACCTCGAGAGACTGTTAGATGTTGAAAAGTAGTTTAAATGGTTGTTTTACATGCATGTCAGGTGATAAGATACCGGAACATACAATGCCATGCAACATTTTAAAGATAGCAATAAAATGGAATGAAGTTCATTATGAAGCCACGTTGAACGAATTTGTTGTGTATCTGTCTGTACCCCTCTGTGCCAGTGATTCAGGAATGCCCATTGCTTACCAGCTAAGTACTGAAACTTACAAAGAATCCTTTGCACAAAAGGAGGATTAGAGAATACTATTCCAGCTAAATGAATGAACTTATAATAATAGATGATAACTGTTGTCACCAGAACATGAACCGCCACTTAAATTCTTAAGACCTGCAGAGTTCTTTGCACCTGAATTATGCAATGGTACATTTCTTTCAAGTGCTTAAGATGGGTCACTTTTTCTGGAAAATTTTCACAAATCAAAACAAACCATAGCATAAGAACAAACACCTGCAGTTGACAGTCTTCTAATTCAATGCAAGAAAAGCTAACTCAGAGTTCATATTTCATACGGGATAGATGTTAGGCCGAAGAAGATGACGGGAAATGGTAATTTTCTCTCATTACCAACTAACCAAACAATATAAGATGTAACTACCAGTCTACAACTAACTCAAGGAGGATATATGCATGCAGCATGCCTGGGGGTCCAGTTCATAAAAACTTTGATAATAAGCAAAGCAATACATTTTACCTTGTTAGACGCAAAGTTTTATTAAGAATGCAGGAATCAGGCTGGCCAATGCTTACGGTGATTAGTCTTTTCAGTGATCTTATCTGCAGTTTGTCTGGTCCACTAGACCATTGTCTTTAGAGAAAGAGAAAAAAATGAAATATTCTCACGCGAAGTATAGCCAAAGAAATGCAAATGAATCATCAAGTCTTTGGTTTTCTATGCAGGAAATGACAATGATTGCGCAATCAACGAATAGATTGCATAGTCCAAAGCATTAAGAATGAAAAACTTTTGACGGCCTTGCCCCCATGGAAACTAACCTCAGGATAATAACATCCAGATCATTACATAAACATTTGCAAATAACACGAGCAGGGTTTGAAATTTATGCTATATGTTCACCCTCACACGCCAGAACGGATTCAACTCGGTAGTTCTCATCAGTGAAGCAAAAGTTCAACTAGAGTAGTTTAGAAAAGACCATATTTGTTCTTATCATTGTCTCCCAATTATTGTTTGAAAAGCAACATATTAGTTTTCAAGTAGCAACTTCACAAGATCTAACAAATGCATTAAAATATATACTTCTGCTAACATCTTATCATAGTGAAAAAAAAAAAAAATTAGAAAGGAAGCTTTGAGAGAAAGATGATGACTACATCTTTAAAAGAGTAAAATATCAGACTAACTGTTAGATGGGAGAAAAGTTTGTGTCTAGAAAATTGTCATTGACGAACTAAGCTCAAGTTGCATATATATTATAGACAATGAACCGAAGAAAATATATTTCCTAATGTCTCACTGCCTGTCAAAACTTGAACTAATAGATGAGTCATTTTCAAATGGATGACTACGTGAGTATGGATTAACCTTCCCAAGGAATAACTACTGTAGGAATCTCTTGTGTGTCAGGATTTATTCTGTATACAGAACAAGCAGATCAGCTTCTGCTCATTACAGAAGCTTAAATCATTTTGAGGTTTCTTCTTCAGAAAATTTTTAAGATTTTTTATGTTCAATTTCTCTCAAGTCTACGGCATTTCATGTCCTTATATCTCCACCAATACGCACAACTAATCCGACTGAGAGAACTGACACAAAGAGTTCAGTGTGGTTGCAGAAGTCTTCTTGGAGACCAAATCTCAAACAACTTTCCTTCTCAACCATTTTAGCAATAACCTTACGATTTATACTATTACCCGTGAGATGGGATAATTCCTTGCTCAATAGGATCCATCTTTACTCTGTTCTTGAAAGGCAAGGTCTTTGAACTCAGCAATGCTCATGCGACACACCGGTATAGCAGAATATATAAGAACAAGAAGAGCATTACGGGGCATTAGTTCCAAGAAAATTACACCTGCTACACTGAACTAGTAAAATCAAGCAAAGGTCAAAACTTTAATATCCCAGGTTCCGTATCTTACAAACTTGCTTAGTTTGTAGACACACAAAGTGCTTTCAAAAGAAAAAAAAATAAATAAGAAAAGAAAAAGACCCAAAAAGAAGAATGAACATAACAGCCACTATATAGTAAAATAATCAAAGAAGTCTATATTGTGAATCCAGATATCAACTTTTAACCGAATACAGCCTACAGGCAATGAAAACAAAGAAGGGTCGTGTGAGATTTTTAAGAGTTTTATGATCTATAAAGAAGAAAAAAACACGAATTTCAGTTGTTCGATAACACAAGAGTTTTATGTACTATGTTTGAATGTTACTTTTTTTCTCAACAGCTCAGATTTTTAACTGTTCAAAAATCACAACTTTCATAAAATTGCTGTCCACAAAACTATAATTTGCTTACGTACGAAATTTTCTTGTCTACTGTCTACATGTAATTATTGTACTTCAGACCAAAACTGTTGACCTGGAGGCCTTGTTGTTATGCTAGGCCCAGCCACACCTGAACAAAACTTTTGGAAAGTGTTCAAGAGCTGTCAACCACAAAAGCCTAGACAATTTTGTGGCGCCCAAAGCTTCGTCGAGTTTTGATTGGCCTGTTCGAAAAGGTAAAGTGGAATCTCAGTTTCTGTTGTAAGCTAAAATCTCAAAGCTTCGTCGAGTTTTGATTGGCCTGTTCGAAAAGGTAAAGTGGAATCTCAGTTTGTGTCGTAAGCTAAAATCTCAATCCCTTTATTTTTTTGGTACATTTTGGTCCTCAGGATTGAAACCCACTTCTCAAAATTACATCCTTTTGCCATTTTCTGTTTAGTTTCTGAATTCTCACCTGCTTTTAGGTACAATGGCTTCATTTGCTGCAAATTTACCTCCTCCACCATTGCTGGTTCATGGTAAAAGAACCCTTTCCAGGGCTTTTCAAAAGCTTCCTTTTTCTCCCATTGGAGGTAAGCTAATGTTGATTGAACAAGAACAGTGGCAAGAAAAAGATAACGCTTTTCCATTTATGGTGCGGTTGCTTGATCTTGTGATTAAGCCTCACATGATAAGACATTTTGATTCAAGCGCTATTCTTTTAATATTTGATAGCAACAGAATATCATGGGAAAGTGGGAAGTAGGGGGATATAAGTTATTTGAACTGGGTGTCTCCTAGTATATGATGTCAGATGGAGGAAATAATGCGGCGGTATTAATCCAATTCTTGTGTGTTATGAAACATAATTCACAGTGAATTCTGGGAGAACTTTTGGTTGTGTAGAATAGAAAGGCAGAATTTTGCTGTTTGGGAATCTTGGTAACTTCTTGTTGTTGTTCATAGATGCAACATATTCATGTGTTGGTGACTCTAAGAAGATTTTTGAGAGAATACAAAAGGCACCAGAGTTCGTTCAGTTCAATTGTTTATTGATTTTTAGCATTGTTTCTAAGTCCATGAATATTGAAGATCGTCCTGTGCAGTGAAACCGAATCGAGTAGCTTATATCGTTAAGGCAACTGGAGAAAGCTCCGAGTCATCAACCTCCCTTACTATTGTTAAGTCGATTCAAAATGTTGTGAGTCTCTATCCCCGTCCACAATATTTCCGTTTTTGTTTTGCGTTTTAACATGTTAGGGTCATCTAACTTCACCTTCTTGCATTTCTTCTATTTTGTAGTCTCTGCTTTTCTCCTGCTGCGTGCTTTTCAGGATGTGTATATCTTTTCAGAATATGTATATAATGCAGATACATAAGGCTTCTGCCATGTTGATATTTATGTTCTTTTGACGTTTGGTTATTGGTTGCAAACAGTGGGATAGTTCTGAAGACCGACTGGCTCTTATTGGTTTGGGGTTTGCAGCAATAGTAGCTATTTGGGCTTCAGCTAATCTAGTAACGGTATTGCTCATGGCTCTTTATTTTGATCAAGATCCACATTAGTTCTTTAGAAGATAGATATTGAAGCGATCATAAGTTCATCACACAAGTAGAGATGTTATTCACCCCAATTGACATGGAAGAGTTCATCATCTGCCAACTGGCCATTCACTTTATGTTCGTCTTACAATAATAAGAAATCAGCAGTATGTTGTGCTCTCAGTGTCAGAAATGTCTTGAAAGTGAATCAAGAAATATGTTTTAGAGTTGGAAGTATCTCATGATTAACTATTCCTTACATCTAAACTTGGTTAGAAAAATTCCAGTTTACAGTGTTAATGGTAACTGTAAAACATATACTATGTGATCATATTCAGATAAGATAATCTTTGGTAGATTATTCACCCTTCCCTACAACAGTGTTCATGAAAATGCAGTGCCTATTATCTTTATCCTCTTTCGATGTTTCTAAGTTTGTGAACACTTCCGGTTTTACGGTAACTTATACCATGTGATCATATTCATAGAAGATACTCTTCGGTGGAATATCCACCCCTCTCTACCAAAATGTTCATGCAAATGCAGTGCCTATTGTCTTTACCGCCTTTCGATGTTTCTAAGTTCTATTTTCTGTTTTATGCTTTTCTTTTTCGCTTGTTCGGATAGGCTATTGACAAGCTGCCGGTCATTCCAAATGTCCTAGAACTTGTTGGCATACTGTTTTCTTCAGTAAGTATACAAGTCTACTTATCACTGCAATATAATTAGTGTGAGGACAAGAGACTTCTGCGGAAGAATTTATGTTGCTGAACAGTTGACAAAATGTAGTACTGGACTGCTATATTCAGAATCCATATAATATTTCTGTTACTAACTCAAATATTTTCATCTGTTTCAGTGGTTTATATATCGATACCTAGTGTTCAAACCGGATCGGTAAGAAAATTCTGCAATTCGCTTGGCTTTCTTGTTGTTGAAGTGCTTAAGTTGCATCCTATTTCATGCTTTTCATATGCTTCTGTGGGCACTTCATCACAAAAAATCTGCATCAGCTTGTTCTGACCATACTTTCGGACTCTACTTTTTTCTTGGCAGGGAAGAGCTATTCCAATTCATCAACAAGTCGGTATTGGATGTTTTGGGCCGGTGAATCATGCTGGCAAAATTTGTGTAATTTTCTATCTTCATGGATGACAATGGAGTTATGATGTTGCCTAGAATCTTATGTGGGACTGTGAATTTTGATGCGTCAAGTTAAGATAAGAACTTTATGTTCCTCACCTACTGCATTGGTTTGGTTTTGTTTAGATGTTCACAGCATGACAACTAGAGCATCTTTACTCTGAACTTGGCTGTCCTCTTTGTGAATAGAAGATAATGTTTCTCTTTCAAAGATTTGTACTTGTATCATTTGTATTCCTTTTTCTTTCTCGTATCATTTTCGGGATTAGATCTTTTGTTTCAGTTAACTAATTCCTACAATGTTCTATTGAATCTCACGTAAATTAAATCTCATTCACGCGTTTACGTGAGATTCACACAAATATGTGGACGAGATTAAGTGGTACAGGATTAGAACATCTTAACGGGAACATAACCCATCATTTTCAATATCATTAGTATCTTGGCCTCGGTTTGATTTGATTTGGTCTGGTTGATTTATCATGGTTTTTGTCTAAAACTCGAATAAAATCATATATTTATAATTTTCTTACACCATAGTATTAATAATTAATAATAAATTATATTGTGATCGCTCATTAGATTATGATCTTAATTAAAATAAAATTTATAAACTATGAGCTGATTAAATTTTGTTTGATTTAATAAACTTTAAAATCTATTTATGTGATCTAAAATCAACTTGATTGATATAGAATCACTGGTGCCCAATTCATCCTATTTATATAGTATTACAATAATATGATAATATGGGCTTATTATTATGAAGCATACCATAAATATTAAAAACAAGTTTTGATTTTCAAATTAAAAATTCATTTCTTTACTTTTGAATTATTGCTTTATATATATATATATATATAGTTAAAGATACCATTGTTGATCAAATTAAGTAATGAAAAACCAAGGGAAAAGTTTTAAAACTAATTGGTAACATAATATAAATTGAGAGAGTTTCAAAATTAGTGATTAAAGTATTTATAGTATAAAAAAGACTTTATATTATTTGTTTATAAAGTAAATAACAATTAATAAAAGGAATTAAGAACTAATTGACATTAAGGAAATAAAATGGAGGAATTTTAAAAGTAAACATAAAATTATATGTTGATAGATTTTTTTTTAAATCACTTCAACTATGATGTGTAGCTGTAAAGATATTATTTAGATACTTAGTAAAAACAAAAAATAGTTGTTAGAAATTAATGTTATCATCCTTCAATAAAATTTGGTTTTATTTAAAAATTAATGTAATAATGCTAGATATACTAATTTTTACTTTGGGCTAAAAAGTAATCATTCAAACTTATTAATCATAAGTTGATAATATACTTCTTGATATTATAATCAAATTAAATTTGACAATTTCAATCTAATATGATTTAAAGTTAAGAGATTATTATCAAACTAATCAAGTTTTACGATGAACTCAAGATTGAAAGACCTCCCAAACAACCATAATTTCCTCTTCAAATGATGCTATTTTACTTTAATTTCTAAGATATTGTTTTTTTTTGAAGATTTTTCTAAGATATTGTTACTTATAAATTTGATAAACTCGAAATCAAAACATGACTAGAATAAGATAGTCAAAATTGAACCACTACCACTAATAATAACAATTCAGAAAAAAAAAATTATGTGAAAGCACGTGATCTAATATTACACAGCCTATTCATAACTAGTAGAGTTAAAATTGAACCGAATAATTTAAAATTGAATAAACATTAGATTAAGTTCGAGTTTTCGAAGAAACCCAATTCAACCAAACCTTATATATCTAAATTAATTATCATTTAACCTATTAATAGCGGATAACATGTTAAATTGTAAAAATTAATTAAATTAGTTAATTTAAAATCTTTGATTCCCTAATTGATTTAACCAAAATATAGATTTACCTCAAAACATATACACATGTTATTATATGTACACCAAAAAATTTGGATATTTCGCCGATAAAAATAAAAGACCGATCTTTTGACATCCCAGACTAGTCCAAGCTACCAAATTGTTGTCTTTCCCTCAATTTAAATCTTTAAACAAGTTCCTTGGACTCTTCCTGATCTTATGGTGATGTAATTCAGTTAACATATGGTTGTGTCCTCCATTAGAAGGCTACAAAGAATCGACACTGCTCACTTTCCATGTCCGTTAGCTCTTAGTTCCTTCGATTTGCTTCATTCTCTTCCCTCTCCGACAACCACTGAACAAAAAGCCAACAACCCAGATCTTCAAACTACGTCCGTGTTCATTTTTAGGAGGACTACTTCTTACTACGCCTCTGTTCTTCAATCATGCATCACCTACAAGGCTCTAGCTCCTGGAAAGCAGCTTCATGCTCACTTATTCCAAGTGGGTCTTGGCTTAGATAGTCATTTAGCTACCAAACTTGTCAATCTTTACTCGGTTTGTACGTGTTTACGCAGTGCCCACCTCCTGTTTGATAAAATTTGTAAGAAGAGCTTGTTTCTTTGGAATGTCTTGATTCGGGGTTATGCATGGTGTGGGCCTTATGAGGTTGCAGTTCAGCTTTATCGTAAGATGATCGATTATGGGTTAGTTCCTGATAATTATACTTTTCCTTTTGTGTTAAAAGCGTGTTCTGCACTTTCAGCCATTGAAGATGGGAGGGAAGTTCATGAACTTGTGAGGAGAACTGGTTGGGAGAGAGATGTATATGTGGGTGCTGCTTTAATTGACATGTATGCCAAGTGTGGTTTTGTGGGTAATGCTAGAGAAGTTTTTTATAAGATTCGTGTCAAAGATGCTGTCTTGTGGAATTCTATGCTAGCAGCCTATTCACAGAATGGTAAACCAAATGATGCACTCACTTTGTGTAATGAAATGGTGTTGGCAGGTTTAAGGCCGAATGAAGCAACTCTTGTGACTGTCATCTCAGCTTCGGCTGACATGGCAGCCCTGATGAAAGGGAGGGAGCTTCATGGTTTTGCTTGGAGGTTGATGTTCGAGTCTAATGATAGGGTGAAGACTTCATTGATGGATATGTATGCTAAGTGTGGTTCTGTGAAAATTTCACGGGTTTTGTTTGAGCTGCTTAAGGAGAAAAGGGTTGTGTCCTGGAATGCTATGATTGCCGGGTATGCTATGCATGGACATTCGGTCGAGGCAATAGATTTGTTTGAGAGAATGAGGGATGAGACAACACCTGACCATATAACTTATGTGGGTGTTTTGTCAGCATGTAGTCATGGGGGTCTTCTTGATGAAGGTTGGCTGTTTTTCCAGACAATGAAGACAGATTACCATATTGAACCAACAGTTCAACACTACACATGTATGGTTGATCTCCTTGGTCGTTCTGCTCGGTTGAGTGAGGCTTATGATCTTATAATGCAAATGAGAGTGGTGCCAGATTCTGGTGTATGGGGTGCTTTGCTGAATTCGTGTAAAATTCATCAGAATGTGGACTTTGCGGAGCTGGCATTAGAGAAGCTGATTGAGCTTGAACCTAATGATGCTGGAAATTATGTGATATTATCAAATATTTATGCTCAAACTGGGAAATGGAAAAGAGTTGCAAAGCTGAGGAAGTTAATTACTGAGAGGGGACTGAAGAAAACCATTGCTTGTAGCTGGATTGATGTGAAGAATAAAGTTCACACATTTCTATCTGGAGACACTTCACATCCTGATTCTGAAAAAATATACTCCGAGTTAAGAAGGTTGGAGGAACGAATTAAAGCTGCTGGGTATATAGCAAATACAGGGTCAGTGTTTCATGATGTGGAGGATGATGATAAGATTATTATGGTATTTAGTCACAGTGAGAGGCTGGCAATTGGATTTGGACTCATTAACACCCCACCTAGAACCAGGCTCTTGATAACAAAGAATCTAAATATTTGTGAGGATTGCCATGATGCTATAAAGTTCATCTCTAAAATTACCGAGAGGGAGATCACGATTAGAGATGTTAATCTCTACCACAAGTTTAAGGATGGATTCTGTTCATGTGGTGATTATTGGTGAGCTGAAATGAGTAGATATTCTCATGTTAGTTTGAGAGCAAGATGCATGACTCTAGAAGAGATCGGATAAATTTGACCCAGTACTTGATGAATCTCAGCATCGAAAGGGATTGGATGCATTATATGATAGAGGTTATAAGGTAGGATTGGAATACTACGTTTGGTATCTGAGTTCTGCAGTGTCTGTCAACTTTAGCAAAAATGTAGAGCAAGTGAAGACTGTATCGCCTATTTATGAGTGATTTAACAAATTTGAATATTATGCAAACAAATCGGTGGCAAAGAATCACACCTTTAGTCTTCGAGGTGAGCTTTGATCAGCCCGCTGGTCGGAATTATGACTGCTGACAAGGAATTCATAATTTTTAGAGAGCAATTGTCTCAGAATCAACAGATCAACAATTGACAATAGATGCGGTTGAAACTACTAGTAATTGTTAAAATCTTTCTCCTTCCTCCGAGTGGCAGATTCTGGGGATACCTTCATATGGTATAAATCGTTGGTCGACTGGAAAGCAAGCTTCCCAACAGGTATGGAAAACTCTAAGAAGAGTTTTCTCAGGAAATAGCTTTTCTTCATTTGTTGCAAGGAAATTTTCTTTCTTTACAGGTGGGATCTCATATATTTGTGCATATTATCATCATAAAACAGTTTATCAGGCTAACTCTCTTTTACTAACTGAATTGCCATCTAAACACCACAAACATTGCGAGGTACATGTGGATCAGGAGTATGATGGCTGACTGTTTAGCAACGTTTCCCATATTGTGTTGGTCATTGTTCTTTAATCTATAGCAAGGCTCTTCAAAATGTCTTATGGCTATTCAACTCCAAGCCTAGAAGGGCAAGATCTGTATTTGGCCAAAACTTTCCTGTTTTTGCAGATATAGTTAATTCTTCATACCTGTCTAAGAATATTATTAAAATAAATTGCTGATTGTAATTGTGGCACGAAATTGCAACCTTCGGTTTTTAACAGACCAGGAACCATCTAACATGTTAAATCAAAAGAAACCACAAGCAAGAGATAAAAAGTGAATGTGTTGAAATTGTTGGATGAGAAGAGTAGAAAAGAAGGAAAAGATGTACGTATTTTTAACTCCAGGAACACCAACAATTATTATGCTCAGCAATCTACTATGATAAACCAGATAGCAATACCTGAAGTTGAAGTTTTCCTCAATTCTAAACTCCCATTAACGAGTATGTTCCGTCCTTTATCACAACATACAAAGATATTACTTCTGAAAGATGTCAGAGTTTGATTTTGTTTACGTAATGTACCTGAATGAGACATCTCACTTATGATGGTGCAGCCAACAGGTGCACCAGGTGTGATGCTGGAGATGTTTCAACTTTTATGAAAGCACGTGAAGAACAACTGCAAGTTCTATTTGCATCATCTTTCAGTCGGAGATTTGGTAAAGAAACTTTTTAGATTTTCTGCCTGGATCCCTGTCACCTTTCCAGCTGATAAGATCAAAATGTTCTCCGCATTAGCCTCCGATGCAAGGGATAGATTTTTATTAATTAGGAGAAAAACTGAATAGGCAAAAGATTTTGGATGAAAGTTAATAGTCACATACTTCTCTCTTTCGAGATAGAATCCGATTTCAAAAATAGCATGTCAAAGACTTATTTCAATACAAGATAGCAGTTATTCAGCACATGACGAGGAGAAGAATCTCACTAACAAATCTCGACATGGATTCGAGTCATTGTACAGAAAATTGAAATCTCCAATATTAATAAGTGGCGTTTGAATGAGCATGTATGGTCACATTGAATCAGGCGCTAAATCATTTTTCCAGTGTACCTTTTAATGATCCAAAAGTGCTGAGCGTTTCAAGCCAATCCCGTAAACATGTAAGAACAAGTCTTTCCTGCTTTATATAGACATCTGGATCGCAGCCGTGATACAGATATTTCGTGGAAGAAGCTGGACCCTTGCCTTTCTCGGTAAAGGTCAGTTCATCTCTTTCTGGTCGAGACGTCTTTTCTTCCTGTATATCATCATATCTGCTTTCCTGTACATTTGTACCGTTGCGTTTTGAATCGTTTTCGTCAACATCTGACTGCTTATCAAGTAGCGGTGTTGATTTCTGAATATCAATACCGATGCTCGATTTTCTATCTAGTTCTTCCGCCTCTGCTGGTTCGTTGTGTTATGAATTATCAATTCAGATAAATGTACGAAACCATGTTGGGCCCATAAAATTGATTCAGGTTGGACTAGTCGTACCGGTACTGTCATTGCTGTGTGTATGTGTTTTCACTCGAACCTAACAATAATCTGTAAAGCTAGAATCTGTAACTTTTTACCTTGATCACTATGCACATACCTGTAACAGCATTAGCAGCCGCAGATACTGTCACTAAAATTGAGCACAACTGTCTTATGTCTGAGGGAAGAATGGTATTTGCCAACAATGATCTTCTGCAAAGCAGATGAATATCAGTCGAGATTTTCGTTAAATTGAAGGACGCTCTAGTAAACGTGCAAACCTGTGGGCAGTCTTTGAGAGGCCTACTTCAGAATCAATAATATGACAATGAGGATCAACAAATGAGGCAGGGAGAGAACCAGAAACACCGATTAGCCTTTCCTGCCATGAGCAACCGTTTGGACATGATTTAGATGGTAAAAAGAATGTCATATGTCATGCCTACTTGGGAAAAGCGAGAAAGTGGATCAAGATGGAGACGTATAGGAGGAGATTTAACGCTCATAGATCTGGACAATATTAGTACAAACAAACAGAATGTTAGAACATCTCCTACCGAAGCTATAGAGTTGATTCTACGCACTGCCCGAAAGCAGCAAGATTATCCGAAATGCTTACTCTCTGTCAACTCCTTAATTTGCAATGAATATGATAAGACCTATAGTCCAGAAATTATATTCACTTATCAAAGAAGAAGGACCAAGGGCACTGGAGGGGTAGCTTTGTCTAATTAGGAAAGGGGCAAAGTTGTCTAAAGAGAAAAGAGTTAGTTAGCTGATAAAGGGAATAAAATAGTACGGGATGGGTGAGGGGAGGGCATCATGCATTCTGTTTTTACATACAGTTGAGCCCAAGGCTGGAGGAGCTAGAACCTCGAATTCTAGTGCATTATCCTTGTCATTTTACTGATTCTTAGTGATCAAGAAATATAAATACATACTTTCAGTCCATTGTTGTGTGCTTGTGTGTGCTGTTGGTTAGTAGAATATTGGCAGGTTCTATCAGAATAGAATCTGCTTAACGTTTTCACCAACTAGACTTTCAAAGACAGCACTGATATTCAGCAGTGGAGAATTACATACCTGTTGGTTATGCTTGAACTCTTGAATTGTTGGATCCTTCTTATTTGCATCAAGGAATTCTTCAAATTTACTCTTTCTTGATTCTTCAAAGAAGTTATTGCCTGAGGACCTGACAGCAGGTATTTCAGCCCTAGCATGTTGAGTAGATACTTTTGCGCCATTACTATCGTTCAAAGAATCAATCATTCTCCACTAACATACTTACAGATTCTCACAATCTATGCATTTGCAATTTTCAGAGCAGAGGACGTTTGCTTGGAAGCACTCACAATACTTTTTAATGCAATGCGTTCTTTTGCAACAGCAACCCTTGTTATGTATTCCCATAAACAGGACATCCTTTGCGGGATCCTAAGGTTGTCAAGAAGAATATTAGGTTCAGATAAAGGTCTAGGGAGAACGAAAAATGAAAATCGGAATGACAACTAGCACATTACACTGGCACTGATAAGAAGCTGTTGCACAAGTTAATTATTTAATGAATCACTGAAATTTCCAGTGGTAATAGGTAAGATTGTTTCTTATAAACAAGCAAGCAACTTCTTTTTTTCTTAACGAGTTATTAGAAACACAATGCAACCAATAAAAAATGTCACCAAATTCCCTGCTCTTGGGGAAAACCCTCAGGCCCAAGGACTATACGCTACAAACAAACAGTTCTTTCTCAATCGGAAACGTACCCCATGAACTCCTGCGCTACATGGACTACTATAAATCTTTGGCTTGAAAGCATGTGGATTCCGCTCTAGGATAGTCTCTGTAGCCTCTAATCTCGCATCCTCATTTTCTACGTTATTGAAACAGTCAACACAACCGCATCCATCACAATATACTCCTGAACCAAAACACTGGCAGTACCTGTAAATACGTATATCAAGACTGTTTAGACGGTTGAATCTTACAGTTAACACTTATTCGGAATCCTACATTAAATATACTCTTATCTCCGTCCTTTCAAAGCCGGGAAATTTTTAGGATACAAATTTGATAAAAACCGAATTGAAGAACTTTTGGCCCAAGTTACAAAGAACGTTGACAATGGAGAATGACAAACTATAGTCAATCACTACTATATTCTGCATGTTGAAACAGTAACACTTAAGCCGTTATGTACTCACAATTTTAAGCATTTGGAATACTTGCATCGGCATTGTTTATGGCCCTTAGGAGTAACATCAAATATTTTGCTGCTGGCCTGTGGCAACAATCTTGAATATTCCGAGTTGCTGCATGAAATATGTAGAAAGGAATGAAGAAGATTATGAAGCCTTCAAAATATTGCTGGAATTTGATATAAATATGCCATAAGCACTGTTTAATAATGTGTGATTTCTATCAGACGCTGGTGCATGCATAATTACGATTCTGTGAAGTTGATCAGTTCTATGCACCAGATACTTAGTCTCATGGAAGTATTTTTGATGTCAAATCGAAGCTTCAATGACAAGAAAGGGAAAGGCAACAATTTATCTGAAGATTATATCATCTAAACATCTGTTTCAAGGACTTGAGTCCAAATATCAAGAGCGGTATAAAGAGACATAGAACAGAAACTTCAATTTCAACTGAGCAAGCTAGTAAGTGAAAGTGCAGTTACGGCTTTTAAGGACACGATACATTCTAAATCAAATTCTTGAATCTTAGCTCCAGTCGCAACATACAAATTGTAGAGTTAACATAGGCATCTAAATAAATCGAACTGAATTAACTGTTCAAGTACGCTATTAATTTCTTCTTCCTCCGCTTCAAAGTTCAAAACTAACATATAGATAAAATCACGGAGAGGTAAGGAGCAAGGATTACAAATCGGACATCACCGGAGAGGAGGCAGTTCCGGCAGGTAAAACAGCCGGTGATAATCCAATCTCAGTAAAAACGAGCTTCTTAGCCAGCTTCGATCTCTCTGGAACAACGTTCGTTGACTCCGTGGATTTTGGCGGGAAATTAGACGTGTATCTTAAACACGTACTTGAAATAACTACCTGTTTCAACTTTCAACAGTCAAGCATATATCATATAGATGTTTGGCAACCAAGGAAGTGTGTGAGAAAGGCAACCAAACAGTTCTCCGAATTACTGAGCTCTGGACACAGAGAATTACAAGCTAAGAAATGGCTGATAAAGCTTTGCGTATTTATATGTTCATGTGCTTGTTCTTTCTTTTTGTAAATGGAACGAACCGTTGAGATCAGTTTCTTTCCGGTCAAATCTACGGCTGTGTTTAAACTTTAGTTTCAAGCGTGGCTTCTGTATTTTTTGGTAATAATTTCTAAGAGCATCTGACAAAATTAATTATTTATTAATCATATTTATAATAATCATACTTAAATTTCAAAATTTTGTATGACAATATCCAAGTCCAGCGTGACCAAGATGACTTGAAAATTAAAAAGTTGAGTTTAACGAATTAAATTAGTAGTAAAGGGCAATAATCTTCGACATCAGGTAGTAACCCAGAAATCGTACGTCCACTAACAGAAACGTTCCTCCCTCAGTGACTGTCTCTCTCTCTCTCTCTCATGTGTATAAAGAAAATGCGAAAAATGAAGAAAACAACTTACAAACTAATAGGAACAGCTTAACAATAAGGACTCGTATGATTTGAAATCCCAAATTCACCAAAAACGTTTTGATCTCAAATCAGATTCCGCATTTCACTTGAAATGACACAATCTTGGCTCGGATCCACAATAGGTGGTTCTTGAATTGAGTTTCTTTTTGGCGATTAATGTGAGTGTTTGGAGGACCAATGGCGTGGTTTAGCGGGAAAGTGTCTCTAGGGAATTTCCCGGATCTAGCCGGAGCGGTGAATAAGCTGAGCGAGAGCGTGAAGAACATCGAGAAGAATTTCGATACCGCTCTTGGCTTGGAGGAGAAGCCTGAGTCAAGTTTAACAACAACGGCAACAACCACAGCTTCCACCGAAGGTACTTGTTGGTTATATTCTAGAAGTTTCATGTTCTTTTCTTCTTTTCATTCTTGAACTGATTGGATAGGGTCAGGAATACTGGTTTTGGATAGAGAACTAGTTAGTTGTATAATTCATTGTGTACGTGTGTGTGGAAATTGTACATATGTGGTTCTTGAGGTTGTTAAAGTAAGAACATTGATTTGTGTTTGACTGCCAGCTGTGGGGTTATGGCCTGTTATGGCTTTTATGGGACAAATGAATGAGGAGCAAAATGTTGAAAGTTCGGGAAAAGGTGGATCTCCACAGGAATCGTCAATGGTTGGGGAAAATGAATCACAGAATTGTAGCATTGAACAAAATGCAGACGAAGAGAAAGCTGTTGTTGTTGAAGAAAAGAGTGATGGTCTCGAGGAACAAAAGAATGACGAGAATAAGGCGATTGTGGAGAGAAAAGATGATGCAATTGCGGAGCCTGATGATACTGAAATTGAATCTGAATTGAAGAGTTCGCCTATTGATTCTCCTGAACCCAGTGTCCATGGTGTTAGGTGCTTTGATTTGGATGGTGATCAACAGTGGAAACTGACATCAGAGGTGGGGGCTGTTGAACAGTTAGATTCAGTGGAACCCAAGTCAGGAGGTATTGGAGTAGATCAAGCTGAGGGTGGGTATGTTGTGCATGATGAATCTCATTGTGAAGTGGATGTGCATGAAAGAACTAATGAATTGAAAACCCAAGCACAGAAGGATGTAGAAGAAAGTTCCCTGGTTCCTTCTGCAGTGACTAGTGCTGACCAAGCAGAGTCATTAAGTGATAACCCTGCTGAGGCATTAACGGATGCCCATGCTGAGGAATCAAGTGATACTCGAGCTGAAGCTGAAATAGATGTTTCTGATTCTCAACCTGAAAACGTGAAAGAGACGAAAATGAATCATGATTCTTCTTTATCGACTGCAACTCCCTCAGATGAAGCTCCAGGCATGCTTTTGGAATCAGTTTCTCAAGAAAGTGATGCAATTGTTAAGGCAGTTGTAGAAGACAAGCAATTAATTGATCCTGAGGTTGATACTAAAGAGCAACGCCTAAGTTCAGGATCTAATGTAACTGACGATGTTGATTATGTGTTTGAACTGGAGAAGGTGAAGCAGGAGATGAAAATGATGGAAACTGCATTACTAGGTGCTGCAAGGCAAGCTCAGGTATTCCAATTTACATCTTTTTACTGGTTTTCCTCATTCAGTTTCAACGCTTAATTCAAATTCAACTCACTTTGTTACTTTTCCAGGCAAAGACTGATGAGATTGCAAAGCTGATGAATGAAAATGAGAACTTGAAAGTTGTTATTGAAGACTTGAAGGTCAGTTTTTTTTTCTTGGCCGCCAGTTGCTTTGAGTTAGGTACAGTTTGTTGACATGATCATCATTTATTAAAACTCATTTACTACTACAATTTTTCTCTCAGTTCTTTTTAAATTTTCTCCAGTGTTATTGAATTGGATATTCCAGTTACATTGTATTGCATAATTGTGCTACCTTGTTATATTCATATGTGTATAAAAAAATCTACTGCAGTATTTACATTCTCTCAGTTGAGATATCAAGAAAGGTACTTTTTAGGATGTACGGAAGTTGTACCTCTTCGGTGCACAATCATCTCTAAAGGTTTAGCTAACATTGTTAAAATGGAGTTTAACAAGGTAGCTGTATCCTTTAAATATGCAATTTGTTTCTACCATGGGAAAATATTTTTAAGATCTCTGCTTGCTGCCTGACATTCATGGATATTCATTTCTTAGATAAACTTGTTCAATTGGACTAAGGTCATGTGATTTTCTCTCCTGCTGGATTTCAGTCTTTCCCTATCATATTTCTTTGATATGAAACTTTGTCACTCATACTATGATTAAAGATTCAGATAATTGCCCTATTCTTTAGCTCTTACCTGCATTTCTCATTTTCATGGATGGAGTTCATGCAACAGAGAAAATCAAGTGATGCTGAAATTGAGTCTTTGAGAGAGGAATACCATCAGAGGGTTGCAACTCTTGAAAGAAAGGTGTTTCATGTCTTTCTCCTTTTAACTTTTTCTTAAAAAAGATTTATTTATCAACATTGTCCTGACAAGCAATTTGCTGTAATTCTCTGCATTCAAGGAAAATATCAGGTTATCAACTCTTGAATAACCAATCTGATATGTGTTCAAGATTTTAAATATGTGTGCCAATTTGTAGCTTAGGAAGAAATTGCAACAAGATATGCTTAATTCCCTACTGCAATATACATACAACCACCCCATTTATTCTGGCAATATACTTATTTTCATGTGGTATAAAATTACGGACCTGCCTATAAAATACATTGTAGTTGTATACAGTTATATATATATTATAATATACACAAAATTCCATCACGTCTTAGAAGATGCCAGTGTCTTCAGGGGATACTATGATACCGATGATTTATGTTGCATAGTTAAAATGAAAGCTTTCCCCAATATTGATATAACATGGTCATTTAAGATGACTCACATTTTATGACAATTTTTGTGGCTCCTTTTGCTACCCTTTCTGCTGCAACAATTGTCTTAGCATGTTCGTTACAGGTTTATGCCCTTACGAAGGAAAGGGATACACTCCGGAGAGAGCAGAGTAAGAAGATTGATGCAGCAGCTCTTCTGAAGGAAAAAGATGAAATTATCATTCAGGTTATGGCTGAAGGTAGAGCTATGTGTCCATTCCCTTACTCTAAAAACATAGAGTTGCCCTTACTCGTTTCTTTCATTATCACAGTATCACATTACTAGGTTACTTCAGAGCTACTGTTGATATGTCATACTCGAATGTATGTCAACCAATAGTCAAGGTTAAGCTTTTGACTCATAGTTGAAGAGGGCTACTCCCAACTATGGTCCCACCAAAGGTCTAGCTAGCCAAAATAGATATTCAATGATGATGAATATAATTTTGTGGAACTTTAAAAAAGCTTGGGAAAAAATGCATTAGCATTAAGGATGTTCAAATATCTGTGCTTTGAAATTTCATATGTACTTTGCAACGGAAATTTTTTTTGCATATGATTTTTATATTTGAAGGTATGCATCCATAATTCCAGGTGAAGAGCTTTCGAAGAAGCAGGCTGCTCAGGAAGGTACAATGAGGAAGTTAAGAGCCCAGGTAGCTGAGTGACTTGTTGATTCTACTAACTTTCACATTTAATTCCATATCTTCTGTATATCTGATCTAAAAACATTTTGAATGTTTTCAACTTTTAGATAAGAGAGCTTGAAGAAGAGAAGAAAGGTTTGACAACCAAACTTCAGGTAATTTTAGTGTAAGCTAGTTTTAGGTCATACTGCTGTAATTTCACCACTGCATTGACCCTAAATTTGGTATGGGCTAATGTCCGTTCTGTCCATCTTTGTTGAGAGTTGCTTTGCACAAACAAACACCTATTCACACTTTAATCTCTTTCAACTGCAAATGTGAAAGTTGATCACTGAAATCCTTCGCCCTCATACCTGTCAGACCTGATTTTGCCGCCCTTTTAAGCATTTCTAATGCCCTCTATTAACATTTAATTGGAATATGGACTCATGTTAGTTGCATGTAAAGAAAAATCATTCCACTATCCATGAAGTGGCCAACGCTTGTAGTATGTATTGCATCCTATCATGTCTTAGTGCTTAAGATTACTCAATGATTTTGGGTAACAATGCTTATTTTATGCTTATATGAGCTTCCTCATCCTCCTTCCAGGTTGAAGAGAATAAAGTTGAGAGCATCAAGAAGGACAAGATGGCTACAGAGAAGTTGCTGCAAGAAACCATAGAAAGCCACCAAACCAAACTTGCTGCCCAAAAAGAATATTATGCTAATGCTTTGACTGCAGCAAAGGAGGCAGAAGCATTGGCTGAGGCACGTGCAAACAATGAAGCCAGAAGTGAATTAGAGAGTCGTCTAAGAGAGGCTGAGGAACGTGAGACTATGCTAGTTCAGGCACTTGAGGAACTAAGACAAACTTTGAGTAGAAAAGACCAACAGGTAGTTCCTTAATATCTTGAAATTGTAGATTTGACATCCATTTCAAATATGGAATTTACCTTTCTACTTGAAATGTTACAGGCTGTCTCCAGAGAAGAAATGCTTCGGAGGGATATTGAGGATCTTCAAAAACGTTACCAAGTCTGTTGACTTGATGAGATTCTGATTTAATAAATTTGATGTTCTTTTATTCTTTTAATTCTGGTTCTAATGTCGTGATTTGCTGTTTTATTAGGCTAGTGAGCGCCGGTGTGAGGAGTTAGTCAGTCAAGTTCCTGATTCTACAAGGCCTCTTATAAGGCAGATTGAAGCAATGCAGGTGAGTTGGAGAATTCTTGCAGATTAAGAGTTCCCATATGGACCTTCCACTTCAATTCTGAACTGTTTTGCGGTTGATTTTTACCTCACTTGGTAATAGGAAACAATGGCCAGAAGGACCGAAGCTTGGACTGCTGTTGAGAGATCTTTGAATTCTCGACTACAGGTTCCTAAATATTATTTGTAGTGTCAGAGTAAAAGCTGAAAAGAATTGTGAACATGCTTTATTCATAACGTTTGCTGCATCAACAGGAAGCAGAGGCCAAAGCTGCCGCAGCAGAGGAAAAAGAGCAATCTATTCATGAGCGCTTGTCACAAACCTTATCCCGGACTAATGTTCTCGAAGCGCAGGTTTTGAGCTCAAAATTGATCCTTGTTTTTGGGCTGGGAATGTACCTATGTGATGGTTATGAGCTGAAATTGATTATATTTTCTCAGATTTCATGTCTTAGAGCTGAGCAAACACAGTTAAGTAAGTCTCTGGAAAAGGAAAGACAGCGAGCAGCTGAACATAGGCAGGAGTACCTTGCTGTCAAGGAGGAAGCTGACACTCAAGAAGGTCGTGCAAACCTACTCCAAGAAGAGATTAAGGAACTGAAGAGAAAGCACAAGGAAGACTTACATGAGTCAGTTATGCATAGGGAACTTCTCCAGCAGGTTCAGTTCTCAAGTTTTTTTGTTCCTTCTATGTCTGTCACTCTTGATTATGTTGCATTATGTGCTCCAACTGTCTCTTACTTCCTTAATACCTGTTAATATTTCTCCATGGGAAGTACACTTTTCTTTTATTAGTCACTTTTTTCATGTGATGTCATTTTCATCAATTTGCTAAATATTGGATAGATTTCATAGTGAGAAGGAATTATTCCATGGTTATAGTTGTAGAATTCTGATTTCAGGTTCATTAATTATTATTGTACCTGTTTCATCACTGATAATAAACCTTTCATCTCAGAGGAGTTGCACGAGACATTTTCATCAAGACCTGTGTTCATGTTTATTTTGTAGCTCTTAGTGGATCAGAACTCCTGAGCTAAGCCCTATGTTTGGTACAGGAGATTGAAAGAGAGAAGACTGCTCGTTTGGAATTGGAAAGGAAAGCTCGAGCACAATCTACTGCTATAACAGATCAAACTCCTTTATCAAGGAGCAATTCTTCTTTTGAGAATGGTATTGCCGTTTTCTGTATTAACTTATACCACTATCTCTTTTTGAGAATGCATTTTCCATGTTTTTATTTCTATTTCCTTGCTTTTGTAGGAACCTTGAGCCGTAAGCTCTCAAGTGCTACTAGCCTGGGCAGCATGGAGGAGAGCTACTTTCTTCAAGCATCTTTGGATGCATCTACTGACAGTTTCTCCGAGAGGAGAAATCCTGGAGAGGCAACCATAAGCTCATACTACAGAAGAAACATGACACCCAGTTCCTTTGAATCTGCACTTCGGCAGAAAGAGGGTGAACTTGCATCTTACATGTCTCGTTTGGTAATGCTGTTGTGAATTTTTTCCAGGTTATGTAATCTATTTTGTAAAATAGGTTAGGTAAGTTTGACCTATTAATACCAGTTTATTTTGTTTGGGCATGGTATAATTACTTATGTATACATTTATGCTTCAGGTGTCTATGGAATCCATACGAGACTCTCTTGCAGAGGAATTGGTTAAAATGACTGCAGAGGTTAGTTTCTAGATTGTATAACGAACTGTGTAAACTTGCAGTTTACTTCCAATCTTTTCATTCTTGTATGTCCTTTAACTCGATGAATGTCTCCATTGTGGCAGTGTGAAAAGTTGCGGTCAGAGTCCACTTTGTTGCCTGGCATAAGAGCAGAGCTGGAAGCATTGAGACGGAGGCACTCTGCTGCATTGGAGTTAATGGGTGAACGTGATGAGGAGGTATATGCGCTTAAAAACTATTGATTAGACCCTATATTAGCCTGAAATTCTTGTGAATTGAGGCCTTGTGCATATGGTATTGATTCATTTCATCATATTGCAAATGTGCTGAACTTGTTACTGTTCGTATTGCAAAGGCTTTGTTTTTTCTCTTTTCCGATATTATCGACAAACGTAATCTTCTCAGTAACTCAAGTAATGATTTATATATTAAAGTCTCGAGTTTGGCATCATCACAAGTAGACCATGCGATCCATGTGCCGGTTATCCTAGGATATTCGTGTTGGCACTTGTACTTCTCCTTCCATGGCGGGCCGTAGAGCTATCTTACAAGATGTAAATCCTATTATCTATCATGTACTGACATTTGAATTCCTGGAAATGTTTAGTTGGAGGAACTTCGTGCGGACATTGTAGACTTGAAAGACATGTACAGAGAGCAAGTGGACTTGCTTGTGAATAAGGTATATGATCTGATCCGTTAGTCCTTTTTCTTTTCCATTTCTCACCACTTCCATCAATCCCTCTTCGATTTGACATATTTATCTTTGACAGATCCAAACAATGGGGATCACTGCATGAACCAACTGGATGGTATCTTTTTGGAGCTAGTTCTGAATTGATCCCATTCATGAATTTACACTTTTGATTTGAAGTTAGTGATTGGTAGTGAACAATGTTTCTTTTACACATCCTTTTTTATCTCAAAACCTTCTGTTTTTGTTGTATTGTAACCTCGAGGAATTTTGTTGTATATCATTCAATCCGATTCTGTGAATGACCATGTCTATATTCTTGAATTTGTTCTTCATGCTTCACTTCTTCCTCATTTACTGAAATGTGTTGAATGCTAATAGTCATATTGACATTTAGCTAGGGATGGAGCCAGTCCATTGCGATAGGGCCCAGGTCCGAGGCCTAGACAGCCCGGCTGAGTCCTAACTAAACTCCGTCTGGCCTGAATTGTTTTTTTTAATTAACTAAAAATAAAAAATGTGACGTAGTTTTCTACAATCGTGGCCGGCCGAGGCCATTTTTGAAAAAAAAATCAGCCCATTGCCATCTATACATTTAGTTTCAATAACTCCCAAGAGTAACTTAATTGATAAATATGTTAGAATTGAATTTATCGTCTCCCAATTGATTTATATTTTTTAAACGGTACCGTATTGAAATAAAAAATTAGTGTAAATTACATAAAACATTTTTAAAATTTTTAATATTTAAAATTCTTGAATATTTATAGTTTTTAATTTTGCAAAAATAATATCTTTTTCAAAATTTCGATTAAAAATTCAATCCAGTTTTTAAATTTGAATAGAATTAATTTAATTTAATTTAAATTAATAATTTATTATAATTATGTTAAATTATTAATTTAATTTAATTTAATTAGTTTGAGCTAAGTTTAAGAGTTATTTAAATTATCATATCAATTACATTTAATTAATTCATGTATGGTATTTATATTGCATGTGTTTATTATTATTATTTGATTAAAATCTAAAACAGAAGAATTTTTCTCAAACATTTAAAAATCATAAATTTTAAAGATTAGATTATTTTTAAAAGTTTCTTCAAAGTTTAAGACAAGGACTTGTCTAGAACATTTAAAAATTAAAAAAATATTTATGAAAATGTTGACAATTAAAATACTTTTTAAAGTTTTTAAAATTAATTGAAGTCTTTCACACAAAATATTAGCATTACATTATTTTAATTGAAAAAGAATATTATAAATTATTGATTTTATATTAAAAACTATTTTTAGATAATAAATAATAATTTTTAAAATATGAACTAAAAATAAAAAATCAATTATACCCAAATTTTCATTCACTCTACTGTATACAAAAATCATCTATTTTTTCTGTTCCATCTCGTTTCAGTCATTTAATTTTTGTGAGTCCTATTTATTAAATGAATGGATTTTATTAAAATATAATAAGAATAGAGTTGGAGTCTTAGGGTGGAGGATTAGTTCGACTAAGCTGGAATACTTAATATAATAAATCCCAAATGAAGAGAAATAGACTCCAAAGCACCCGATCTATCTCTCACCAAGAACCGAAAGTAACAGACATTAACGTCTCTTGTAGCTTTGCTTCTGTTCCCTTCCCCGCCTCTAAATGCTTCCATCTTTTCACACGCGCACTTCACAACATTACCTGCGCACGCACGTTAGCACTGACCCCCTGTTCACACATGCTCTCTCTCTCTCTCTCTCTATCTCCATCTCTAAAGAGACGCATTTGGTTTAAAGTTTCGTACTTTTTGGTGTAACTGCCACCTACCTCGCGCATTTTAGCCACCACCACCACGGCAGGTCCATTTCGGCACTTCCACACAATTTTCACGTTCTCTGTTTCTGTCATCTGACAGCATTTCTCAATCATCGCCTTTCTCGTTCTTTAGTTGACTTGCGCCTTATCATGTGTGAATGCTAATATAGAACGCATGTTCAGGTTGGAATCAGATCGGAGGGAAGTGATTCTTGATGATTTATCAATTTCTTGGGTTTGATTCTTGTTTTGAAGCCAGATGGTGAGTGTTTATATTATGTGCTCGTAATCTTCTTAGATGTGATATTTTTCTGTCTTTGTATGGCCATTTGATCGAGTTAAAGATAGCTGCTTTAGCGTCATTGGATATCATCTACATTGCAGATTTCAGTAAATAAGACGCAATTATTTCATCGTAGTAATCAAAAGTTTCTTGTTATACTGCTTTTGGATCTAGAACGAGAACTGATTTTCTTTCTTTTTTTCCCTTAAAGTTTATTAACTGTTAACTTTTCTGCTCTTCTTTTAGTGATTTGGTCTGTAATGTCTGCAGTTTGCTATGAATGTGGACTTGGCACACTCAACGTACAGACGTAATTTGTGGAAGGACTTTATAAATGAGTATTATAGGGAAGATGGATTAGGTATGTAATATGTCATGACAGATTGTTTTCGGCATCTGTATACCAAAACAAGATGGATTAGGATGTTTTTTTTTGCTTTCATTTTTTTCCTTTTCTATGTGTCTATTAGAAACAACCTCTCTAATAGTTGGAGATAAGGCTACATTCTACTGACCTTTCCTAGATCTTGGATTTCAGCAGGATTTCTATTGGGACGTTATTGTTGTTGTTGTTGTTGATTTGTATGATACTAACTATTGGATTGGTTTCTTGTTTTGGTATATGTAGTGCAGGGAGCTGGCAAGGATGTTGGGAAACCATCATGGAGACATTCTCTTCCACATATTCTTGTTGCAATCATTTCTTCATTCTTGTTTGGTTACCATATGGGGTGTGCCCTTTCAAAACTTAAATCTTGATTGTGAAGTTTTTTTTCGTGATTATGAGGTGATTTGTTCTCATTTATTTGCTTAACTAAATGCAGAGTAGTTAATGAAACTATGGAAAGTATTTCTGTAGACCTTGGCTTTAATGGGAGTACCATGGCTGAAGGTACTCATGTGATGAGATGTTCATCTTGTTTAAGTTTCCAATTGGGAAGATTATTCTACTGAATAAATTTCAATATTATAGGTCTGGTGGTAAGTATATGCTTAGCAGGTGGCTTTGTTGGCTGTCTATTCAGTGGTTGGATTGCAGATGGAGTTGGACGTCGCAGGGCCTTCCAGCTGTGTGCTTCACCCATGATAATTGGTGCTATAATGAGGTAAAAGTACACAACTTTTTCTTGTTTTTTTTCCTGATATATGGAGGATCAACTTCTGTAGTTATAGTTTGCGATCCAAAATCCTAGGGTGGATATGAGTATTTTATGAAAACTACTTGATGATGACTGAATTCATTATATTCTGTTGCTTTTGTATTATTTTGTTAGTTTGTCCTCCAACACCAGTTCTTCATGTTTTCGTTCATTTGACTAGCCACTGTATACTTAAGACTCTTCAATTTTATCTTTGCAGTGCAATGTCAAAAAATCTATGGTGTATGCTTCTTGGGAGGTTAATTGTTGGAACAGGGGTGGGTATTGGCCCATCTGTTGCATGTCTATATGTGGCTGAGGTACAACTCTGGTGGTTCAATTCTTTGTCTACTTCTGTACTTAGCTGTTTACATATTCAATGAATCTTGTATATTGTATTCATGACCAGGTATCACCAGCTTATGTAAGGGGTGCTTTTGGGAGCTCAACTCAGATTGCAACATGTTTTGGACTTATGGGAGCACTTCTTATTGGACTTCCAACCAAAGATAACGTTGGTTGGTAAGATGATCACAACAGACAATCACCAGAGAATTGATCAATAACCAACAACTTATTTATCCATTAACCTGTTCAGGTGGCGCATTTGTTTTTGGGTTTCGATTGTTCCTGCTGCATTGCTTGCTCTGTTTATGGAGTTTTCTGTTGAGAGCCCTCATTGGCTTTTAAAGGTACCAATTTTTAGCTATATATCCCGAGCATTTAGTAAGATATGATTTTTAAAACATGCACCAAATCATAGTAAAAAGTTTTATGTTCTAAGAGCCTCATAAAAATGGCTCTATAACTAGAAGATTATTCCATGTTAATGTTATTATGAATTATGATTCGACCATACTGCTCGAAACAATGTATCAACACTCGTGTCTAACTAGATTTTGCCGGCCTGCTTCAGAGGGGAAGAGCTGCTGAAGCTGAGGAAGCTTTTGAGAAGCTTTTAGGAGCATCACATGTCAAACCTGCAATGGCAGAACTGACAAAATTAAATCATGGAGATGAAGCAGACAAAGTTAAACTGTCAGACTTACTTTATGGTCGTCACTTTAAAGGTAATAATTATTATTTGTCTTTGGATTGCTACTAGTATATTATTTTCCTGATAACTAAGTTGTCCATTGCAGTGGTTTTCACTGGGTCCGCACTTTTTGCCTTACAACAGCTATCTGGGATAAATGCTGTATTCTATTTCTCTTCCACTGTCTTTAAAAGGGCTGGTGTGCCTTCAGCCTCTGCAAACATATGTGTTGGACTTTGCAACTTCCTGGGTGGGGACAGCTTTTACACAATCTACTTACAAGCTCCTCTCATTGTTTATTCTACTGATGTTTATTTTATTTCTTAGGATCAATTGTTGCATTGATTTTGATGGATAAGCTAGGAAGAAAATTGCTTCTCGTTGGGAGTTTTTTGGGAATGGTAAGTAGAAAGTTTCCATCAATTTACCTTTTCTATTCGTCCCCTATATTGCACATGTGCTATAGCTATTGTAGGGTATAATCTGATTGATGAAAAATATGATCAAGCTTTTGTTCCACTAGTATGCATCATGAGAGATAAATTTGGAAGTCTTACAAGTTTTGTGTGGATGAAATATGTTCTCTTCGTATTCAAATCTCTTCACTTCATGTTTTGATATGTGTGAGTGTCGTAGTTCTATATTTTAAAGAAACTTCCAAAGGACGAGATTCAATGTTGTAAATGTAAAAAACATTTTCTAGTTGTGTTTATATACTGTATGTAACTACGTATTAATTTGTCATGCCATTGTGCTAGTGACATAAAAGATCATTTTTTAGTATGAAATAGTAGTCCTACATCGACTCAAACTGTGTTGTTTTCGGTAAAATATGTAAATCTGTGTTAGACCACCAATTATGCACGTATACTCCAGAAGACCCAAGCAAGGGGTAGCAAAGTAAAAGGGAAATTTCATTCTGTTAGATAGGTGCATGTGATAGGAGGGGTGGGGTGAGTTAGTTAGAGGAGTGACGTAAGCAGCAGCAGAGGGAATAAAAGTTGTAATGATGGGTAAGGAAAAGTTAGAATTTGTCTTGAGTATACACTGTGAGCCTAAGGCTAGGAGAGAACAGACCTCTCGAATTGTCTGCTTTGTTAGAACTTGCCTATTTTCAGTCTATCATTTATAATATTTCAGTGCAAAGTCTCTCAGATTTGAGAGCTTCTATCACTGGTATCAGAGCATCGATCATCGTAATGGCTAATAAGAAAGGAGAAAATAGAATGGATGGATTGGAGAAGGAGATGGAGAGCTTACGGGAGCATATTGAGCGTCTGAGGGAGGAAAGGAGACTGGAGAAGGAAGCAATGCATCAAAGTTGGGAACGGTCCCAGCTCGAGGCGAAGGAGTCGCGGGCACAGTCCCAGCTAGAGGTGAAGGAGTTAAGGGAGATGCTGAAGCAGTTTATTAGCCAGCACGAAGCCATGAAGAGTGGGGAGGAGGTAGGCAACCGGAGCCATGACGTGGACCCGGGTGGGAGTAAAGGAAAAGGCCCAATGGAGCCGGGTGGTAGCTCTGGCCCAACCGCAGGAGAGTTACTTACTAAGGGCTATCGGCATCCCCAAACCGAAGCAATGGGTTGTAATGATAGTTCTAGGGATTTCGTTGGACGTAAGGCAACTGACCACGATCCGCCTCGGGGATGGCCGCAGCACGGGCGGGAAGGTAGACCACCGGAGGAAGGATGGAGGGATTTCTCTGACGAGATGCCACCGGGATTCGCAAGACAAGGGGAACCACGACGGGATTGTCGCACTAGGCGGGTGGAGATGCCGGTGTTCGACGGAGAGGATCCCGATGGATGGATTTACCGGGTGGAACGATTTTTTTCAGTGGGACGTTTTAACGAGATAGAGAAAATGGAGTTGGTCTCGTTGAGCATGGAGAAGAAGGCCTTGGCGTGGTTCCGATGGGTGGAAGGGCGTCGACCGATTAGGACGTGGGAGGAATGTAAGCGCCTGCTGGTGGAGAAGTTCCGACCGGTACAGGAAGGCACCCCATGTCAACGTCTCCTGGCTATAAAGCAGACAGG
>JAOSBP010000005.1:2969949-2992686 GCA_027563825.1 Erythroxylum mucronatum
ATTTGATTTAATAATTTTTATTATTAATATTAATTACTCTATAATGGTAAAGTAGTGTCTCCTTGCCAAAATAGTCCAGGGAAAAAAGCAGAGACTCTTCTTTATTCAAACTATTTTTTTGGGATAAAATGAATTCAAACAATCACATTATAAATTGAAATACTGATTTCAAAATTGGATTGAAACTAAAATGCTAACCAACAACCCTCGAGTCATTATTACAACAACATGATTATTTTTCTTCAATTATACCGGAAAAGAAAAAGAACCAAAGAGATCCATCGCAATCAAGAAACCCGTAAGTACCTAATAACACAAATTACCAGTTGATGATGAACAACAACAAGATTATGTGAGAGAAAGCGATACTGATGAAAGAGAGAATTGCATATATTTACCCTCTGGGTCCATACATCTTCAAGCTGGCGCCTTTGAAATCTCCACAAGGACTCCTATCTGATTCTCATAAGAAAATTAGGAATTTTTTGATTATCTACGGCTCAGAAGCACCCGAAAAGTTGATCCCACCTTTGCCTTTACTTAGCAAACCCAAACACTGCACATCCTTAAATACCGTTCTCTCTCTTCCCCTCGGTCTTCCTTTGTTTGTTAAAAACATCTAATATTCTCCTACCTGACCAGTTCGATCGGATCTGCCGTCTTCATTTTTCTAGTTAGTAACAACAAATGGAGCCGTCGGACATCTCTCATCTTCCGAAACAAAGGGTATAGTTGGCTTTGGGTAATTAAAACTTCAGTTGGTTGATGAAAACGCTTTAGTGGTTTGTGTTTAATCAGCTAACAAAAAAACTGTTAACCAAACAATTTTTTCAGCTGGTTGAAAAGTCAACTAGCTAAAAATCACCAATCAGCTAAAAAAAGAGCTGATTGGGGTGTAACCAAACAGGGCCAAAGACTGTTGAAGAGGCCTTTATTGACGAAAACTGGGTTTCAGCCATGAAAGACAAACTGAATCAATTTGACAAAAACAAATTCTGAAATCTAGTACCTCATCCTCAAAACAAGTCAATCATTAGGACTCGGTGGGTATTTTGAAAAAAACTTGATAAAAATGGTAAGGTGGTAAGAAACAAAGCTAGACTTGTAGCTCAAGATTACAATCAACAGGAAGGTATTGATTTTGAAGAAACTTATGCAACTGTTGCTAGATTAGAATCAATTAGAATTTACCTTGCCTTTGCACGCTGTAGAAACTTCAAGTTGTTCCAAGCAGATGTTAAAAGTGCATTCCTATATGGTTACATTAATGAAGAAGTATTTGTTAAGCAACCCCCAGGTTTTGAAGATGAAACCATCTAGATTACGTGATGAAGTTAACCAAAGCTCTGTATAGTTTAAAGCAGGCTTCTCGAGTATGGTATGAGAGGTTAAGTAACTTTATGCTTGAGAATAACTTTGAAAGAGGAAAGGTCAATAAAATCTTATTTATTAAGAGAAAGGAGAATGATTTACTTATAGAGCAAATATATGTTGATGACATAATATTTGGTGCCACTAATCTATCCTTTTGTGAAGAATTCGCAATATTAATGCAAGGGGAGTTTGAAATGAGCATAATTGGAAAATTATCATTCTTTCTCGGATTACAAATTAGACAAACAGAAAAAGGAATCTTCATTAGCCAAGACAAATATACAAAGGAACTCATCAAGAAATATCATTTTGAGAATGTCAAATCGATAGGTACTCCCATATGCACTAGAACTTAAACTTGATAAAGACGAAGAAGACAAAGCTACGGATGAGACAAAGTATAGAGGAATGATTGGATTACTACTATATCTTACAAGCTCAAGACCAGACATTATGCTCAGTATGTGTCTTTGTGCACGCTTTCAACCAAATCCAAAAGAAAGTCACCTTCAAGCAGTTAAAGGAATCTTGTGATATCTCCCCGGAACTATAGATTTGTACTATGGTATCCAAAAACTGATTCATTTGACATAATAGGCTATTGTGATGCAGATTATGCAGGTGATAAAGTCAATCGGAAAGTCACAAGTGATCACTGTCAATTTCTTGGAGGATGTCTAGTATCTTGGTCCTGCAAAAAGTAAAATTACACAATGCTTTTGATGACTGAAGCGGAATACATAGTAGCTGCTAGTTGTTGTGCTCAAATCTTACAGATGAAGCATTAATTATACGATTTTTCTCTAAATTTTTCTCATATTCCTATATTATGTGATAATACTCATGCTATAAATCTTTCTAAAAACCTTATGCATCATTTTAGAACTAAGCATATAGAAATCAAACATCGTTTTCTTAGAAATCATGTTTTAGAAGAAACCATTGATCTTTTGCATGTTAATACTGAGAATCAAGTAGTTGACATCTTCACCAAGCCACTCTCTTAAGATAGATTTTGTATGTTAAGAAAAGAGCTTGGTATGTGTAAACTCTCTGATATTATTTCTGCATGAATATTCTTTGCTGCTTGTGTTTGCATTTTGTTTAACAAGCTCCTTCTATTCTGATTCCTTAGAAATTCTCTCTTAGTTTCATGGGCTCTTTAGAGTTTAGAAGCCCCCTCTTAGGTTAGTAGGTTTCTTCTAGATTAGAAGGCTCATCTTCTTTTTAAAAGACTTCTCTAGGGTTAACATTCTAAGTAACACGTGTCCTAAAAATAGGGAATCATTCATGGTGTCATTTTAGCTCTTTCAAAAACGAGCGTGCAGTCTGACAACTCTATGTACGCGTCTGTCAAAAGATATGCAACTGATCACACTTCCTCTTCTGGCCTTTCTTCTACAATGACAAGAACAAAATCAAAAGGGAAAGAGAAAACCCCAACTTCTTCTATTAACCATGATGAAACTTGTATTACTGAACATTCCTCCTCTAAACCTCAAGAGAAGAAAGTGCCTGAAGTGCACTGGATTACAAATGAAAAGATTCAAATGAAGAATCTACTCAGTTGATTAGATGACCACAGACCAGAGAAAGTCTTGTAAAACAAACCGAGAAAAGTTCTGAAAAAAAAGAAACCACGGATGCTAAAAAGAAGGAGGAAGAAGGAGCTAGAAAAAGAAAAGGGAAAAAAATAAAGAAAGGCAAAGCACCTATAATTAAAGATATTATTAAGGACCCTTTTAATAGAAAAGAGTTGCCTCAAGAAAAGATATTTCCCAAAGAAAAAAAAGGGAAAAGAAAATAAATATAGCTATACATAAGCAAGGAAAGACATCAATACCACTAAAAATGTTTGAATCAATGGAAGCTGAAGTCCGCTATAAGACACAGTACAAGAAAAGAAAGGTGGTTGCTAGGCGGATCTTGCCTCCTATGAAGATTAATGACATAGGTACACCCATATCTCCTTACTTTGTTGCCATTGGTTGGAAAATTTTTCTGAAATTAGATGAGATAGTATGTGATGAGCTAGTCAGGATATTCTACACACACGTGAAAAAGGAAGAAATTAATGAAAAGTTATTCATTATCTCATGGGTGCATAAATGTGAAATTTTAACTTTTTGAAGAAATTTTAGGAGATATATTAGAAGTAGCTCCTATAGGGAGAACTAATTTTCTCTGACATAAGTGGGACGTTGATGATATGGAGTTAGTCGAAGTTGTTAAATCCATTTGCCTTCATGCTCAGAACACCCAAGAAGGGAGACCCTATAGCAGGCAATTAGACTGAATACCATGATGTTTTTCATCGTTTTCAATTACTTCAATTTTTCCTAAGAGTAGTTCAGTTGAAAGGTGCAGCCTGCTGGACATATATGTGGAGTATCATTTACTGAAAGGGAATGTTCCAGTTATGATCTTGAGGTTCATAATGGATAAGGGGAATCATAAGAATACCATCGATTGCCTACCTTATGGGATGTTGCTCACCAAGATTTTCAACCATTATAGAGTTCCTTTTGCAAATCTGAATTGATAGGCATCAGCTAAGTTTCACCCTTCCATTCCCTATCAATTTGGTTACAAATTGCAAAACAATGTCTGGGTAGACAAAAGATCTGAAATAGTAGCAAAAAACTTAGATCCTGCTCTAGACCAACAAACTCCTATTCCTCCTCAGGATAAAAATAGTGCAAAACTCTATCAAAAACTGCAAAACATTCAAGCCAATCAAGAACATATGCGAGAACAAATAGATACCATGCAAAATCAGCGTTTTGACATGCAAATTCTGCTGAGAAAAATCTTTGAATCCCTTCATTAACTCTGTTCCTATTCTTTTCTGCCTGGTTTATTCGAACTTGTCATAGTTCCTTCCTCCCTATACTCTATTATTTTTTATAATGACAAAGGGGGAGAGTTTATAATGGATATTTTTTTGCATATTTCTGCATATATGATGATATATTTCTCAATACATATTTCTAAATGCTACCTCAAATATATGTGTGATTGATTCTGTTGTTGAACTTGTGAAAATCTGTAATATATAAATGATAGGTTCCTTTCTTAAGAGGCAGACTCCCTCTAATTATGTCTGATATATAAAAGTCACAGGTATCTTTTGAAATCATCTATTATCTCTTTGAATTTTGAAAAAATATCTATTATTGCTTTTCATCACCAAAAAAGGGGGGAGATTGTAAGCTCAAGGTTTGTATTTAACGATTTTGATGATAACTATATAATATTTCAAAATTCAAATTGGATTTATTTCCTTGTATAGATAACGATATTTTTAAGGAAATAAAATCATAGAAAAATTACTTCCTGTGTTGCAGAAACCTTCTTAGTAAACTTTCCCTATTAACATTCAGGAGGATCTTACCTTTTTGAATAATTAGTTCCAAAATTTTTTGTTCCACCAGAGATGATATTGAAAATCCAAATTCAACTTAGAATTAAGATGAAGCAACGGTTAGTTGAAGAAATTGACTATTTAAAAAAGAGTAACAACACTTGTGAAGCAACGAGCATACGCAGAATTTCGAAACATTTGAGCAACATCTATCTTCTTGAGAGTCATTTCATTATTATTGTATCTTAGAAAGTGAAATCACTCTATCAAAAGAGAAATTGGTATTTTAGAACTTACTTTTGATTTTACATTTTATTTTTCTGTGAGCTTTTAGAAGCTTGCTATACACTTGGAGTGTGAAAGGTTGGAGAACTTTGAAAAATATGTATTTGTGAGCTTGGAGAGGCTCGTCAAATTTAATACTCAGATTCTTATAGTGAAATACCCAAGTTAAATTGTTTTAACAAAAGTTATCATTCAATAGACTCCTTTCGTTTAATCAAAGTCCTATCCCACAAAAGGCTCCTATCGCGTAACAAACTCTTATCATTTAAAAGGCTTTATCGTCTAACAAGCTCTTATTATTTTTATTTGTTAACTAGGATCTGTTTATTATACGAATCGAAAGAAATTGCTAATTTTTTTACACACAATTCACCCCCCTTTTGCTTGTGTTTTCTTTTATCATCGTGTCCCCTTTGACCAAAGGTTGTCTGAATTACTCCACAACTTCTATACAATTAAATCAACAAATAGAGTGGAAAAAAATGAAGAGCTTGTCTAAGGTTCTCCTTTCACACTTCTCAATTGTTTCAAGAGATCAATGTTATCCGATAATATGTTGTGAAAGCTTGAACAGAACTTAATATAGAAGCTTAGTCAAACTTATAGATACTCATAAATGACTCTTAACTTTCTTAAGAAAACAAAGTATTTTAAGAAAATTCAATAGCTTTTCCAATCTAAAATTCTACAAATTTATATCAAAAATAAAATTTTTTACTAAAATCAAACAAGAACTAGCATGAATGTCAAAATTATTAGACAAAGATGAGAAAAATGAAACATCGGTATTACCCTAAAAACAAGAACACGACGCTGCCTAGCAATTTCCTATAGCGGGAGCCTTGGAGCAACTGATAAAAGTTGTTCTTTTGTGATCATAAGGGGTTCAAATCACGAAAACAACCTCTTTGTAAAAATTACAAAAGATCTGCATACATTGATGACCCTCCTTCGACCGTCGCAAAACGGGGTATGTAATTTAATTAATTGATGTGACTTACGTTCATAAATAAAAGGATACATCTTTTATATTAAAATAAGATAAAAGTATATAATACATATATAGTTTTTAACAAGTTGTTCATAGAATTACATATAAGAAATTAAGACTTTATTATAACATATTACATATAAAAAATCTATCTTTTATTTTAAAAAAAGTTTAAAAGTTATTAAATTCTATTTTTAAAATGAAATTTCATTGCATCATAATTAAAAATATATCTCACGTGCACAATAACTTTCCCTCAATTGGCATTCACAATTCTTATAAAATCATTCCACAAATTCACAAACAAGATCGTAAAACAGGGAAATCCCACGTACGAAGAACTCCATAGATACACTTATGGAGTGTTTGGTTGACTGAAATCATCATTTCATTTCTGATCTATACTTAGTAATAGGTTATTGCTTTGTTTGGTTGAAGAAAACATACAGAATATATAATCCAATGGTTAACTTATTCCTTGAGTTTGGGAAATAAGTAAACTTATCTTCTCCCTATCTTTATCTATTTTAAGAAGGTTGGGAGTAAAAATGAAGACTTGTTGAACAAAAATATCTTTAAGGAATCTACATAGTTACTTAGCTATCATAATAATAAGAATAATAATAAGAATAATAACAACAAGAAGAAGAAGAAAATTAATAATAATAATAATATAGTTAGTAGGAGTAATGAATATTTTAATCTTTTTATTATTTCTTTCTTTATTATTCTAAATTTATATTTTTAAACTAAACATTAGCATTATATCATTATCAAAATATTTTAAAAATAAACTAAACTAAATAATATATTCTATTTTACTCCTAAACAATCAGTATCTAGCCTACTGGCAAGAGTTAAGATACACTTTACAACTGTGTTATATTTGTACAGACATTAACGTCGTGGCTTCTGTCTGTTTCTTCACTGAATCTTATGTACCTTTTGGATTACAAATTGCAGTACCCTCGTCTCTTAGGTTGTGCTAATTATCAGTAAGTGTGATGCAATATATAACGTCATGATTACGAGTGCTATATATGGACAAAAGGAAGGAGCCTGTGAAGCTGTGGACCAACTACACAATGAGTGCCTGCCATGACTTTGGATTTAAACCTTTTTTATTCCATAGTTGTTCTCTTCTTTCTTGTCTTCTTACTGACAGCAGAGGACATGGCCAAGGAACAAATATGTATTGCTATAATGAGTGTTCCTGGAAAAAAACAAAAAAAACAAATGTACCCTTTAGCCATAAGGTTAGGGAGTGCGAATTATTCTTTGAAAACATTTTCGTACCAATGCTATGTTCTTATTCTATTTTTTTGTGACATTATAGAGGTTAGAGTTGATTTTTTGGTCCAGACCTAACTAGCTAGCAGATGAAGCTAATGGTTAAAGTTTGAGTTGCTCGGCTTTTAACTTAAATTTAAAAGGTTACTATAGCCTAACAAGCTCGAGTTTGGACTAGTTTTATGTTGAAGTCGGATCTATTTAAAAAATTTTATAAGTCTTGACCTAATTTTGTCAACTCTAATAGAATCTAATTAGTTCTCTCTAAGTTTATGTTAGCTTCTTTAGTCTTTGAGACTCTATAAATGATGATTTTAATGATTGAGGTTATGTATTGTTATAGGACTTAATGTTTAACTTAATGTTCTAATCTTCTTTCAATAAAGTTTCTTTGCTTCTTTATAGAATATTGTATATTATATATTCAACCTACCAACAGAGAAGATTATTTTTCATTTATAAGTTTATGTTCATATCATTTATTGCTTACTGAATAATTTAAATAAGAACTTGTAATAAATTTAAATAAACTTAAATCACATTGCATAAAAAAGTTAATTTTTTGCTTATTTTTATTGTTTAAGATGAATCCCAATTAATAAGTTGTCTTTATTTCTTAAAATTTTAATTTTTAATTTTGTAGATTACTTTTTTACTCTTAAAATTTCTAATTTTTTGTTTATCCTAATATTATAAACATTACCAAATAGTCCAAGTATGTATATTTTCTGATTATCACTAATTTTCTATTTTTTATAAGTTTAACACTAATTTGATAGTGAATTTTTTTTTAAAAAGAAGAGGATGCAATACAAATTAAGACTGCAAATTCGATATGTAAACCAAATGCTTATACTTGAAAGATATTAAGTAGGGTTTATCATTCTTCTTCCAACAATAAAAGAGTACTAAAGAATGTCACCTTCTAACTAAACAAACTGTTTTTGAGATGAATAAACTCTAATCAAACCGCGCATACACATGAGGCCCTTAAAATAAGGATACATTATGGAAGAACATGATTGTCTTAAGGATAGAGATGGTACAAGGATTCAGTTTATGGACACTCTCCAATTCTCTGAAATCTATAGCATCATGAGCAGTCAGCCTTGGATTGCAGCAGATTGACTGCTCATGATGTTATATATCATTCACAGACATTTCCAAGCTCAACATTAATTGTCTGATCAGAACTCTCTGTCCATGGCTGAAGCCCAGTAGTCAGCACCATTTTCACTTCCAACATGTTGGGTACAAGACACAGGAACCAAGCACAACCCTCTACTCCTCAAGTCCTTTGGATTATCTTGGACATGCTGCAAAAAAGTTATAATTTGTTATTAAGAGGAGTACTTTTCTGTTTTCTACAAGAGCTAAGCAGAAAAAGAAAAGAAGGGTTATATAAAAGTAATATTTTTTTTTTATTTTCATCGTCCCAAACTCTCTTTTTGATTCCAAAATAACCTTTTAAGTAGTCCCAAATTATGTTTTATATCTACTTTCTTTCAGATAAAGGTGCATAAAGCTGGAAACCTTGTTCTATCTCTGCCTACTCTTTATGGATAATATGATAGTTAATTGATGCTTTCTGTACACAAAGCTCTTCCTGAGATTGCTTTTATGGATTGGAGGGTGATGGATCCAATAAAGTATGTGTCTCAAGGGCATACACATCTCCTTTGTCCTAGAACCTAACAAACGTAGTTCTCTACTCTTGCTTTATTTATATTTTCAGTCACAATTATAGGATCTTGGTCTTGCATTGGTAAGTGAAAAGTGGATTTATATATACATGTGTGTGTAACTGTGCATGTTTATGTACTTACAGACTGCTGGTTTCCCATTTTTGATGATGGAGTGCCCATGTAAGGGGAACTAAGAGCCTGAGAGGAAAAGGAAAAAAAGAAAAGAATATATGAAAGATTTTTATAACTTTCACAACCAAAGAATGATTAGAAAAAACACGAATAATCGAGCACTTTAACTGCATGCTTCTTATCACTGATTGATTCTGAGTAGCATGCAGAGTTCAAAATGTGGAAGAAACATCACCTCAATTTGACCCTGTAGGAATCTGATATACCCAATGGCCTCTAACAAGACAGAAGCTGTGTCAGTCTGCAAAAGGAAGAAGAAGGAGAAGAAAAAAAAGGGAAAACACATCAAACAAACCCCAAGTTAAGTTATCATTTTAAACTTTGTTCTTCCTTCAAATGTTAGAAGGAAGAGCCAAGGGACCAAAGATAAAGGGAAAGAAATAAAAAAACAAAAACCTGCCGTATTGCAGAAAACAATGAACTGCTTGCTTCTTAGTGAATCTGTGAGTTTCAATGTATTTATTACCTTTCCAAATGGAGAAACTAGCTGGTGAAGGGCTGTGATTCTATCACCAAGTTTCTCCTTCCTCACCTGGTTCAGTATAGTAACATACAGAAATGAAAAGACATCACTAGGTTTTGTTATAACATTATATATATAAAAGAAGAATATATATATATAGACGGAACATAGCAGAAGAATCACGCATGCTCTAAGAAGTAAACAATCAAAAAAGACATTAACCTCCCACAGCCGCAGACAAGGAAGTCAGTAGTCACAACACATAATTTGAGAGAGATGCGAAAGAAAAGATGTCACTTACCTTCAAAGGTGGTTGGCTTGAAGATGGCTGAAGAACCCTAGCTTTCTTACAAACTCCACCAGTGGCTGTACTGTCACACTATGGAAAACATAAACCAAAAGAAGAAGATAATAGAAACCCAAATGAAGATATTAGATAGGTTGAAGAAAACTCATGATTCAAAAGAATTCTTATATGCAAATCAGGAAAAGATGGATTCTTTTTTTTTTTAAAGGAAAGTATCATCTTTTTGTTTTTTTTTTCATTTTTTTGGTTATCATCTGTTCTTACCTCAGATGATTGATCTGGATGTTGATGTTTTCCATCTGCTTTGTTGTTGTAAGAGAAGTCAAGTATATTGTTGCTTAAATTTGTAACACAAGACCTAGGGGAAGAGACTAGCATAGTTGCAGGTGACCAACCAGGTCTGCTATTAGGTGCCAGAAACTCTTCATCTACATGAACACCATACAAGTTTCTATACTGTGAAACCTCTTGTTTTACATCACTAACTACAGTAACTCTTGGATTCAATGTTTGGTCTTCCCAGTTCTCCAACTTTTTGGACTGAAACTGACTTAGAGCCAATCTGTCTTCATAACCTGGAAAACCACCCCTGGAAAAACCAATCACAGTAAGGTCTATGGTGTAAGTGATTTAACCATGTCATACAAGAATTCTGATGTGTAAATTGTTAAGAGGGAGAGTTACATGAGCAGTTGACTCCATGACTGATGAGGAAGTTCTTGGTTATTCTCAGGCAAAGAACTGAAAGGAAGTGAAGAAGATCCAAGCAAATACTGAGGAGGAGGTAAGAAAGATGGAGATGAAGATAACAAAGCAGAAGGTTGCTGAGAAGGTGGATGCATGCTCCACCAGCTAGGTTTTCCTCCCATCATTAGTTTACTGATGATGAGCAACACCACCAACCTCTCTCTGCATCAAACTTCAGTTCATAACTTCAAAAACAAACAACTCAAAGAAGAAACCAAAGAAAAAAAAAGAAACTTTTTTTTCTTCTTCCTTTTCCTTTCACTTTCTTTCTTCACTCACTCATATTCCTAGTTTATGCACCCAAACAAGTCCTTTAAGAGTCCTGCTTTGCTTTCTCAGATGAGGTTGAAGAAAGTTTGAGACTGTACTCTCTCAAGAAGAGAAAGAAAGAAAGAAACTTTGTTGGAGATGTGGGGTTGGAGAGCTTTGCATATGTTTCCTTCTCTTTCCCTTTTCTTTCATTTACTTAGTTTTTTTTTTCCTTATTCTCTGCTTTTGCTTTATTATAAAGTGGGGCTAGGAAAAAGATGGTGGGAGTGAGAGGTATACAATACAGGAAAATTTTTTTCCAATTTTTAGTAATTATTAATAATTACGGTCTATCATAAATAGTAAATTATTAATATTTAATAAAACAATTTGTTTCTTATTTTTAACATTAGTTTGTTTAATATTTTAATCATTTCACGGGTCTCTCACTCACTTTTTGAGTGCAATAATTCCAACTTACGAACAAACAAAATTTTTGAGTCTAATTACTATGTTCGATTTTTAATAGTGTCTTATGTTTTATAAATTTAAGTCATTCATTTATATAGATTCTATTTGTATTTCACATAAATAAATGGTCGAGATTCATGAGATAGAATAAGACACCGTAATATTAAACATAGGATCCATCAGGCACCATCCCCACATTACGATTATTCTAATAATAATATAAAAAAAGGTGTGTTGGGCAAAACTTGCTAATAAAATCATATCCACAGTACTATTTCTGCATTTCATGTACTATATTCCTTTATTGTATGTGGTGCTGATGTTATGGCTATGTAGGCTGCTAGTTTTGAGTTTGCTGCACATGTTCCCAAGTAGAAAGGGTTGATAATATAATTTTAAATGATTAAAAATCTATTTTTATAAAATAATTTTTTATTTAATAAAAAATTACTAATAACTATGAAGTAATTTTTAAACCATTGCCAACAAAGATAGATGTTATTATATTAAACTATAGTATATTTATGGGAAACTAGCCCGAAGCAATGCTGAGAGGGTGTCTTTTGCTCTTTTGTGATCAGAAAGTCGCAGGTTCAAATATGTTGACTGTTTAACTCGTAAAATGAAAGTTGTAATTGGACTACATGAGCCTATAGAAGAGAATTTATAATAAGAATAAGTGAAAAAAGTTTAATAGTTTTATTAAGATATGAAATTCTTTTGTAATTTAATTAATCCTTTTAAAAATTCTAAATATTTATAATTATTGAAAAATTAAAATTTTTAACCTAATCTTTTTATCGGTGAAATAAATTAATAATTTATAAATTACGTAATGCAAACATGTAATACACTGTTTCCTTGTTTTGTGATCGCAGTAGGTATGACTTCTTGGGGCTGCAAACAGTGAAAAACATAGTACTAACATTCTCTTAGGCTAAACAAAATCTTACAGCTTCCAACGTTAATCAGCTGGCCCACTGTTTTGGGTGAAAATGATGGTTTTCTGGAATCCAAACGTAGAAATATAGGACAGAAGATAAACAACAAGAACAATCAGTACAGCACCATCTTTATAGTGCCTGCAATTACACATTTACTTCCTTATCCCATCTCCCTTTCAAACCTATGCCTGTCTACTTAATGATGTTGTTGAATCTAACATAATAATGATAATTAGATTTTGACTATGTAGATATTATCTACCGCTTACTTATTAAGCCGAATTAAATTTAATTTAAATTTTACCGACTCTAGTCGATATCATTTTATCTTTTTCTCAAATTTTAGTCTAAAACTCGATCAACTCGTTGACTTCAGACCGAGCTAATTCGAAAAGACCGACAAGGTAACAACACCGAGAGCAGGAGAAAATAGAGATGAAGACATGAGTTTCATCTCTATTTTCTCCTGCTCCTCGATCGTCTGTTTTGTAATTTAGCATATGGAATGTGAAAACTTGCACCACGCCAAGTACGGATATAACTCAAAACGAGGTGATTACTGATTAGGAGACATGAAGATCAACTTTCTGCACATCAGAAGGTACAAACATATGCACACTTAACACATCCTTACTGCTTTATAACAGATGTTGCCATAGATATGGGCCTATCCTGACCTTACATGAACTGAAACATTGCAGAACCTCAATAGTCAATACCCTGTAGGCTCCAGCAACAAGAAAACTTCAAAATGTGGGAAAGTTGGTGGCTACAGTATGATGCAAAGGAAAATCAAATGAGAGAACAAATTCTAAGTCCTTGATCAATTTTATGCATTAAGAAAAAAGAATTTCTTAGAAGCTGAAAGATGACAAAGAATGATTCCCCATAGAAAATCAAGGGGAATAAATGCTTTATACAGAAAATCAATTATTCTTGAATGATTTAATATTTCTGATTATATTCTTTATGTAGTACTACTACTCTTTTAAATGTTGTTCCTTATGCTATCAATTCGTCATTGAATAGGATTTGTATGATTTGCCAAACCACTCTGCCTCTGCATTGCAACCACCAGCTCGTTGCATCTTGTACACCGGAACGATGTTGATGCAGCACATCGTGTTCTCAGGCAATAGTAACAGTACCTGTCAAAAGGGATAACTCAAACTTTAAGTAAAGATCCCTGCAAAACCATCGAGAACAGAAAAAATGTCTTTTATGTGAGGGGATTATTACTATAACGAACTATAACCAAAAGCCATTTTGCAGTAGAACGGGAAGATATAACTTACATGATTCCCCTAATCCCAAGTTAGATTGTAATTTTCATAGTTAGTAGGGTAAATACATATGAGTAAAAGGGCTCCTTTCAGTAGGAACCAAAATTCATACATGTCCACCATCCGATTTATTTATAGAACCTATGAGTAGCATGATGGGAAAGGGCTAGCTTTCAAGCTTCAGATTTACCAATCACTGTACTTCAGAAAGCAGCAGAAAACAAGTTGGACAGTGGATTAGCTACTCAGAGTGCAAGAAAAGAGTTCTTAAAATGTCATCCTAGACAAGCCTCAAAGCAGAAGATTCTTCGTCAAAGTAGCATTCAAAAGGAAAGGGAGATGAGGAGAAACTCCGTACCTGTGTTGACAAGGCAGAGCTAGAAATGGAATGGTTGGAGTTGCCTGACAGATAGGGCAAGTAGCATCTTCTACTTTGGAACTTGAAGACTTATCTTTTGAAAATGGGTTGAGAAAGTTTTTAAACGATGATGAATTAAGAAGAGGAAGAAGCAACAATAACATCTCCTGCATGTCAGCCAACAGCACAAGTTCCAGACAAGTTAGAGCAGATTGCATATGAATGGCATAGAATCTCAGTCACTTCACACAGAACAGTAGAGAATTCTCAATAATGTTAAGATGTAAATAAGACAAAATGGAAATATAAAATTATAAAAACAATTAGATAAATTTACAAGTAGGTGAAAGAGACAGAAATAAAGCATGCATTCGCATGTAAAGGCTTCGGTCAGTATATAGGCAATAGCATGTGAATCTCAATATAAAGAACTTCAAATAACATTATTTATCAAACAAAGCTGGAAAAGAAATGTAATTACCGAGAATTCATTCCACACTAATTGTCGATTCATGTACTCAAAGCTAACAGCACGGTTCATATTTGGACTTCCATAGACAAGTCTTGCTTTTAGTATTCTTTCAACAAGGTTCCTATACCTGCAATGACACAAAATATGGAAATGAAAGCCAAATGAACCTGATACATAAAAAGCACTGCAGCTTCATAATTTAGGGAGCCAGTATTTCTACAGTCCATGTACAATCTTCACTTAATACAACCAGATAACTTTATAATCACAATTTCACCAACTTTATAATCACAATTTCACCTCTCAACTACAACAAGTTGTGGAATAGTAAACTCAAGAAAGCCATACTCCCAATATACCTTCCTGTATAAAGAAATATCAGTAGGTTGACAAATGAAGAAGCCTTGTAAAGACCCTCCATGTGCTGTGTTAATATCCACAACTGTCGTGCGAATGGTCTCTGAAGAATACACAAATAAGTAAGCATCCTTTTCATGGGGAAAATGTTAAAAAATGCACACATAAAGTGTGACAGCATTAGCACCTGCTCAGAATCACCCCATCGACGAAATGCTGAGAAAGACTGTAAACGAGCCCAGATGTAGTGACCACCAACAGTGGCAATGCAATACCATAGTTTCTGTGCAATAGTAAGGCCAGGTCCTTCCAATCCTGTTCTAACTGTAGGAACAAAAATTGACGAGTGGAAATTAATATAAGTTGATTGTATAGGTCACATTGATGACAAATATAGAGCATAAGTACTGACCTTATGAAGAAATATTAGAAAACTAGTATACAAGCATCTCAACTGGAACTATTCAGTGAAACATGGGCCATGGTCAAGTAGAATTCAAGTGTATATTCAATCCTTGAGCATGTTCCTCTTTTTCCATTCCAAAAAGAGAATAATTTTACTTCAGGTGCACAGAACAAATAAGTCTACATTTTGAAACTCGGCAGCAAGCCATAGAATTCAAAAGTCAATAAGGTTTACTGTTTGAGAATTCATGGCACCTTGGAAAATGCAACATGTAAGAAAAAGGAAACGCAATTAGAAAAAATATATAAAAACCTACTTCAGTAACAAGCAATTGAGGAAGCTACACATGTAAAAGGACATATCCTTTATTCAACCCAGAAAAGCAATTATCAAATTTGGACAGCATTAAACATTTACAGATCCAGAGACATTTACAGATCCAATACCAGCTCAACAACATGAACAGAAAATTTACGGAAGTACATGGCCTGAATGCTTTTCTACCTGATGCAATATATGCTAAGCTTTGGCAAGTCAGAGACCTATAATTCAAGCAACCTACACCCTACATACATTAATCAACTCGAAAATAATAATAAGACCTTAACAGTCTGTGATCATCAGTTAATAGGAGGACTAGAAGTGATAAAAATGCTTGTGTATTCCCCTCAAAAAATATGTATTAACAATAAATCTGAACTTTACCAAATGCAGAAACGTAAAGTAAATGTACAATGAGAAACAGCAAGAAGTGCTTACCTTTTGCTCTTGGATGCACCGCACGTTCATCCCTATACCTCAAATTCATCAGGGAATTCCCTGGAGTTGGCTTATCTACCCAAATAGAGAATCTCCAAATGAGAAACTCGAGGAAAGCATCAAGTTCGGGCTCATATTGAAATAACATTCCTGGCTAACCCCAAAAAGTTGGATGAAAAGATTAATCCTTGCCCGGGATATATCAGGTCTATGCACAGGCTACAAAACTAACGGTATAAACAAGCAGATATACCTTCAATAAAGAGAAGACTTTAACCAATTGTTCCTTTAACATTGCGGACATTTCAATATCCAATCTTGCCGCATCAAATTGATTAACTCTAGATATGGAAATCGGTATACTTGACTGCAATTATAGTCGAGATATTAGAAATAGAAAGGGTTAAAGAAAGAAACTTTTCACTCTTTCCTCTACAAAATTAGAACGCACAAAACCAAATTCTTAAACTGTAACCCGAATCCAAAAAAGAAAACCCTTTTGGCATTCAAATAGAGCCAGCGGCTCAAAGCAAACAACAAGCAACGAGGATGAACTGGTTCAAGTAATCAATAATTTTAAAACTGCGCTTATCAAAAAGCACTCGATAAAAACATTAGGTAGTGAACCACAGAAAAAACATAAAACAGCGTTTCAATAATCTGAAGTAACCACATTTCCGATACCCTTCTAACATGAACCAACTATCAATTTAAGTCAAAATTAAGTAAAATGAGGTCAAGCATGAAGCATTAATAAGAATTCAAAGAAAGGCTCCAACTTTTTCACATGACTTGGAAAGAAAGTTGAAGGGGAATAATTGGAAAAAGGAAATAAGAAAGAAGCAAAATTAAATGTCCACAAAGGAAAGATACCCGGTGGGATAGAGCCATAGATTGCCACTGAGGAAACAACTTTTGGTATGAGCGAAGCCATGCATCTTCCGGTGGTGGAATTTGTTGTGGCGGTGAGGGAGGAGGAGGAGAGAGACTTGTAGCATCCATTTCTGTAAATGATTACAATGATAAAGATGATAATGATGAAAGTACCCAATTTGGGGTTGCTAGGGTTTTCTCTGGTAGATAGAGAGAAAAAGTTGGGGTCTTGAAGAATTTTACAAGTAGCACCACATGGTGATGCCAATTATGGGGTTGGGAGAGCCTACTTCCTCTGTATTTGGGTTGATGTTTGTGCCCTAAATCACATGATCAAAATCTTTTACAATTGCATTCCCATTTCCCAAGCAGCTTCATTTGTTTTTTTTCCCCTTAAATAAAATAAATATTTCTATTTTTTTGGTTATTGTTGGATGATAATTATGGATGAAAAAACTATTTCTTAGCCTTCAAATTTTGTTGAATTTTTATAATTTGGCATATTTTCTTGATTTTTAAAATAATTTTTATAATTTTAAATTCTTATTATGAATTATAATTACAAACTTTAAAACAATAATAACATCAAAATTTAGAAAAGTTCAGTAATAAGCAACTTTATACTTTTCAAATAACCCACATTATTACGTATAATGCTACATGTAATGTTGCATATTAAAAATTAAATTGTTTTAAAATTTACAAAATAACAACGGATGTTATAAAAAATAAATATTTAAAAACTATTTTACATTGACAAATTTACCAAACTCTCTCTCAACCTCATTAGCCAGCTTCCCCTCACCCATCTTCCTCAACCCACTACTCAAAATCTTTACAACATAATCATCAGCCGTCCACGTGTCCCCACACCCACACCTCCTCATCATCTCGCAAATCCTGACCGTAGACTCCCTCCTCCCCGCCTCAACCACAGCCCTCGCCAATCTCTGCGCTCCTCTATCTTCCCGCCCCCATTCCACTCCCTCCAACCCCTGCACCACCCTATCGATCTCCTCCGACATGTCGTTCCTCGAGAGCGCGAGAACGACGTCGGCGTAGAGGTTCAGGTCCACCTGTCCCGGGTAGTCTGACCGGAGGGCGGAGAGGACGTGGAGCGCCAGGTTCGGGTGGTTCTGGCGGAGCAGCTCGCGTAGGGCCGCGATTAGGTCTGATTTGATCAGGCGCGTTAGATTAGGCAATGGTGATGACAATGAAGATGACGAGGAGGCGGCGCGCTTGAGAGATTGGATGGCCAGGATTGCTTCGGTGCTCAAGATTCGGCCTTTGACTAACGGCCCACGGTTGGAGCGCGGACCGCACCGTACTGGAATGGAGCAGTTTATGGTTAGGGTTTTCGTTTTGGGTGTGGAGAAGATTGGGGAGGATGAGCAGGGGCAGTAGAGAGTACAGTGGAGCGAGGAGGCCATTATCGGAACAGCTGATATGTTTGAGTTCAAGATGGCGGTGATGATAAGAGGGAGAACATTTACATTTATGTCAATAGGACGATTTTGCCCTTTCTATAGAATCTTAATGGTGATTTTTACATTAAGGAGATTAAATTAATCATTTTTAATACTATCATATTATATTATATTTTTTCTAATTTTTTAAAAATAATTTATTTACGTATTAGTTGAAAATGTAATTTTCATTTTAATATTTTTATAAAATATTAAAATAGGCGTTGTTAATATTTTTATACTTTATTTAGAATACAATAAATACTATTTTATTAAATTATCTTTAAATTATTAAAATGGATTGTTTTTGAGGATTCAAATAGCCTTGTTTTTTTTTAAAATATCCAATGGGCCTAGTTTGCCAGTTTTCTTTAATTGTTGAACTTTTTATGGACTTGGAAATAAAATTTCAAAGCCCTGTAACATGACACAACATAAGTAGCAATCACAATTGATCAAGGATCAAATCATAAAATTTAAAATCATTAGTGGGCTAATGTCTGAATTGTCAGGCTCAATAATAATAATCCAGTAAAAATCTTGCTGAAACGCGAGATATGGAGAGATCTAGTAATACGCATCCTTATTTCTAACTAATAATTTTAAAAATTATCAAGCTCTTATCTTATTAATAATCATATTATACACAAGTTTCACCTATCAATATCAATTTTGGTACTTTTTGGATCAAAGAGATCCCACCATTAACATGAAATTCTTCATTTGAAGTTAATTGAAGAAAATTATGTAGAACCCTCCTTTTCATGCTTTGTGATCACCATGTTAGTATACATCAACATCACTATTTTATATATTAATTTATAAATTATTTAACGAATTTACCAATCTGAAATAACTAATAATATTACGTATTCAACATTTTTTACTATAAGACTGATCAATTTTGTAAGTCTCAAGTGCAACTTAGACATTTGAAATAGAGGTTTATGTTCTGTTTCAGTTATAGTATTCTAACCCTGTGTCACTTAATCTATTCTACATATTTGTGTAGAGTTCATATAAATATATAGATAAAATTTAATAAAATATGGTAGAAACTAGTTATCTAAAACAAAAGATCCTGTACTCATTCTAATAAGCTCATGTTGATTTAATCTACACATTCTTCCTTAGAATGATTGGTGACTGATGGAAGGTTGTCAAGTGGAACAGAGAGATGAGAATATTTCAACTCTCTTCATCCATCAGTCACTGTTCTAATCATTTCACAATCTGCAAATAGAATGTATCTGCAATTTATTAATTAGATGAGCACTGGTTTTAGTTGACTAGGGCCATCTGCAATTAAGCCCTGTAAAATCTGGATTATAACATTCTACAAGACTTGCAACATATGTAGGAGGAATATACATATCATTATTTATGATGATTTGACAGACTAAGCAGGATTTGTGGTTTAGTTTGCCAGGAACATGCCTACCATAACTCCCATTCTCTACACGTTATGATTAGGTTTCCATCCTTATCATCCAAGTAATAAACATCAACTTCTCCAATAGACATGTGTGAACGACTAATCCTTCATACATTCCTTGGATGGTATCTTCTGATGATGATTGATTTGTCAGGTTGAGAGAGATCAGACGATATATCAGATCAGACAAACTGTAGCTTTGGGAGTGATCCCATTTTCTACCCCTTTTGTTTTTTAATTTCCTCCATCTGCATGTTCCAAACTCTTCTCGAGTTCTGATCAGGCTTTGGAGTGACAACTTTAAAGGGTAATCTTCAAGTTCTTGTCATGAAACCACTAAGCACTTAGAGATCAAACGTTAGAAACCAACAAACTTCACAAAGTGCCCTTTAGCTCAAATTTCCCACTTTTGCTTGATGTTACTTTTCACCCAATAATATTCTGACAAGTTTTCTGATATATGCTCATGGAACTTTTTGAAACATCCATCCATGGATATGGCTTTGCCTTTCGGACTAATCTCATCCTCAAATTTATCTGTACTTGTGATCCTAACATTGTGATTATGCTCGGAACATTAACGTAATTTGCTGTAATCACGCTCGTAATATCCGAAATAATTGACAACACTTATATAAGAATAAAAGAAGAAAAGGCCGATATAAATTTTCATGCAAGGTGACTCAGGTAAGATAACCACTCAAACACATGTTTTTAGCATTGGAGAATCTATACATACTAGTCAAGCAATTTGGACGGAACAAAATGCATCTGATCATATGTCTGAATACTCAACATCCACTATATGATGATAAGAAAAAGATGGTGTTTGCTAGATTCTGTCCAAGAAACGATCTTAAGCTTACAATATTCACCAGCTGATAATATTAGAGATCATTTGATATTTCTGATACTTTTAGCAGGTTCAATGTAAACTTGTGACAGTGAAAACTACAATTCTGTGGGTCTAGTTCTGGAAATAGAAAGTACACAGTAAAAGGCTGCATTTGACAATAATCAGTAATCGGTGCTTTACTATTAGGTTTCGGTCACTATCTTTGAACATTTTGTCTCGAAATGTTCAGTCAGAGTGTAACAACGTGTGCCTTAAGAAATCTTAAATTCATGCTCCAAAACTCCGCGCATGGTACGTCCAAATTAGTCAGGAACCATAATCATATCCTTAAGAACGACTCTCTTCTCGAGTATATCTAAACGTTCCTGATAACAGCTGATACAACCCAGAATCAGAACCTAATTTCTTAGTATAGATCAAGAGGAAGAAGATTCAAACTAAGAATAAGATAGCCCTTTATTTTTACTGTTCTGATAACTGATACAAAACATTGAATTCTTATGGAAGAGCAGGACCTACCAACCATTATCACCCCTACTGATCTGACTGAGATCTTGCTAGTGACCCAAGACAGACACCACTTCTACAGCCTGGGGCTCACCAATAATTCAATCTTTCTTCATCAGTAATGGCTTCCCGGTACAAAAGGGCACGTGGAGTCCCATTAATCGTGGGGGCTAGAGCTTTGCTGACATTTTAGGAAGCCAAAAGGCTATAGTTCAACACCATTCATAGAACTTGCCAAAAATTTCCGTCTTTATTCATTCATCTACTTCATAAGTTCAGTACAAGCAAAATATTGACTTGTGATGCCTCCTGGAATTAGTTTTGTATTATGACCTTGTGCAACAAATAAGCATAAAATTAAGGCAATATTTGATTAGGAGTTTATGAATGAAATATAATGGAATGTAATATTATTACATCGTTTGGGACGAGAGTTTATAATAGAATAAAATAAAATGAAAAGGAAGAAGAATGTATCATGTTACATCTCATTTCATCATAAACAGTAAAAATAAGAAACCTCCGATTTTAAAGATTTATGATGGAATATAAAATGATAAACAATTTTTCACTATATTATATTATAAACCCCTCCCTAAACAACATTTTATTATATTATATTATGAACTCTCTCGTCTCCTCCAAACAATAATTTAAAATTAGGTTTAAGAAAGTGGACTCTGACATTAAAAATGACTAAATTAAATTTTTTTATATTATTACTTTATTAAAAATTTAATTGAATTTGCATATCTTTTTCTCAAATCAGAATAAAAAGCAATAAAAATATTTAAAATAATATAAATTTAAAGTATTTTTATATTTTAAAAATGCACTTAATTGGGTAATTTTAATTATTTTATTCTCGAAAAGAGTTTTTGACCAATGTATAAAATATACTCAAATTTTCACCCAAATCAAAAGTTTCAATTTTTAAAAATTGAAATAATCAAAGTTCTAAACTTTTTTTATTAAGGTGGGTTTGGTCTAAAAATTCATTCTAATTTGAAATTGTCATAATTGTGTATTTCCAAAGCTTTAATTGGCTACTATAGTACAATAGTGGATCTCACATATGAACACCTCCATACATTAAATACATAGCAAGTGATAGCCTAGACAACAAAACCAGTAGCTCCTCAAAAATTGGGGTGGTAATGAGTGTGACCCTATTTCAAGCTACATGTGTAGGTTTAAAAATTAGGTTTGAGTTGACTAATTTTTGAATTATATTTAGATTTAAATGTTTATTCTTCAAATTATTAGACTTTTTATATATAAAAAAGATGTTATTTTAAAAAGTAAGTAAAATAGTATCATTTAAGACTATTTAAATAAATATAAAACATAGATAAACCACTTATTTAAAATTTGAGTCAACTTAATATTATCTTTTGATGTAATATTTTTTTGAAACGGAAGAATCTGCAATAGTTAGGGGTGTTCAAGAAAACCCGCGAACCTGTGAACCGGACCTGAACCATATGAACCGAACCTGTAAACAAGGTTAACCGAACCTGAGTTTTGGTTAGGTTCGAACCGAACCTGAAAAATCAGGTTCATGGTTCAGGTTCAGGTTTCTAACTTGCGGTTCTAGGTTTAA
>JAOSBP010000005.1:3004162-3033522 GCA_027563825.1 Erythroxylum mucronatum
TTCACCTTAATGTTGTTTTGTGATATGTGAGAGTAGATTGTTGACTTTGTTTCATGAATGAATCTAATTCAGGACAGTGCAGCTCTCATGGTCTTCCAGGAAAAGATGGCCTCAATGAGACCCATCTAAATGATCTTCTCCATAGTTCTGAATATGTTCTTACATATGAAGACAAGGATGGTGATTGGATGCTGGTTGGAGATGTCCCTTGGGAGTAAGTGCCATTCCTGTGAACTATAGCTTCAAATCCTGAGTTTTAGATTCTTTTGTTTATCAAATCAATGTCCATGATTTGTTCTGTGACGTATGAGGTTGATGGAATTGCTACCCCAAGTTGGAAACTCGGGAAGACAGAAACATAATTGACCAGAATGGTTTCGAAGATGAAATATTCCCCATTGTATCATCAGAAGTTGCTTTGGCATCTGCTGACATGCAATTTGAAGCAATTTCATAGGATGTCTCATTCTCGATCTAATTCTTCTGATCTCATGTATCTTAGTTGTTCTTCTATTATTAGCTACAACAACTGAATTTGTTTCCTTCCACTACAGGATGTTTACTGACTCGTGCAGAAGACTCAGAATCATGAAAGGCTCAGAAGCTATTGGTCTTGGTATGTCCTGAAATTTATTAGCTACCTCTTTGATGTTCTTAATGTTTATAAATGGCTTCAACACGGTTTGGTCTATCGTCTTACTATTTGCAGCTCCAAGGTCCGTGGAGAAATGCAAGAACCGTAACTAGCATAAAATTCATGAAGCTCCAAAGGAGAGATGTTTTCTGAAGTTCCCAGTAAGTGTTGAAGGTTGTTGAATTGAGTGCTCTGTTCATGACCGCTATAGATTTCCAAATGTCTTAAGAATATGATGTATTTCGTGCATTTGAGTAAAAAACTTCCACTAGACAGGATATCATGGGAGACATATCCAGAATATCTATGTTTGTATTAGTGCACTTTGTCTGTTGGACTCCATATTCCCATGGGTTTGTGATATTATTGTGTAAATGTATGGCTTGCTGGTTATGAATCTCTGGCTCTCTGTTTAGCTTATGAGTTTTTTCTTCAAGACAGTTGTTGGAAGCTCCCAAAAACCCGAAGTTACAGTAACCTATGTATTTTCCAGGTAGTTTGATTAGAATTGGACGCTTGGAACAAAATAACTCTACCCGAAAATCACTTCAGGTCGATGGGATACTTGGTCAAAACTTGCAAAGATGAGTGCCTTAACTTTAAAACTTGGCCATCATAAAGCAGATGACTCAGCTGTACCCGTCAATCAAATGTTCAACGATTGGATTATTTACTTTTCCTGTAATCATTGATCAGGAAAACTCTGTTTGCAACTATCATCAGCATTTAGCCACAGCTTATTGAGTGATTGTAACAGAACCAGGAACATTTATACGATTGTGCAAATATACAAGAGTTGAAAAGTATTTCATTCTCATCACAGGATTACAAATTTCAGGAGGCAAGGTTGAGAACGGATGCATGATATGAAATGATGGAAATATGCAACTAAACGTGATAAAACAAAATAATAACTTTTTGGAGTTAACTCAGAAAGTTGAAGAACTAAACAACAACAAAGAAGAAGAAAGAAAAAAAGAATGGAGAGTGATTAGCAACAGTGAAATCTAAACAACTATGAAGAAAATGTATATGGTATTAACTCTGGTGCTTTAGTATGGGGCAAAACTAAAACTGGCGGTGTCAATCAGTGCTTGAAAGCTTTTAAGATCCTGGTTGTGAGATTTGAAGATACACCATCTGGGTATAACCATTAAACACGGAAGTCTCAAGTCTACCTAAACCCAGCCGCTGGAATAAGCCATATCGACCATCTTCAACAATAGGACTAACAGTACGGGCGGGATCATATCGTGTTTGATGAGTGAGGGAAGGACCAGCCGCGGGGGGAAGCTCCCAGTAAACATCAAGGATTGATTCAACAAACCGACTGTTCTGAAAATGTTCCTCATAAGAGATCGGTTTATTACTGTGGTTGAAGTTATCGCGCATCCAACCTCTAACTCCCCACCAAGCTTCATTTGGTCCACATAAACCATCCATATCGACCGCCTTTTCCCAGAAAATCTTTCTTTTCAATCTAATCCTGGCTTCATCACTGTCTACAAAGCAGCTGTGACCCCCTCCTACACTTGATTAAGAAAGAGAAAATTGATTTGACAGTTGAACGTGAAGCACAAAAAAGTCACTGGCAATAGAAATGAAGAAACTATTAAAAATACCAATACCCAATTCTGAATTCCTCAAGCATATTACTATATTGTTGTAGACGACAAAGAAATACATATGCACATACTTGAAATAAAAAAGCAATCTTGATTAAACTTCCTCATATACAGACATCCCTTTATAAGGATGAAAATTTGCAGAACTTCTTATTCCAAAGTTAAGAAGTTCTGCGTAAAAACTGTTCCTGTGTACTTGCATTCAGGCACAGAAAAACAGAGAAGACAGGCAGTGAAACATCACGCTGTAGTGAATCCCTACCATGAGTTTAGGTAAAGGATAAAGGTTTTAAGGAAGAATGCATAGAATAAATCATAAAAGAACCAAAAATTTAGGTAAAAGACTAAGTTCTACATCAGAAGGTTTTATGTGAGTTTAAGGCAACAAACATGAGACTGTTGAGCGGATATTTCAAGATACACTCACATCTGTAAGCTTCCCAAAAATAAAGCCTTTCAAAACTTCAAACTTTTAAAAATGATTTGCCGATCTGGTGAACGAAAAAAGAACTGCTATGGTAAATTCAATGTGCATAAAGTCCCTAACCAGTTATGGATAAAAATCTTATTGATCTATGCTTTATAAAACTTAACTCCATGGGAATAACAGGAAGTTCCTCGAGGCCAGGGATGAGAATTTTTTCCATTTCAAATGTATTTCAAGACCAATAATTATAGATTCATAATGCTCACTGAGTTATAAAACCAGGAAAATCATTAAAACAGAAGGGATAGACCATGCACCTCTTATATAAGACTGGTCACATATCTGCCTTAGAGAGTAGTGATCTCCAGTCCCAGTATCATAGTTATCCTCAAAAACCAGATGCTGAAACCCAGCATCAAGTGCCTGTTTTACCCTGCCCAAGGAACCACTAACTAAGAAAAACAGGCTTCCAGAAATCTTAGCGAACTCAGATGCATAAATAGATGGTATTTACCAAAAAAGATAAATAGATGGTTACTGACCTTTTTAACTCATTTTGATGATCATCAAAAAATATGAGAACTCTGCTCAAATCAGTGATACCATGCTTTCTCATCACAGCATTCCAGTTAACACTTCCAAAATCTACAAAATCCTTTCCAGCAAAATAAGTACAATTTCCATCAACATAAGCTGGCCCCTTCTTCAAATATTTCTCTGGATGCCTCGGTGAAAGCGAAACAATAGGAGTGTCAGGCATAGCTTGCCGCAGCACCCAAGTGGAATGCCCCTTAAAAGCACCACTTTCGATCATAAGATCTGGCTTAAGCCACCGTGCAATGAACCAAAGCCCAAAGCTATGGTCAAAACCCATTCCATACATGTTGTTTTTGATTGGTCGAGTTTCATATATTGGTACAAACTCTTCCAAGCCCTTGATTAAATCCTTCGAGGTCCACTCCACTGTTTTTCCATATTTCGATCTGCCTATGCCAAGGACAATAATTAAATGGGGGGAGAAGAGAATAAGAACAATAACTCAGATTCAAACTCCGAAACTAATGAAACATACAAAACTTTCATTATCATAAAGGTCGATCAGTAAGAGAACAAACAAAGCATGGGTAGCTTGGAACGAAGGTACCCTAAATCCAAAAAAATATTCTGTAAGCATACACCAAACGGGTAACAACTAGAACAGAGAAGAAGCTGCAAAAGTAGAGCTTGAAAATTAAAAATGACCAGCAACGCAGCTACAAACTAAACGAGCCCTATACCTAATGGCCAATTAAGCGTGATTTGAACCAAAACAGTTGAATGGTTTGGGAACAAAAAGTCCACAAGTACAGTAAAATATTTTACACTTGTTAACTCAAGCTACCAAAATGTTTAAGATTTCAATTCCATTTACTGCAATGGCAATTACAAGAAAGCCTTCTCATTTAGTCGTTCGCCTCACAAGACCAGAACTAACATCCCATCGACATCTGCTATGAATTGAAAATTACAGTAATACACTAATGTTCAAACTCGGTAAAACAACATCCAAAACGAAACACATACTGAAATCTAGGTCAAAAAAGATTCAAACTTTCCGATCCACAACCACAAAAAGACCAAAACCAGATCTTAATCAATCCCATTTAACCATAAAACATAAAACATAAGCAAACAGATACTTACACCAGGGAACACCGAGAGATCCAAAATCCGACTCAAGTCCATCAAGCCCAAAGAACCCAACACGAGACTTCGGATCAAACGGCGAGATACAAACGAAGTTCCGAGAGTGGACGAACAGAGAAGCAACCGATACGAACACTAAGACAAGGCAGAGTACGAGGCACGCAGTCGGGGCCGTACACTGACAGCAAAAGTGCGAAAAACGAGACAAGTAATTTGAGGTTAACAAGTAGAGCTTCTGTCTCTTGGTCTTGGATTCGTCAGTGCCGAGGACGGAGTCGTCGTCTTCGTCGGAGTGAGAAGCGGTGCGTCGCGAAGAGACCACGCGTTCTAGCATCTTGGTGGATGTGGCGGTGGTTGTCACTGTCGTCGGACCCTTCGGTGTGAGTGCATCTGTGCCGCTTTAGTTTGTTTAGTAAAGGCCTGGGAGTGAGTGTCATGTGATTTTTTGTTTTCTACTAATTATATTTATTTCTCAAAATATAAAAAATGTGAATACATTTTGGGCTTTTGGCCCATTATCTCTTTTATTATTTTTTCATATTAATTTCAAGATAATTTTCTTTGTGAAAAATAAAAAAATTCAGTTCAACATACATATCTTCTTGGTACAATAATTTTTTTGGGAACGGAGGAATTTGTAGTCATTATTCTTTAGATGGTAAACTTTCAAATTGACACAATAATCTGCAAATCATACTAATTAAATACTCCGCACTAGGCAAAATTTAAAAAGAAAAAATCAGGTTCACTTATAAAGTAGATTCTATGATGTTCAAAGTTGTGGAATATATGCTTTATCACAAGAAAGAAATAAAAGAGGATTATGAAAAAAACTAACTTTTCTAGTTTTGTTTTGAAATTTGATTCATATGTTTTATTAACGGTAAAAACCACCTTCTGAAGTGAACGGGACTAAACACGAACAAGAGGCATCGGTCCAAGAATCCAACAAAATCGACGAAATTGAAGAGATATAAATGAACAAAAAAAAAGAAAAAAATTAAGGTCTTAGGCAATTAATGTAAGTGGTGTTCATCATGTTAAGCAAAGGAGGAGAGTTTTAATCAAAGTTAAGCTAAATTGTGTTCCAATAATATATAAGCGAAAGGGATAATTTCATAAACAAATTACACTTAGGACAGTTTCTTACAACAGAAATGGAAAATAGTAACCATAAAAGCAGACTGATCATTAACCATAAAAGCAGACAAGAGATAACTAGTGTGTGATAGGTTCTAGCGTGGACAAAAAGTAGTAGCATCTTCTGATATCACAAACTTGGTCTCTTCCAGAGGTCTTCCTTGGCAAATCATCTGCACATGGCTTGTATGTTCCATTCGCACTTCCAAATCACCAACTGGTTCTTGGTGGCGGCGTGGCGGCGGAGACGGGGGCGACTCTTCCCTTAACAGTCGATAAATGGAATAACAAAGTACTCGTAAACAAATAATAATGGCTATGATCACTAAAGCTGTTAGGACATAGTCCTTGACAGTACGAGAATGGTCGCATCCAAATACAATTCCTAGACACACCATTGTCCAGAATTAAAATCTCAAGCAAGTGAAATATATAGAAATATAAATGCCTACTTTTGGATTCCTTCTCTTTCAAGTTTGGTATTGGGAAGTTGATGCAAAGAATCTATTGAAGAATGAAGATGAATCCCTCTTAGCAGAAAGAAATGATCTTGACTATTGAAGACTGAAGCTTTAATCCAGTAAGACTACTATAAGTAGTGACGAGACTAGGTTTGTTGGGTTGTGTATTTCATCAGAAGTAAAATCAAAGCATTAACCTTCAAAAGATTGATACTTTCAGGCTTCGGTTTCATTGTTTTTAACAAAATCTACCCCAAGATGCACTTTTTATCTGAAACCGTAGTTTCCTCTGATGTAGCTTTGCTTTTTGGCTTCTGAACATGCAGCAGATTCTTTCACGTGAGACCCAGTTGTCTTTTTCTCAAAAAGGTTACGGATTGCATAAGAGTATCTTTCTGCCGAGGAATTCTGTTTATACCTAAACCAGAATCAAAGCAAGCCTTTTGCTTGTTGGATACTAAAATATGGGAGTCCTCAATCCTTTTATTTGTATCTTTTCCAGGTTCATGCTCTACACAAACTAATAGCCTACTAGAGGATAGTGATTGACGAAAATTCTAAGAAATGGGACCAAAACAAATGACCTCTTAGCAGGACTTGGCCTGAAAGCTTTCATAGTAAATTAGCAGACATGTTCAACGGCTCAAGAGCTTTCAGAGATACAAAATGAGGACATGGAATAACTGGTCTAGTCTTTGTGGGCCTTTACTGCAAACCCGAAAAGAAAGGATTTTTATGTCATATAAAATATTTATAATATAAGATATCCTCCAACGTATGTAAAAGGTGGGGTTCTTTAGTGGTAAACACATGATTGCTGCCAGGGCTCTCTTCAGGTAAGTTTCCAACGTTTGTTTCTCGGAAAAAATTGTATGATTCTAGTTTAAAAACAATTTCTTGTCACTTTAGGATAGTGAAATAGGTAGTTAATTTAGGTTGTTGGTGTTGATTTTTGTTGGCCTGCTGTGTTTGCAGAGCCGATAATTTGACGAAATTGATCACTTCTAGTTCTCACGCAAAAGCCGAGCCGCTTAATTGCTTTCAGGTTTTTAACTTTTTGGGCTATTTTTGTCGTTGATGTTCTTGAGGAATGACTGTAAGCTGGAAAAAGTATAGAGCTTTTGCTCCAAGTGATGTAGCGTACTGAAGATATCTAATTGTTTGGTAGAATTTGGGGAAAAGAGAAAGAAGTTTCTTATTCCATCTTCAATTTTCTATCAGTTACGCTAACAGAAATGGAAAACGAAGAAACACCCTCCATTTTCTGCTCGTTTCTTCTACTTGTTTTGTTCTTTTAAACTCATTAACCTCCAGGTTTCAAAGTCTATTAGCAGAAACAAGACGAAAAATGAAACTAAAAGGCTTTGCCTGATTTCTTCCTCCTTTTTTTTTTCCTTTTTAAAGAATTTAAAGCTTGGTGCGAGGATATCATGAGATTTAAGTGTAATCTCATTTCTTTGGGCCATGGCTTTGTTCTTCCAAGACCTCAAATGGACATTTGTGCTATTTTCTTGTGGCACTACTTGATTTGGCCATTTATTTGATGCTAAAACTGAGCTTTTGAGTTTATAATTTTCAGTTCTTTGTATGTTATGTTAATATAAATCATATGGCAGAGATATTGCTCTTATCACACTTTGAGGGTTAACAAAAAGAAGGGTGGCACTGAATATCTGCTCGCGGACATGGATGGGATCAAAAAGTGAAAAACAGTTTCTCATTTCTGGAGACCAGTCTCTTCTATAGTAGAAGGTTTGTTTTGTTTGTAGCAGGCTTTCTAATGTTAGAACTGCTTTGGTGGTCAATTGAATTGTTTACTATTGTTACTCTTGAACTAGTATGCTTCATTTCTGGAATATGTGCATAACAGGAGTAACATGTTAATTAGCATTACAGGTGAAGAACCTTATTATGATTCTGACATCTTGTTTGACTTATAAATATAAAGAGTGAGTGCATGCTACTATGGGAAAAAAAAATAGAGCTAATGCAGGACCTGCTAACAATAATCATGGTCAAACTTTTGTTACCTCTATTCCTCTGTTCCTATCATTTCTTTTCTGTTCTTCTGCTGAATTCTTGTTAGTAGGACTTCTCCTACATCAGCATGCCTTGCAATTTGACTATTCTTTGTTGTTACATTTAATCTTTTTCAGCATGTGGTAATTTCAGAACCATTGTAACGTTAAATTTTTTTTTTTGCTTTACTAAATGCATTTTCTTGTTTGAAACATCTGTATTCTCAAGGAGGCTTTGAACAGATTGAACTAAATGTGCAGAGAGCCAGACCAGAGATGCGACTGTTGAGTTGGAAGATAAAATTCAAGCAGTTCAGTGTGGCTTATCTACTAGCTCTATTTCACAATGCGAACAAGAAATTGCTGAAGTAAGCGAACCAGCAGCCTCTGTCAATTCTAGTGCGCTAGAGGATAATGTTCAACATGGTGCTTCGCAAGGAGAATCAGTATTACCTTCTGATAAGTGTTCAGTTACAGTTGAGGTAACCATTTACTTCTTATAGTTCAAATGTTTAACATGTCGGAATATGTTGTCCAAGATGTTACTTTGTTATGGAAATAACAGTTGACCATTCGGGCAGATTATAAAACTTCATGATGTTTCATACTTAAAGACTTTAACTGTTTCCTTGAGTTACCAAATGGAATTCCTTTTTCCTTTAAGCAGCCTGCTGCATCTGTGAAACACATTCATCATATCTTTCATTTTTGTCATTTTCCTCCCATCCTCGTAGTTTTTCCCTTCTCTCGTTTCTTGTTCCATATAGGGTATTTCATTTGTAATTTGTCATATTAATGTTTTTCCCTTTTTCTGATGGACATGTAGGTAGCTGCTTCTCTAATTCGATTTGTCAAAGGAAAAGGGTATGAGATTAAGAAGTATGAGTATCTATTTTAGATTTCAATTGTAAGTCACAGTTTTCTTTAGTTATACTTCTATGTTTCAATATCCAGAGAATCTACACAGAAGAAGATTGAAGACGAAATGGAGGTTAAAATTATTTTTCCATCAAAAAAGAACATGGAATCTATTAGTAAGTGTTTTGTAATCTCAAAACTTAGATATGTGTGTCTCTTGTATTTAATTGTTATCATGCAATTGTGATCTTTGAAGTTGTGAGTCTTTTGATTTCTTTCTGAAATTGCGGTAACTTTTTAATTCTCGTAATTAAAAAAAGTTCATCATTTCAGTGCATTCTAGATGTAAATGTAATGTTCAAAGTTTTAGTTGTCCAATTTTAGTAACTTTAAGATGATTGATTGTGGTTGTTCCTCACAGCCATTGAAGGTACTTCGACTGATAGTTTGACCAGAGCTTCGGAAAGAGTGCAAGCTATAATAGATGAGGTTAGTTTCCATCAATGTCATTTTGTAAAACATGGTATTCACGTGCCTCTGTAAGTTCATCGGTGAGAAATGAACATGCTTAAAATGTTACTGGAGCTCTACACTCTACCCCTATTAAAAATTCTAATATGATACCAAAGCAAGTTTGGTCTGGATTATTAATTTCCCGGGTGTCCGTCTGGATGTTCAGTCCTAGCGACCTAGTCCGGTTACCATTGCGTTTATTTCAAATGACAACTAGATGTCCAGTCCCAGTTACACTTAAGGGGGAGTGCTAGAGTATTCCATATTGACTAAACAGGAAAATATTAAAGGGTTTATAAGTGACAAGGGTCAACTATCTAAATGACTAGTTTAAGTCATCTTGACAATGGTTGACTCAAGCCCAATTTTTGTTAATGGGCTCTACACTCTACCCATATTAAAAATTCTAATATGGTATCAGACCCTCTGTCCCTTGTCAGCCATGAGTGACCTTTCAAAAAGCCCTACCCCATCCTCCTCATCCTCTACCTCTGACTTAATACCTCAAAATCCACCTGCTACCTTTCCCTCCAACGTCTCCCATTTTCTCATAGTCAAACTTACCCCTGACAACTACCTCGTATGTGGTGCTCAAATGCTTCCCTATTTGTATGACCAACGCCTTTTCTGCTACGTTGATGGCTCAAATCCTCAACCACCTCCTAAAACCTCTTATGGCTCCCCAAATCCAGCATACCTTAAATGGTTTGAACAAGATCAGTTGGTTCTTGCCTTACTCATTTCATCTCTTTTGGAAAAACTCACTGCTCAAGTAATGTGTCATAAAACCTCTCGTGCCATGTGGCTCGCTCTTGAAACTCTATTTTCTCAACAGTCACAAGCCAAATTTCTTCTTCTTCATCAACAACTTACCTCTCTAAAAAAGGGTGGCGAATCTATTTCGGAGTATTATAATCGAGCCTCTCTTCTCTCAGACTCTCTTGTAGCGGTTGGCAATCCCATTTTTGATTTAGACTTCAACACGTACCTTCTGGGAGGGCTTGGCTTTGATTTTGATTCTGTGGTTCCATCCCTTACCACCAGACGAGATGTTCTTACCTCTGAAGAAATTTTGAATCATCTTCTAACCTATGAAGCTCGTCAATCTCGACATTATGATGTCTTTGTTCCTTCTATTACTGCAAATGTTGCTACAACCCAATCACCTTCTACTCCACTACAAACTCAGTGATCTTTCTCTTCACGAGGTCGTGGTGGTCGTGGTTCCTACTCTTCAAGAGGTTGTGGTGGTTGGTCGTGGTTTTTATCGCAGTGGTGGGCGCTCTGTTCGTGGACGTGGAGGCCCCTCATCCTTCTTCAACTCAGTCTCTGAGGCTCTATGCCAACTATGTTTTAAGTATGGGCACATCAAGTTACTACTTGTTTTCATCGTTATAAACACACTTTTCAAGCTTTTGGCCCTAGTTCCATTTCCACCCATTACTCTGTTTTTCCTCCAGCAATGGAGGACTCTCTTTGGTATCCGGACATAGGTGCTACCAACCACATGACCTCTAATTATGTAATCTCAACATTCAATCTACTCCTTATATGGGTCAAGTTTCTGTTCGTGCTGGTGATGGTTCTCCACAACCCATTCAAAACAATGGCTCGAGTCACCTAAATTCATCTACTGGAAAATATCTCCTTACTTAGCTTTTACATGTTCCAGACATTACTAAGAATTTATTATTTGTTTATCAATTTTGTATTGATAATAATGTATTCTTTGAATTTCACGCTCATTGTTTCTTTGTGAGGATTGTACAATTGGAGCGGTACTTCTCCAAGGACCCAGTCACAATAAACTTTATCCTATTCGCAATCTTTGTCCTCCTTTCTTCCCACAAGCCCTTATTGGTGAACTCACCTCATTACGTAGTGGCACAATCGCTTGGGTCGTCTTGCTCATCACATTGTTCATCAAGTCTTTTCTTCCAACTCTCTATTAGTCACTTCCACTAATATTTCTTATCAATGTCCAACTTGCCGCACCTCCAAAAGCCATCGTCTCCTTTCCCCTTCATCTGTTCATCGTTCCACCATGCCTTTAAATTTGATTTTCTGTGATGTATGGGGTCCAATGACAGTTACGTGGGGGCCCATGGTGCACTGGGCCCCCCAACATTTAGGATAGAGTTATTTGGAGCCCATTGGTGTATTGGGTTCCCCAAGATTTTAAAAAAATTAAATATTTGGGCTCTCCTATTTTAAATTTCTGGCTTCGTCACTGATGGGGTCCATCCCCAGTTATTTCTGTTGATGGTTTTCGTTACTATGTTTTCTTTGTAGATGATTTCTCTCGTTTCATTTGGTTGTTTTCTATTAAACTCAAGATGAAGTTCTATCCACATTTCTTACTTTCAGAACTCTTGTTGAAAATCTTTTTCATTGTAAAATTCGTTTTTTCTAGTCCAACTGGGGAGGCGAGTTTCGTTCATTGCACAAATTACTTCCTTCACTTGGCATTCATCATAGAATCATTTGTCCTCATACTCACACTCAAAATGGGACTGTTGAACAGCGTCACCGAACCATTGTAGAAACAGGGTTAAGTCTAATGTCTCATGCTCATGTACCTAAAAAATATTGGACTTATGTGTTTTCAACTGCAGCATATTTGTTAAATAGGCTTCTTAGCCCAACATTACGCAATGCATGTCCATATGAACTACTCTTTCACTCTAAGCCCAACTATAATTTTTTAAAGGTTTTCGGATATTCTTATTGGCCAAATTTACGACCCTATGTGAAACACAAGCTTGAACCAAGGTCTGCTTTATGTGTCTTTATTGGGTACAGTGCTAGTCACATGGGCTACTTATGTTTGAATTTAGTTACAAGGCGCATATCTATCTCAAGGGATGTGTTCTTTTATGAGTCCAATTTTCCTTTTCAAAATCAAGCCTCATCATCTTCGCCCACTCAACTCTTACCTGCTATTTTACCCATTTTACCATCTAGGCGGTACACCTCATCAAGCCCATAACTTACTTTACCCAACTCCCCAATTCTTTCACCTACACCTATCCTTTACCCACATATGTCATCATCACCTTCTTCTTCTGACTCCACCCACTCTACTCCAACTACAACATGTTCATATTTAGTCAATATGAGATACTCTAATACTGGGAGAGTGAGTGCTGGTTGGTTGTCTAAGGGCAGGAAGCTCAATATTGATGATTTCACAAAGCTAAGTTTTGGCATTAACTAGCAACTTGAGAGTAAAAGGTGGTCCATTTCTTCTTGTTTGAAAAAGCCTATTGCTTTTTTCCTCATACATTGATGTTATATGTATATTGTTGATCTAACTTTTCATATTATGTTGACATTTGTTTGACTTTCTCATTGTTCTTAGTTGTCTTGAAAATGCAGGCAGCTAAAAGCCCAAATCTTGATTATTCTCACTTTGTATCTCTTCCATTGGCCATACATCCTGAATTGGTTGAAAAGCTAACCCACTTTCAAAACTCTATTCTGGGAAATGCGGTGGCTTCGGATGAGAACTTGGATGGTGATTCTAATGAAGATATTTCAGATAGTGAAGATAAGGGTCAGGAGCTCAATAAGCCACATGATGTTGCGGTAGAAGTTAAAGTTGAAGATGACAAACATGTGAAAGTTGATTTAACTAGCGTACCTCTCGTTAGTTATTCACCTAAAGCATCAAATACACTTACTTTATCTGGTAGGCTTACCGGCTTAGCAACTAGAAACTGTAGAACACTCTTTCTTGTGACCTGATACTTTACACCTTCAACTGCTCCAGATTTTTGTCCTCTGGTTTTTCCATTATTTGTTATACACTATTTTCCCATGATATATACCATGCTGCCATATATTTAAACATCCTATATATTTGATATAGAAGTATGGAAGCACTTGCCCATATCTAGCAGTCAGATTTAATGAGGAGAATTTGCTTTGTTTTGAATCAATCATTCTACTCATATGATTCTTCCTTCTCCCACATCAAGTCTCATTAGTCTATATCATCGTTACAGATACAGGAATAGACAAATCCATATTTATTAAACCCAAAACGTTCCATTTAACTGTATTAATGCTGAAGTTGTGGAATAAAGAGCGAGTTAATGCAGCTGCTGAGGTTCTGAAGGTATACTCTTTATCGTGATCAGTATTTTGATAGTAGAACAAATTGATGGTAAGCTGTTCTATAATTGTGTATATGCCAGAGTATTGCTTCAGACGTGATGGACACCTTGAACAATCGACCTGTTTCTGTCCAACTTAAGGGATTGGTGAGTAAGAGCAATTGTTTCTTTCTCAACTTGTCCACAGTGAGGACCAAAAAGCTCCTTGTATCTTAACTTCTGAGTCAGATATAAATTAGTTAGATGCTTATCAGTTGTTTTGGAGGTCCTTTCTGGAAAGGCTATACAGTTAACGTGCTGGATGAAAGATGGAGTACAGTTCTAGGAACTTTTTTATAATTACATGCAATTCATTTTTCCATAGACTTCACGTTTCAGTGAGACTCTCACTTTGTGGTGTTGTTGTATGCAATTCATTTATCCTGTATCCAAACATTGCATTTACCTTTGTGCAGGATTGCATGAGAGGTTCTTTGTCCAAAGCGCAAGTTCTCTATGCTACTGTGACAGAAACTGGTAGCGAAGACCGACTTATGCGTGCCTGTCGTATCCTTTCCCCAAAGCATCAGATCTAGTACCAGTCACTTGTCTGTTTGCTTGAAACATGACAGGGACAAGGAAACTACCACTGACCTGTTCCATTATATTCACAGTGCTTCTTTCTCTGGTTGGGTTGATTAAATTTCCTTATCTTTCTTAGAAATCATTATTGATGCATTTGTTAAGGCTCGCCTTGTTTTGGAGAAAGATGCAAAACAGAAGTTGAAGGTACAGTAATCAACTTTCCAATTACTTGACCTGTGATCTTGTGCGGCTATGCTTGAAATGCTGTTGATATGTTGCTTTTTACATGTTAACTACAAATGTCTTGATCTCTTGCGTTGATTAGTTTGTTACATTCTGTCAACTGCATTACTTTATGTTTGCCAAGCACCGTACCGTCTTTTTGAGTGTTCAATAAGACTGCTTATTCTACCTGGCTCCATATTTCTGTTCTCTGGATTTATGCCTTTGACACAGGATCTAAAATCTTCCTGATACTGTGATACATGAAATTAAATTGATTGCTATGGTGTTTTTAGTCTCATAATTCGCTAATGGAAGTGGTTTGTTGTCTTATAAACTGCAGTTGCATGCCACAGTAATGAATGTGAGGCATAGGAAAAGGTACTAATGCTTTTGTTTCTTGCCTTTTTTTTTTGGGTGTCTGCATTACTTGGATCATGGTTTTGTTCTGTCTGACCAACTAATTACCTGAAACTAACTTTTCAGGAAGCAAAGAAGAAGACGTGATTCATTTGATGCCCGTGGCATTTTTAAGAAGTTTGGAGCCAAGGACTGGGGAGAATATCTCATCCGGGAAGCTCATCTTTCACAGCGTTTTGCCTTTGATGAAAATGGATACTACCATTGTTGTGCTTCAATACCTTTCCCTGAAAGCGTGCGGGTAGATTAATTTAAATTGGGAGCCATTAGCAAACAAACATTCCTCTGACTGGAACCCAATTGGAAATATTTATCCGGTGCAAAAGTGTGTTTGACTGTTTAGCTCTTTGATTACTCATAACCCTTTTACTTTAATGTTTTCCTCTGACAACCTGAATTGCGATGAAGAGTGATGGTGATGCAAATTTTTAGTAACAGCTAGTGTAATGCTTTTGTCTCCCTGCCAAATTTGTTTACCAGGTTTATGACTATATGTACTATGTCACTTTTAGCTGAGCGTAAATAGAGATGAGATGAACAAAAAGAAAAAAAAGCATCAGGCCTTAAGCATCGGTTTAAGAATCTGACAAAGTCGACGAAATTGAAGAGATAAATGAACAAAAAGAAAAATTCAGATCTTAAGCAATTAATGTCAGAGGTGTTCATCAGATTAGGCATGTTAAGCAAATGAAGAGAGTTTTAATCAAGTTAAGCTAAATTGTATATAATCTATAAGCAAAAGGAATAATTTCATTACGCAGACAATTTCTTACAACAGAAACGGAAAACACTAACCATAAAAGCAGACTGATCATTAACCAACAGATGCAAAGACAAGACATAACTAGTGTGTGATCGGTTCTAATGTTAAACAAAAAGTAGAAGTATCTTCTGATGTCACAAACTTGGTCTCTTCTAGTGGTCTTCTTTGGCAAATCCTATGCACATGGCTTGTATGTTCCATTTGCACTTCCAACCCACCACCTGATTCTTGGTGGCTGCGCGGCGGCGGAGACTCTTCCCTTAACAGACGACAAATGGAATAACAAAGTAAGCGTAAACAAATAATAATGGCTATGATCACTAAGGCTGTTAGGAGATAGTCCTTGACAGTACGAGAATGGTCGCATCCAAATATGATTCCTAGACACACCATTGTCCAAAGCTAAAATCTCAAGGAAATGAGATATATAGAAGCATAAATGCCTACTTTTGGATTCCTTCTCTTTCAAGTTCGGTATTGGGAAGTTGATAGTCTATTGAAGAGTGAAGATGAATCCTTCTTAGCAGAAAGAAATGATCTTGACTATTCTCGACTCTAATCCAGTAAGACTATTATTAAGTAGTGAAGAGAATAGGTTTGTTGGTTATGGCTTTCGTCAGAACTAAAATCAATGCATTACGTTTCAAAAGATTGACACTTTCAGGCTTCAGTTTCATTGTTTTCAACAAAATCCACCCCAAGATTCAATTTTTATCTGAAACTTTAGTTTCGTCTGATGTAGCTTTGCCTTTTGGTTTCTGAACTTGCTACAGATTCTTATTTCACGTGAGACCCAGTTCTCCTTTCTCAAAAAGGTTACGGATTGCATATGATTATCTTTCTGCTGAGGAATTATGTTTGTACCTAAACCAGAATCAAAGCAAGTCTTTTGCTTGTTGGATACTAAAATATGGGAGTCCTCAATCCTTGTATTTGTATCTTTTCCAGGTTCATGCTCTACACAAACTAATAGCCCACTAGAGGAAAGTGATTGAAGAAAATTCTGAGAAATGGGACCAAAACAAATGATCTCTTAACAGGACTTGGCCTGAAAGCTTTTGCAGTAAATTAACGGACATGTTGAAGGGCTCGAGAGCATTTGAGAGATACAAAATGAGAACATGGAAATGATTGACAAAGCGTGGTTTAAGTTTCGAGTTTTAACAAAGGACAAGGAAAAAGAGAACAACAGTAACTGGTCTAGTCTTTGTGGGCCTTTGTCCATTTACTGCAAACCCGAAAAGAATGGATTTTTGTGTCATATAAAATGTTTATAATGTCAGATATTAAAAGGCAGGGTTTATTTCGAAAAAAAAAAGGCAGGGTTTATACTTTCGTAAAGACACGATTGCTTCCAGGGGAGAGTTCGGGTAAGTTTCCAACGTTTGTTTCTGCGGAAAAATTGGATGAAAATAAGCCATTTCATCTTTAAAAACAATTTCTTGTCACTTTTGGATATGTTAGAAGGTTTTTAAGTCAAATAGTTAGTTAATTTAGGTTGCTGTTGATTTTGGTGGCCTGCTATGTTTGCAGAGCTGATAATTTGACGAAATTGATAACTTCTCCTGCAAAAGCCAAGGCGCTTAATTGCTTTCAGGTTTTTAGCCCTTTGGGTCATTTTTTGTCGTTGATGTTCATGAGGAATAACTGTAAGCTGGAAAAAAGTTTAGAACTTTTGCTCCAAGTGATGATGTAGCGTACTGAAGATATCTACTAGTTTGGTAGAATTTGGGGAAACCAATCATCAATTTTCTATCAGTTGCACTAACAGAAATGGAAAACGAAGAACTGCCCTACATTTTCTGCTCGTTTCTTCTAATTGTGCCGTTCTTTTAAACTCACTAACCACCAGGTTTCCAAGCGTACTCGCGGAAAAAGACGAAAATGAAACTAAACTCGTAGACATAATTCCTTCTTGTTAGTTTGGCTATCCAAATTCTTTTGTTATTCTTTTCATTTGTTTAAGTTTGGATAATGAAATGATTTTTGAAGAATTTAAAGCTCGGTGCGGATATCATGAGATTTAAGTGTAATCTTGTTTCTCGGGGCCATGGTTCCAAGACTTCAAATGGACGTTTGTGTTATTTCTTGTGTTACTACTTGATTTGGCCATTTATTTGATGCTAAAACTGAGCTTGAGTTCATAATTTTCAGCTCTTGGTATGTTATGTTATTATAAATCATATGGCAGAGATATTGCTCGTATCACACTTTGAGGTTTAACAAAAAGAAGGGTGACGCTGAAGATCTGTTTGCGGACATGGATGGGAACAAAAAAGCAAAAATAGTTTCTCATTCCTGGAGACCAGTCTCTTCTCTAGTTGAAGGTTTGTTTTGTTTGTAGCAGGCTTTCTAATGTTAGAACTGCCTTGGTGGTCAATTAAATTGTTTACTATCGTTACTCTTGAACTAGCATTCTCCACTTCTGGAATATGTCCATAACAATTGTAGCATGTTAATTAGCATTACGGGTGAAGAACCTTGTTATCATTCTGACGTTTTGTTTGACTTATAAACATAAATAGTGAGTGCATGCTACTATGGGAAAAAAAAATTGCTAATGCAGGACCTGCTAATAATAATCAATTAGCCAAACTTTTGTTAGGCATAAATCCTTCCTCTATTCCTCTGTTCCTATCATTTCCTTTTTGTTCTTCTGCTGAATTTTTGTTAGTAGGACTTCCCCTACATCAGCATGCCTTACACTTTGACTATTCTTTGTTGTTATATTTAATCTTTTTCAGCCTGTGGTCATTTCAGAACCGTTGTAATGTTTCTTTAAAAAGAAAAACTTTTTGCTTTATTAAATGAATTTTCTTGTTCGAAACATCTATATTCTCAAGAAGGCTTTGAACAGATTGAATTAAATGTGCACAGAGCCAGATAAGAGATGCGACTGTTGAGTCAGAAGATAAAATTCAAGCAGTTCAGTGTGGCACATCTACTAGCTCTATTTCATGATGTGAACAAGAGATAAAGGTTGCTGAAACCGTAAGCGAACTAGGAGCCTCTGTCAATTCTAGTGCTCTAGGGGATAATGTTCAACATGGTGCTTCGCAAGTAAAGTCAGTATTATCTTCTGATAAGTGTTCAGTTACAGTTGAGGTAACCATTTACTTCTTCCAGTTCAAATGTTAACATTTCAGAATATGTTGTCCAAGATGTTACTTTGTTATGGAAATAACAGTTGACTATTTAGGTAGATTATAACTTCATGATGTTTCATACTTACAGACTTTAACTGTTTCCTTGAGGTGTCAAATGGAATTGTGTTTTCCTTTAAACAGCCTGCTGCATCAGTGAACACATTCTTCATATCTTTTCGTGTTTGTCATTTTCCTCGCATCCTCTTAGTTTTTCTCTTTTGTAGTTTCTTGTTCCGTACATGTTATTTCATTTTTAATTTGTCATATTTATGTTTTTCTCTTCTTTCGGATGGACATGTAGGTAGATGCTTCTCTAATTCGATTTGTCAAAGGAAAAGGGTATGAGATTGATAAGTATGAGTATCTATTTTAGATTTCAATTGTAAGTCACAGTTGTCTTTAGTTATACTTCTATGTTTCAAATATCCAGAAAATCTACATGGAAAAAGATTGAAGAGGAGATGGGGGTTAAAATTATTTTTCCATCAACAAAGAATGTGGAATCTATTAGTAAGTATTCTGGAATCTCAAAACTTAGATACGTGTCTCTTGTATTTATTCTGGAATCTCAAAACTTAGATATGTGTCTCTTGTATTTAATTGTTATCATGCAATTGTCATCTTTGAAGTTGTGAGTCTTTTTTATTTCTTTCTGAAATTGCGGTAACTTTTTAATTCTTGTAATTAAGAAAAGTTCATTATTTCATTGCATTCTAGATTTAAATGTAATGTTCAAAGTTTAAATTGTTCAATTTTAGTAACTTTAAGATGATTGATTGTGGTTGTTCCTCACAGCCATTGAAGGTACTTCGACCGATAGTCTGACCAGAGCTTCAGAAAGATTGCAAGCTATAATAGATGAGGTTAGTTTCTGTTGGGAAATATTCAGCTGAATATTTCCTAAGATATTATTGACTCCTAAAAGTCAATAATATCAGATTAGATATCATTTATCAGATCTGATATTGTGTACAAATTTTAGGAGATTATGTATAGACATTAGAAGATTATGTACATATATTAGTTTCCTAAATTAGCTAGCTCTATTTCTATATATACATGTAATTGTGTACTGATGAATAAGAAAAAAAGGAATACAACTGTTCAGTATTTCCATAGGAAATCAATGTCATTTTGTAAAACACGGTCTTCACACACCTCTGAAAGTTCATTGGTGAGAAATGAACATGTGTAAAATGTTACTGGGAGAGTAGTGCTGGTTGGTTGTCTAAGGGCAAACCTTAATGTGGGAAGCTCAATATTGATGATTTCACAAAGCTTGAGGTTTGGCATTAACTAGCAATTTGAGAGTAAAAGGTGGTCCATTTCTTGTGGTTTGAAAAAACCTATTGCTTTTTCCTCATACATTGATATTATATGTATATTGTTGATCTAACTTTTCATATTATGTTTTTTGTTTGGCTTTCTCATCATTCTTAGTTGTGGTGAAAATGCAGGCAGTTAAAAGCCCGAATCTTGATTATTCTCACTTCATATCTCTTCCATTGGCCATACATCCTGAATTGGTTGAAAAGCTAACCAACTTTCAAAACTCTATTCTGGGAAATAAAGTCGCTTCAGATGAGAACTTGGATGGTGATTCTAATGAAGATATTTCAGATAATGAAGGTAACGGTCAGGAGCTCAATAAGCCACATGATGTTGCAATAGAAATTAAAGTTGAAGATGAAAGACAGCATGAAAGTTGATTTATCTGGCATACCTTTTGTTAGCTATTCACCTAAAGCATCAAATACACTTACTTTATCTGGTAGGCTTATCGACTTAGCAACTAGAAACTGTGGAACACTCTTTCTTGTGAGCTCATACTTTACACCTGAAACTGCTCCAGATTTGTGTCCTCTAATTTTTCCATTATTTGTTATACACTATTTTCCCATGCTATATATGATGCTGCCATATATTTAAACATGTAAGTGTTATATAGAAGTATGGAAGCACTTGCCCGTATCTAGTAGTCAAATTTACTGAGGAGAATTCACTCTGTTTTGAATCGATCATTCTCCTCATATGATTCTTCCTTCTCCCGCATCAAGTCTCATTAGTCTATTTCATCTTTACAGATACAGGAATAGACAAATCTGTATTTATTAGACCCAAAACGTTCCATTTAACTGTACTAATGCTGAAGTTGTTGAATAAAGAGCGAGTTAATGCAGCTGCCGAGGTTCTGAAGGTAATAGTCTTTAGTGCCATCAGTATTTTGATAGTAGAACAAATTGATGGTAAGCTGTTCTATACTTGTGTATATGCCAGAGTATTGCATCAGACGTGGTGGACGCCTTGGACAATCGACCTGTTTCTGTCCAGCTCAAGGGGTTGGTGAGTAAGAGCAATTGTTTCTTTCTCTAACTTCTCAGTCAGATACTTTCAGTTGTTTTAGAGGTCCTTTCTGGAAAGGCTATACAGTTAACATGCTCGATGAAAGATGGAGTACAGTTTTAGGAACTTTTTTATACTTACATGCAATTCATTTTCCCTGTATCCAAACATTGCATTTGCCTTTGTGCAGGATTGCATGAGAGGTTCTTTGTCCAAAGAAAAAGTTCTCTATGCTACTGTGACAGAAACTGGTAGTGAAGACCAACTTATGCGTGCCTGTCGTGTCCTTTTCCCAAAGCATCAGATCTAGTACCAGTAACTTCTCTGTTTGCTTGGAAGAGGACAGGGACAAGGAAACTTCTCCTGACCTGTTCCATTATATTCACAGTGGTTTTGTCTCTGGTTGGGTTGATTGAATTTCCTTATCTTTCTTAGAAGTCATTATTGATGCATTTGTTAAGGCTGGCCTTGTTTTGGAGAAAGATGCAAGACATAAGTTGAAGGTACAGTCATCAACTTTCCAATTACTTGACCTGTAATCTTGTGCGTTTATGCTTGAAATGCTGTTGACATGTGGCTTTTTACATGTTAGCTACAAATATCTTGCTCTCTTCCGTTGATTAGTTGTTACATTCTGTCATCTGCATTACTTTATGTTTGCCAAGCATATGTTTGTTCTCTGGATTTATGCCTTTGACACAGGATCTAAAATCTTCCTCATGCATTAAATTAAATTGATTGCTATGATGCTTTTTGTCTCATAATTCGCTAAAGGCAGTGGTTTGTTGTCTTCTAAACTGCAGTTGCATGCCACAGTAATGAATGTGAGGCACAGGAAAAGGTACTAATGCTGTTGTTTCTTGCTCTTTTTTTTGTGTCTGCACTACTTGGATCATGGTTTTGTTCTGTCTGGCCAACTACATTACCTGAAACTAACTTTTCAGGAATCAAAGAAGAAAACAGGATTCATTTGATGCCCGTGGCATTTTTAAGAAGTTTGGAACCAAGGACTGGGGAGAATATCTTATCCGGGAAGCTCATCTCTCACAGATTTATGTCTTTGACGAAAATGGATACTACCATTGTTGTGCTTCAATACCTTTCCCTGGAAGTATGCAGGTAGATTAATTTAAACTGGGAGCCATTAGCAGACAAACATTCCTCTGACTGGAACCCAATTGGAAAAAATGTATCCGGTGCAAAAGTATGTTTGACTGTTTAGCTCTTTGATTACTCGCAACCCTTTTACTTTAATGTTTTCCTCTGACAACCTGAATTGCAATGAAGAGTGATGGTGATGCAAACTTTTAGTAACAGCTAGTATAATGCTTTTGTCTCCCTGCCACTTCCAAGTTTATGACTACACTATTACACTTCTTGCTGAGTATAAAAGAAATAGAGATGAGATGTCCTTGACACTTAATCTTAAATATATAAATTGAGCATCCTCTGTCTGATGATTATTACACTAATAACTTTAATGATTGATTTGGGCTTGGGATATTCTTCAGTTTCATTAAAGAAATGAGTTATTGCAAAGCAGAGCTACTTAACCCAGGGTGCTGACCTCAAGTACCATTGAAGTCAAGGATAATTACTCCTTTTCTATAGCTCATAATACTATTTCCATCCTTTGCTTACCATTTTTTTCCAATTGTATGTATGTACATGTGATTGACTTTTACCAATTGAGACAATAATTTTTCTCGAGTTCAGATCTTCTGTTTAATATTACCCTGTCTTATTCTGTCTTATGAAATATCAACCATTTATTTAACAGGTCATATAAATAAATATCAACCATTTATTTAACAGGTCATATAAATAAATGGTTGAGATTTATTAGACATAATAAGACATCATAGAATATCTGGGCTCATTTTCCTCGGACCTTAATAAGCAAATGGAGACAGCGTGTGATAAATGCATCCTTGTTTCTAAAACCCTTTTTGGTTTTAACAGTTCATGGATTTTTCCATTTCAAAACACAATGATTAAACTGTCATCAGTAAGGCGCACTCCCAATTTCAACAGTGCAACCCTTTCACTTTCAAACAGGATAAAAGAATCCCCCAGTCCATATACAGAGTCCCATTCACTATAGGCCAAGGGGCAAAATAACAATAGATATGACTACTTTAGCATTAAAACAATTGGAGAAAGTTGATGGAACAGAAGGAAAAAAAAAAACTTTATCTTTTTCTGTGGAAACTTTTCTTTATGATCAAAGAGAGGTCATAGAGATTCCTTCCAATGCATTTAAGCCGTCCATAAACATATAGTTATATCAAGTCCAAGACTAAAAACCATATCAATCCTATCCACTCTGATGTAATTCTCCAACTTTTGAGCTCTTTTTATGAACATGGTCGGTGCATTTTGTGGCTATAAAGCGAGCCATGCCTCAGTCGCCTCCCTTTCTTTATCATTACTTCAACCCCATTGCCCCACCTCCACCACTCCGCCTTCTCCCTTTTCAAACATGCACAGAGGTTGGTCACATGGAAGAGTCATTGATGAGGATCCAGACATTTCTAGTAAAGTAATGGGCATCCAGACATGTTCAATAATGATTTGTAATGACAGCTAGAGCAGAAAATAACGTATTTGGACATTCATGGAAGATACAATATTCCCTTTATCCTTAACCTACATAATAATATACTATTCATCTCATCGTGATTTCATTTAATTAGACTAATCTCATGTATACCTACCACACCTCTCTCACGTTTATCCTGTTCCATACTCAAGCAGTAGCAGTATATATATATGACCCTAATACAGGCTTTTCTTATCTGAACTTTTCTGTATCCTTATCTCTTTATCCTCTATCTTCAACACTTCCATCACTTGACCTACCTATCTGCTCTCAAACAATGGCCAGAATTGCCTTTGGTCGCTTTGATGATTCCTTTAGTTTAGGATCTTTAAAGGCATATCTTGCTGAGTTCATCTCAACTTTGCTCTTTGTTTTTGCTGGTGTTGGTTCAGCCATTGCTTACAGTTAGTCCCTCTCTTTAACATATATAGTTTTTCTTGTGTTTTGATACTCTTCTTAAAATGCTTTTACCAACATATGAATCACCTTTTATCTAATGTTTGTCTTTAAAGACTGTAGCTTGTTCTTGCTCTTAGATCCTTTGTGATCTTAGCATGATCATGTAGTTATCACTTAGATCATGCATGGCCATGCAGAGAATGATCCATAGGTTTCGATCTCCATAACACACACATGTTCTTTCTAGATTCTGACTTTGGTTTTCCTCGTTTAATTGTGCAGATAAGTTGACATCAAATGCAGCTCTTGATCCAGCTGGTCTAGTAGCTATAGCCATCTGCCATGGATTTGCTCTTTTTGTTGCAGTATCAGTAGGTGCCAACATCTCTGGTGGCCATGTCAACCCTGCTGTTACATTTGGCTTAGCTCTTGGTGGCCACATCACAGTCCTCACAGGCATCTTCTACTGGATAGCTCAGCTTCTTGGCTCCATTGTTGCATGCTTCCTTCTCAAGTTCGTCACCGGAGGCTTGGTAAGCCAAAACAGACTCAGTTCATAGACAGATTCCTCAGTTTCTTTGTATTGCATAAGAACTTACTGATTTCTTCACGTTGCAGACAACTCCAACCCACAGTTTGGCATCTGGTGTTGGAGCATTTGAAGGAGTGGTTATGGAGATTGTGACCACCTTTGCATTGGTTTACACAGTCTATGCAACAGCAGCTGACCCCAAGAAGGGTTCTCTAGGAACTATAGCTCCAATAGCCATTGGTTTCATAGTTGGAGCCAATATATTAGCAGCAGGACCATTCTCAGGTGGATCCATGAACCCTGCTCGATCATTTGGACCTGCTGTGGCAAGTGGTGACTTCCATGACAACTGGATCTACTGGGTTGGTCCTCTTATTGGTGGAGGTCTAGCTGGTCTTGTCTATGCAAACTTGTACATTCATCATGACCATTCTCCATTGTCCAGTGAGTACTAAAATCCACTTGTTTTTTGAGGTCCAAGTTCCAACATTCTTGTCTTTGTTTGTAGTCCCTCTTTTTTTAAAAAATAAAAAAAAGAAGGGAGTAAGCAGATTTTGCTCTTCTTTCTTCTTCTTCTTTATGAGATGTTTGATTTATTATGTGAAAGAGGTTCTCATAGTGGTTTTTAGGGTTTGGTATTATCCAATAATGCAGCTTTTAGAACATAATGTATCATCGTTAAGTTTCTTTCAGGGCTATAGCTTGTAAACAATTAATCAAAATTAGATAACTTAACTCTTGATTAAGATCAAGTCCAATGTTTAAAATAATTTGAACTATGATTAAATGAGATTGTTCTCATCTACGAAGAATTAGTTTAATTAAAAAAATATTAAATAAAAATTAATTTATTTATTTTAATTTACAATAACTTATTAATTTTTAAAAATTGACAATTTTTAACAACACGAATTATTAAAGTAAATATAACATAAAAATTAAAACCTAAACTCAAAAGTAACAGTCAAACGTTTGTATGGTTAAATCGATTGAATCAATTAGGTTTTTTAATCCTCAAAGTTAAAACATGCAAAAAGGGGAAAATTTTTCCAAACAAACAACAATAAGTAAATTAAAAGTTTTTGAAACTTTTTATTTTATTACTGAAAAAAAGCCTCAATCCATTAAATAATATTGTGATGAATATAATACAAAAGAATTGCTCATATATTAATATTTAAAATTATATGATAAATATTATGAGGACTAATGCAAAAAATAAATTATCTTAAAAGTTGAAAAATTCAGAAGGTGGCACTTTCTTGTATTTCCATTCATGCACTTTCCACTCAGGAAGCTGCTGTATGACAAGCTGCATCAAATTGACAAAATATAGAACCCAGAAAATATTATATTATATTATATATATATATATATATATATGAAATAAATTTATGAAGGAATTATAACAAGAAAAATAATTAACTAATAATAGGTACCAGTCCTTTGGATTCAGGAGTTCCAACTGTGGTTTGGCAAGCAAGTCTCCAATTTTTTGGTTTCTAAAAAAATAATTACAAACACATGTTAATTATTTTATTGTCCTAATTTAAAATGCTATAGTAGCAAAAAATATTAACAAATATTAACAAATTGAGATTATAGTGTCCAGTAAAAATTCCTTTTAACACGCGAGATTTAAGAATATTCCGTAATACGTAATCTTACCTTTATTTGATAGAAAAGTTATTTCTTGATATTATAGTGATATAACTAAATAAAAAAAAACCATGAAAAAGGAAAGTAAATTTTTATTTATTATTGGAAATTATTACACTAATAGTGAAAATAAATTAACTAATTAATTAAAAAATACCTTCTTCAATTTCTCCTTCTCCTTTTCCGTACGAGGATTAAGTAGGTGCTTCCCCTCGAGAACCTGTTTGATTATTTAATTTTGGATAAACCATGAACTTAATCACGTCATTTTATAAATAATTACATTCTTAGTACATAGTAATGGATCAATTTCCATTAGTTTAAACTTGCTTAGATACTTTAATGTCAACCATTAAAATTAATACATTCGATATGGCTAGAATCACTTATTTTAAGTATAGATAAATTTAATTATAGAGAAATTTTGACTTAAATTTAAATTCGACCTCGATTAAATTTAATGTCTGTTTGGATGAGCTTATATTAATAGAACTTTTGTCAGTAGAGTTTATTTAGAAAAGTTTTTCTAAGAAGTCAGTTGACTGTTTGGCTGTCAATTAAAAAACAGCCTTTTTGAAAGAAGTTCATACATTAGACTGTTTGGCAACATAAATATAAAAAACACTTTTATTAATTTTAACTATATTTTATTTTGTAATAAAAATTATTTATACATATAAAAATTATTTAAAGTATATTAAACAATATGCAAAGCACAGTATATTAATTATTATATAATTTTAAACTATATGAAATATAAATAAAAATATATCTAACCAAATCTTTTAGATGAATTATAACATAAGTAAAACTAATATCAAAAATAAATATTAAAACATATAAAAAAACCAAATAATATTATATAAATTTCGAAATAAACGTGAAGATGAGTTTGTGGGTATTGTTGAAATTATGTGTAAAACATAAAAGTAAAAGGGACTAAAAATAGACTCATTAATTGATATGAAAAATTTACCTAAAAAAGTATTTTTTTGAGAAGTTTCAAATTTGACCTTCTTAAAAAGCTGTATTTTAATTGTCAAAAAATTATATTTACTAAAAAAGTACTTTTTTATTTTACAGCTAAATATTTTTTTTTAAATTTTTACGATAGAAAAAAGTATTTATTCATTCTTTAAAAACTCAACCATTAGTTTAAGGTGTTAATTTAATATTATATAATCATGAAGTCGATTAGTTTATCGTAATACTTAAACAAGATTGCATATCGGATACTGAATTCAAAATTAAATATAACAAACTTAATTCATTAACTTTTGATAATTCGATTCCAACCTAAATTACTACCCTACTTAAACCCACTTCCTAATCAAGATTAGTTTCAATTGAAAGTTACCTCAACCATGCAAGTCCCACAAGTCCCTCCTCCTGCACAGTTACACAATGCTCTACCCTGCAAAAATGAAAATTAATCTCCAAATCACATCTTTTTAGGGATAAGAATGGACGGGCCAGACCCGACCAAACCTAAGGCCGAAATCGAGCCCGAATGTCATCCCGGCCCACCATATTTCACAAAAAAAAAAAACTTCTTCAACCACAAAAATTACTTGTGAAATGATGAAACTAACTTACATAAGGTCCATAAAGCTCAACGTTTGTATCCAACATTATATCTCTAAGTTTCTGGCCTCCACAAGCCTTTCGAAAATGCAAATCAGGAGTGCCATCTGGTAGTAACACAGACTATAAACCAAACACCAACATAAACCAATTCTAAGTAAGTTCCAGGAAACAACATTACATTAAACTTATGTAACTAAGTACAACTAACTAACTTAACATGAACAAACGCAATATGCACTGCTGGTGGTTCTTCTGGTTCTGTGGAGTCGGATGTACTCTCTGGGACAGTGCTTATGGCTTTGGTCATGTGTCGAGAGAAGCTGACATGGGTCAGGGATTTAAGGGTCGTCTTGTTGGTATAGATAGAGTGAGTGAAGGTCCGAGGATGTTGGAAAGAAGGAAGAACATAGGAGTTAAGTTGGAGAGTACCCATAAGTTTGGATACTTCAAAAAAGTGTCATAACAAGATAGATAGTTGTGTAGGATATTTACGTCAAGAGAGTGAGGGGTTTAGCTTTGTGTGTGTGGTGGTTCTCAGTCATCTTATCTCATATGAATGAGCCGTAAAGGCTGAGCCGGAAAAGTTCCAAGTGAACACGTAAAAATTAACAATTAAAAATTCGAATCAAGTCGGTCAGTATAATTATTGAAATGGCTAATTGTAACGCCCCACGTTAAGGGTTATATGATGACAGCTATTAATATTTTGGCATGCATTCATGACATTTTTCGGGTACATTGGTTTAATGACACTTCGGATTGATTCGGACAATATTAAGATAATTTTAGTAATTTTTGTATACTTCAAATATTTTTAGAAATTGATGGTGAATTACTTTTGAGTTGAAAATTTATTTTAAGAGTCATTATTTTATAACAGAATTTGGTGAATTTTTAGAAGGTTTCTGGAACTTTTGGGTAATTGTTTGTTATAAGAATTCATAAGTGTGTTTTTGGTTAGTTCACTGATCATCAAATAATAATAACTATATAAGTGGACGAATGATGTTATCGGGAGAAATACCTTAATTATTTTGAGAAAACTCTATTGAATGAGAAACGTGATCCAGTTCCGAAGCTCTGTCAATCTACTTTCGATCTGCTTTTCTGCTGCAGAAGGTGAGTCCTTTTGATCATGAATCTTGGTAATAGTTTGTTCTTGTCCTTTATAAAGATAGTCGGATGAGATCTGATTGGTAACAAAAATTTTTAGATCTATTATGTTTGAAGTTTTTGATGATTCTGATAGGTTGGACTTGCTAAATAGGTTAGTTTTTAAGTGAAGATGCTAAAAGAATTGAGAAGAAAAGAAAGGAAAGTGAAAAAAAAGAAAAAGAAGAAGTTTTCGGAAGTCGGAGAAGACGATGAACAGTGCAGCATAGTGATGAACAGTGACGTGAACAGTGAATAGTGAATAATGAATAGTGAACAGTGCCAGAGATACAGTAGCCGTACGTATTTGTGAACAGTAATAATATATATTTGTAAATAGTAATACGTATTTATGAACAGTAGTAATAAGAATCCCGAAAATTTGTCATGAACATACATCATACTCGTTTATCATAATTATGCACAATAATAATTTGTATCTGTGTTCCCTATTATAGAGGAACGACCACTGCCAGATATTGCCGGGACTT
>JAOSBP010000005.1:3033622-3046057 GCA_027563825.1 Erythroxylum mucronatum
GGATTTGCCCCGTGTAGGTTCAGAGCGAGGAGATTAAAGACTGGGACGAGTCAACCGCAATGGCCAAAGGAGTCTGTATTTGTGTTGTTGAACATGTTTTTAGTTAACACTTTTGGGCCTGTAATAACTTTGCATTTCTGTTTCCGACAGTATGATGTGATGTATTGTAAGCACTGTTTGAGATGTTGGGTGTGAACTAGTCTGATTTGATTGTACTGTCTCGGGTGGCATCCACATATCCTCCCAGGGGGTATTTGAGTGTTACACTAATTATTTTTATAAATAATCTTTAATTCTTTAGTTCAAAATTTTTTAATAATTTTTATTATTTAAAAAAAATTAATCTATTAATTAATTGATCAATTTTCATAAACAATCAATTTTTATAAAACAAAATAAATTAATTATTTTTATTGAAAAATCTCTTTTTTCAATTAAACTTAAGAGAATATTGAACCAACTAATTTTTAAGTTCATTTTTAATTTTTAACTCTTGTTGTTAAAACCGATTAGTTTATTGACTAATGAGTTAATTTTTATAAACTAATCAGTTTTTATAAAAAAAAATAAATTAAATAATTTTATCTAACATTCGCTTTTTTAATTAAAATTTAAAAATTTTAATGGATAAAGACAGTCTCTTTCGATCATATTAATTTTATTCAATTTTTAATCAATTTTATGACGATTTAATATCAGTTGAACCTTTAAATTTTAAATTTCTTGTATTATCGATTTAATTTCCAATCACTTTTTTAAAATATTGAAAAAATTGAAGATTTTAGACCCGACTCAATTTTTTAAAATATTGTTGTTTTAAAAAAAATTATTGTTTTTAATTTATTTTTAAAAATTATTATTGTTTTAATTTTAAAATTCTATAAAACTTACATATTTAATTCCAATTCTCAACATCAATATTTTAAAAATGAAACTCAAAGGTAAACTAATAATATAAAAAATTTAAAATTTAAAAGGTTCTAATTTATTATCCTATATAAAACTGGTTTAAAATAAAATAAATTAAAAATTTTGAAATAAAAGTAAAGAATTTGAAATATATTTAGGGAGATTTAATTATTTTTATTTATAAAATTAATTAATTATTTATTTTTTAAATAAATTAAACTATAAAAAGTTGGAGATTAAATTAAAATTTTAATCAATTAAAAAAAATAAGATAGCAACTTTTTCCCGTCTCTTGCTAGATGGCACACTGCTCCTAAAACCCCTACAAACTACAAAGTCTCCGCTTGTTTCTCTTGTACAAATGCCCCAAGTCTCATGTCTTCGCTTCCTCTTCTCACCCCTAAAACCCTCTCTCGCCGTCTCTTTCTCTAAACCAAAGTATCATTCTTACTCCACCATTCTCTCTTCTTCTTCTTCTTCTCCTAAACGCCTACGTTCGGTGCCCAAGCGCCAGTTTTTCAATTATCGGAACAGAAGCAGTAGTGCTGCTAAAGATACTGGAAAGAGCAGAGAAGTAGACAAAGGGCCTCCAATGGAGGATGGTGGTAAGGATTCTTTGGTGGGTTTTAATAAGAGAAGAGCTGAAGGTAGAGATAATAGTGATAAACCCAGAAAGAATCTCCAGCTCAAAGTTCGAAAGCTTAATCCCACTAATACCATCTCCTATGTACAGGTACATTTTTTTTTGGTCACTGATTTAGTCTGTTTTTAAATTGGATTTTGTTCCTTTTTTTTTGGTTTAAAAGGTTGAAGTGAAGAACACAGTTTTCTGTTTTCTTCAATCATTTTTCTTTTATGTTATCACTTGGCTATCTTTGTGTTTTTTCCTTTTAGAAATGATAAAGCTTTGGTCTTTTTGTATGAAAGGTTAAATTAAGTATGGAGTTGGAGATGGTGAATGTTTTGTTCATGGTTTTTTTTAAGTGTTTGCTTCTTGTCAGAGCTTTGGTTTATCAAGGGCTTTATTCTGAAACTTGATTTGGAATAGAGTTTGAGTCTTGGCTGCGTGAGTAGTGTAAAATTGTTGTCTTTAGCCATTTTTTATTTCCTGGTGAATGGACATAGGTTTATATAGGTTCTAGAGGCTGACTAATTACTGATTGTGCTCGCTTTTTGGATACATTTCAGATTTTAGGGACTGGAATGGACACTCAGGATACGTCACCTTCAGTCTTACTCTTCTTTGACAAGCAAAGATTTATTTTTAATGCTGGAGAGGTAATGACTTTGTGGAAGAGTTTAAAAAACTTGTACCCTTAAGCTGTTATTATAAACTGAAATTTGTTTTCTGCCAGATGTTATATGCTTAGAATGAAGCATACAAAGAAGAAATATATTTGATTTCAGGATATATTCCTCTTTCATTGGCATTTAAATTGTAGAGAATTGGGTTCAAATTCTAATGACAAATTGCCCTTAGCTGATGTATCTTTCTTTGCAATAACATTGTATCCATTCTATGTTGATGATTATATTTGGAACTTTGCTTGCAGGGGTTGCAACGGTTCTGCACAGAACATAAGATTAAGCTATCAAAAGTATGTAATACCTACAAATTGGTTATGCTGATAAATATTCTAGAGATTCAGTGATAAATGCTATTCTACTGAAATTCTTTTTGGATTTTATCAGAGAAGGTTCATGTTTTGGATGCCAATACTGATTTTGTAAATTTTCAGATAGATCACATATTCCTCTCACGGGTTTGCTCAGAAACTGCTGGTGGGATTCCAGGTTTGAGTTTCTCTAGATCAGACATTGCCTATTTCTCAACTTTTTGCTTAAGTTTTATCAAATGAGTTATTAGCATGACATTAACTGATTTTAGTTGTCAAGAAGTTGTTGATGGTCTTAATCGCGAAGTTCTTGTTCTCTTTCATAGGCTTGCTTTTGACTTTGGCTGGCATGGGGGAAGAAGGAATGTCAGTGAGTATCCTAGTAATTCATGCCTATACAAGCACCCTGTATGGTATTTTGCTCTGTAAATGCATAGTAAGGGGGTCACTTATTGATTAGTTTAGCTGCTGCTTTCTTAAGGTAAACATATGGGGTCCTTCAGATCTGAAGTATTTGGTTGATGCTATGAAATCCTTCATCCCACATGCTGCCATGGTTCACACAAGGAGCTTTGATTCTGATGCTGCTATCTTGCCAGATTCAAGCAATCTTTCAGACACCATTGTTCTTGTAAATAATGAAGTTGTCAAAATCTCAGCCATACTATTACGAGCTAATGGTTCACAAGGGTCTGTGGTAAAACCTGGTGATATGTCTGTAGTATATGTTTGCGAATTGTCTGAAATAATGGGAAGATTTGACCCAGAGAAAGCTAAGGCTCTTGGTCTTAAACCTGGGCCAAAATACAGTGAATTGCAATCTGGGAAATCGGTCAAGTCAGATCACCAGGATATCATGGTGCGTTTGTAATTCATTGAAAGAGAAATGTGTTTATGGTTATCTGAAGTTTCTTTTGTCCTCAGATTGATACTCTATTTTCTGATATACAAGATTGTTGTGATGTCTAGGTTCATCCAAGTGATGTGATGGATCCTTCCATTCCTGGTCCCATTGTACTTCTTGTTGATTGCCCAACAGAATTTCATGCACAGGAATTGTTATCCACGCATTCTCTGAACAATTATTATACACGCCTTACAGACAAATCACAAGAGGATGCTAAAAATGTAACTTGTATCATTCATTTAAGTCCTACTTCTGTAATAAACAGTACTGCTTACCAGAATTGGATGAAAAAATTTGGTTCAGTACAACATATAATGGCTGGGCATGAAATGTGAGTAACCTTTTAGCTATTGCTCTTCTAGAGAAAGTTGGTTGTATGTCCCCTTAATGGTTCTCTTTGTTACTTGTTTGCTTTGCAGGAAGAACATGGAAATTCCTATCTTGAAATCTAGCGCACGAATTGCTGCACGACTTAATTACCTGTGTCCTCAGTTTTTTCCAGCCCCAGGTTTTTGTTCAATGGAGAAACTTAACTCAATACCAAACTCCATCTTATCTGGCGAGGTTTGTCTTATATCTTTAAATTGATTTTTCGGGTCATTATTGACTTGTTATCTTTTAGAATGTCTGAGGCAACTCGACCATGATCTTGTTTTCATTAATCAGAGTCCTGTTCAAAAGTTTGGTGAAAGCTTAGCTGCTGAAAATCTCCTGAAGGTATGAACTTTTTTGTTTGTTAAACCTAGGGTGTTATTGACTTTTTAATTAAAGAGTTTCAAAATGTTATAGACTTAAAATTGTATGTTTTTATTTTACTTTGGACTAAAGTTTCCATTTTCAACAAGTAATAGCAATATTTCTTATCTTCTTGTTCTTCAGTTCACTTTGCGACCTCATGTTCATCTTGGATTAGACAAATCAAATGTTCCAAGTCTGATGACTCCCTCAGAAGTCATTAATGAGTTACTTGCAGAGAATCCAGGGATTCAAGATGCTGCCCAACATATTCACCAATTCTGGCATGGTCCTGGAGGACCAAAAGGAAACTCTTCTGTGGAAGATAGTAAAATTATGATTGAAGAGCCTTGGCTAGAGGAGAATAATTTTCCGAGCTGTTTAGAAAACATACGTAGAGATGACCTTGAGATTGTGTTCTTGGGGACTGGTTCGTCACAGCCTTCCAAATATAGGAATGTTAGTTCTGTTTATATTAACCTCTTCTCTAAAGGAGGTTTGTTCCTAGACTGTGGTGAAGGAACTCTGGGACAGCTGAAAAGAAGGTGACACTATTCAAAAACTTATGATTGATTGACTACTGGTCTTGTTTGTTCTTTAATGTAGTATCATTGATGTTAGATGACGACAGGTATGGAGTGAAGGGTGCTGATGAGGCTGTGAGAAACCTAAGATGCATTTGGATTTCTCATATTCACGCCGATCACCATACAGGATTAGCAAGAGTACTTGCTCTTCGACGTGATTTGTTGAAAGGGACTGTCCATGAACCATTACTTGTTGTAGGACCAAGGCAGCTCAAGCGGTTTCTAGATGCATATCAAAGACTCGAGGATTTAGATTCACAATTCATCGATTGTAGGAGCACTACCGAAGCCTCATGGGTTGCTTTCGAGAATGATGGCGAGTCGGAGTCGAATGAGAGTTGCCCACCTTCGGGAAGTCGACATACTCCGTCGTCTTTGTTTACGAAAGGAAGCATTATGCAGAGCTATTGGAAGAGACCAGGCAGTCCGACGGACAACAGCATGGCTTTTCCACTTCTAAAGAACTTGAAGAAAGTGCTCGGCGAGGCAGGCTTGGAGGCCTTAATCAGCTTTCCGGTCGTTCACTGCCCTCAGGCATTTGGTATTGTATTGAAAGCAGCAGAGAGAACCAACAGTGTTGGAAAAGTGATACCAGGGTGGAAGCTCGTATACTCAGGCGACACCAGGCCGTGCCCCGAACTAGTAGAAGCTTCTCGCGGAGCAACTGTTCTTATACACGAGGCAAGTAACAAACTCAACCACAACTCTTTCTGAGTTCAGAATCTTATAGGGGAAAAAAAAAGAGAAATTCATTCATGTCAAGTTACCAGTGGAAAACAGGCTTATGATTGAGTGCTTGATTATATTTTTAGGCAACTTTTGAAGATGACTTGGTGGAGGAAGCCATAGCCAGAAACCACAGCACCACAAAAGAAGCCATAGAAGTTGGAGACGCTGCAGGTGCATACAGAATCATCCTCACTCACTTCAGCCAAAGATACCCCAAAATACCTGTGTTTGATGACAATCACATGCACAAAACATGTATTGCTTTCGACATGATGAGTGTTAACATAGCTGACTTGCCTATGCTTCCCAGAGTGCTTCCTTACCTCAAACTCCTCTTTAGAAATGAGATGACTGTTGATGAATTGGACGATGTACTTGGTGCCATTTCTAGTGCCTGATTGTTGGATTCCATTTTCTATGTTGTTCCAACTATTTGTTTCTCATTATTTAAAACACTATGATATAATTAAAATCCCACTTGGAGGGATTTAAATTATAATAAAATAAAATTTTTATTTAAAAATAATTTACTTTAATTTTTATTAAAATTTCTGACTTTAATTATAATTTTTATAAAACAACATGGTATGCCATTACATGTAACATGCATTTTATTAAATTAAAAGTTTATCAAATTTAGAGTTTATTTAATTAAAAGTAAAATTAAAATGTTAAGCGAAAATTGAAATTAATGAATAATCTTATTTTATAATTGTGTAAATATGCATTTTTGTTAGGACATATTTATTACGTACATGGTCTCAATTAATTATCTTAGAAATTAAATAAGAAAATAGGAAGAGAGACAGATGCTAACGTGAGCGTAGGCGGCGCAGGTTTATATAGACAAACCAGAGCCACACCCGTCGGTGACGCAGCACCTTCCTTTGTTCCTTTTCGTCTGAGTCTCTCTCTCTCTCTAGCTCTCTAGAAGCCCTAATTTGATCAATCAATCAGTCAAATCAATAAGAAGCATCGTAGTTTCGTAATAATAGCTCCATCGTCCCGGTAACCCTCGTAATTCGGTATCTGATACTCGATCTCCGATCTTAGAGATCTCTGTGGAATCTGGATTGAGTTTGATTTCAGAAATTCTTTAGCGTTTTTGAGGGCAATTGTGTTGTGTTAACTAGGACAAAGATGGATTCAAGCAGGAGAGCCGTGGAGTCGTACTGGAGATCGAGGATGATCGATGCTGCGACCTCCGATGAAGATAAGGTCACTCCGGTTTACAAACTGGAAGAAATTTGCGAGCTTTTGAGATCATCTCATGCTAGTATTGTGAAGGAGGTGTCTGAGTTTATATTGAAACGTCTCGATCACAAGAGCCCCGTTGTTAAACAGAAGGTTAGGTTTGGTTTTCATTTTGTTGGAATTTGTAGTTGCATGTCGCTTTTTTGCTTTGATAAATCTAAGGGGCTATTGGGCCGATCTAGTAATTTGGGAGTGATAGCCCTTGAAGTTTATTTCTTTCGAGTGTTGTTTAATGTGTAAACTATGAAGTTTGACGAAGAGTGAAAATTTGGTTATTATTTGTTTGAGAATTTGGGGCTTGTACAAAATTGCAATAATGATGAGTTTAATTCTTGAGTTATGAATTATGATTATTCAGAGTGATGATGTTTACTGCTATTGAAATATGTGCAGGCTCTGAGGTTGATAAAATATGCTGTGGGGAAGTCTGGAGTGGAGTTCAGGAGGGAAATGCAAAGACATTCTGTGGCCGTACGTCAATTGTTTCATTACAAAGGGCAGCCGGACCCTTTGAAGGGGGATGCTCTTAATAAGGCTGTGCGGGAAACAGCTCATGAGACAATCTCTGCTATTTTTTCCGAGGAGAACAAGCCAGCACCTGCAGATGATCTTAACAGAAGAATACAAGGATTTGGGAATACGAATTTTGACATTCCCACAGAAGATAAGAGATCTTTTCTTAGCGAGGTAGTTGGTCTTGGGAGTGCTTCTTTCAAACAGGGACTTAGTAGTCTTACACAAGGTCATTCACAGAGGAAGAATGACAACGGAAATTACAAAAGCCCAAATCTTCACAGATCATTGACAATAGAATCTGATTATTCAGATAGATATGAACCGGTTCGGTTGCCTAATGATAACCAAGGAAGTTTTGGAGCTTCTAAAGGTGTAGCTGGTGGTCCTTGGGGCCAGAGTTCCAGAATGCTGGATACGGAAGCAAAAAATGGGGAGTCCAGTTCAGGTTTGGGTGATAGTAAGACTCGTGAAGAGAGGTTGTTGGAGACCGTTGTAACATCCGGTGGTGTACGTATACAACCCACTCGAGATGCAATCCAAGTTCTTTTGGTGGAGGCTGCAAAATTGGATCCATTGGCTTTAAGTCATGCCCTGGAATCCAAGCTTCAATCTCCACTGTGGCAGGCATGATCCTTTTGCAACCTAATTTCAGATGTTTTTTAATATCCCAGTAAACGTCCAGTCAACGTGATTCATTATGTCTGCTTCTTGTATACTGGCTATCTGTTTTCTTTTGTTTTTTTTGGATGTGATTGCATGTTATTACAGACTTAAAACTGTAGTACTCTGTGTTCTGATAGAAAGTATTGAAAAAGATGAAGTTCCTTTGTGATTGTCAATCAGGTACGCATGAAAGCAGTCTGTGTGCTGGAGGCAATTCTGAGGAAGAAGGATGATGAACATTTTTATGTTATAGCTTCATATTTTAGTGAAAACAGAGATGACCTGGTTCGGTGCTCTGAATCTCCCCAAAGCTCTCTCAGGGAAAAGGCTAGCAAGGTATTGATGTTGTCTTATTGTTTGTGAGTTAAGTACCATATTGTTTGAATTCAAATGTCTGCTTTCTTACTGACTTGGATACTTGGCCTCTGATCAACAGGTATTATGCCTCTTGGGTGGAGAACAGGCTGCTGGTGTGGTGGGTTATTCAGAAAAACCAGTAAAGGCTGATACCGTTAATGTCCAGATGCCTGACTTAATTGATACAGGAGATTCTACTGATTTATTTGGCGCAGATGAATCCTCAAAAGATTCAAGCAATCAAAAGATAGCAGATCAGATGAGACCGGCTATGCCTTTTCTTGATGATTTACTTGGAGATGGTTTTGGCACTGATGTGAGCAGCATTGAACAGAAAAATGATGATGATCCCTTTGCAGATGTCTCATTTCATGCCGGTGAGGGTAGAGGACAAGTAGATGATTTGTTTTCTGGTATGACTGTAGGTGACAAGGCAGTTAGTGATGAGAATCATATATCAGCAAATGGCAAGGGACCTGAGCTTTCTGATATATTTGGGTCAAATCCTGAACCTTCACAAAATCAGGACAACAACAAAACCAAAATTAACGATTTAATGGATGGTATGTTCATAAATGAGAATATTTCTAAGAACAAGCAGCAAGAAGCATCCTCTGGCGTCCTATCAGAAAGTTTGTTCTCGGATTCCAGTACGCCGCCCAGACAACCAGTCTCTAATGATCATTTGAGTAGTGTGCTTGGCCCTCAGCTGACTGGTATGAATGCAAGTTCAATGTTACTGTCCGGGAGTATGCCGTACAACTTGCCACCTGACATGATGTTGAATCCAGCATTTCTTTCTCAGCAATTAAATTATGGTGCAAGTCTTCTAACTCAACAACAACTTCTTGCTACAATGTCCAACTTCCAGCATCTAAGTAACTTGAATGCACAAAATGTTAGTGCTAGTCAAGCTGCTGGCATTAACGGAGGTGTATATTCTTCAACCTTGCCAGATATTTTCCAGTCAAACTTTCCTAATCAAAGTCCCACCCCAATGATGAGTAACACAAAGAAAGAGGACACGAAGGCATTTGATTTTATATCGGTGAGCATAAGATTTTGTGCATTTATGTTTGGATGTTGTAAAAAGTCCATCATTAATTTCAAAATATGTATTGGCTTCTATTGGGAGAAGTTGTTTCTAGTGGCGAGACAAGACTATTGCATTACTTCCCTAGGTTGAGTTTTGAGTTTTGAAGGAATGCATGGTTATGCATATAAATATACCATATACCTTGATAAACGCCTAATATTAATCTGTGTGCACTGATACAGGATCATGTTGCAGCGGCCCGTGATCCCAGGAGAGTGGGTTAAATCTTTGGGGAATTGAATGTTCTTAGAGGGGGTTCTCGGTATTTTGCTTCGCCGCTTGCCTGAAATTTGTCAGCTCAATAGTGATACATTTTTTTGTTGATAATGGAGTCACGTTGAGAACATTTTGGATGGGAATAGAATCGTTTGGAAGGTGTACTTAGAGCTCGGAAGTAGGTTCTGTATTTGAGAAGAGAAAAATATGTGTTGTACTTAGCTTTTTATACATCCTTTTTTTGTTTGTTTCTTTTCCTTTCTAAACAGATTTTCTTTTACTTTTTAACTTCTTATGGTAATGCAAGCTTCGATAGTTCGTTTCTGGTTATGTATTTAAAAGGTGCTTATTTTGTGTTTTCATGTTTCTCCTCGTTGCCTCAATGCTTGTTTGAGGTGAACAAAAATGGAATAAAAAAACAAGTTATACTGTGTCTTTCGCATGTTGATATTTCATTCTCTTGTAGCTGTCTAATATTATTGTGGTGAAAGCCTGTGGTTTATTCCATCGATACATGGTTGAGGCTTAGAGCTGTGGTTTATCAGAAACATTATGCATTTTCCTATATATCTCTTCGCACTAGAGGGTTGTTTTCCAAGTTGTTTGATTTCTATCCTTTTAACAACCTGCACAGCATAAGGTGAGTTAGAAGAAAGATGAACTGGTTTCATTTTTATCTTTGTTTGCGTTTCAGAGTCCTGACTTTTCAATCCCAGGAAACTTTTTTCTACGAATCAAATGTGAGAGATGTTGCATGGATTAGTAGTTGAATGCCGAATACTAGAAGTTACTACTCTGCTATAAGTGGAAGGCATTGCTTTTACCAGGAGTGTTAGAATTTAACAATTACTCATGGTGTTCAACAGGTCTGGTCTTCAACGTTGACTTTTGAAGACATTTATTTTTTTTATGTATCATCCTTGTCTTCTTGAGTTGTTTCACAACCTTGATCCGCTTTAAGGAGTATGGGAGAAGGTGATTAAAATGGATGAAAAGTAATTGAAGATATGGCCTACAGTAGAAGTAAGAACACATGCCAAGAATTGAGTAAACTTTAGCCATTTCACCAGTTTTTTGTTAGAGAAACTTCAAATTTGTAGTTTGCTTGATTAGAAATCCTGCTGCTTATAGGACTTCACTCCTTATCAAACAATTCAGGAATTGGCTATGGAATTGTCAATAAAGGTATTGGCAAGATTTATACAATTTCTGTAAATTTCACTGGCGATTACAATCAAGGGTTTTATCAGTTTGCTCCCTAAATCTGAAAAGCAGGTTCAGATCTGCCACTGCAAAGGATCTCCGATCAGAAATAAAAGTTTACCAGTCAAACGAAATGACAACCCTACGAACTCTCTGAAAGCTCCCCAAATCCTGTGTGTTATAAATTCAGAATTTTTTGGTGGCTAGTTCAACTTCTCTTATTGATACTTCCATCATTGTTTTCTGCAGAAATTTCTCCATCAGATTCCTTTCCAAATCCAAGTTCTGACATGTCTTGTTTCGCCATCAAGTTTCTGTAATATACCAATGAGTAAAATGTAGGTAAGAGTAGGAAAACTGGAGAAGGAAAAGACTTCATGTCTATTGATTACAATGGATGATGAAATAACAACAGAAAATGAAGATATCAATGTTATCAACTAGACATGGTTACCACACTGCATATCAGTTTCCCTGTATCACCTGAAACTTAAGGCTTCTACTGCTATAGTCAGGCACGTTTAACAAATAATCTAGCCGAAAAGCTGCAGAAACTATTGTTAACTTCGTGGATCATAATTTTACTTCCAATTAAATTTTCAATAATCACTTGAGATAGTTGTTGCTAACCATTCACCGACACTAAAAGGGAGAGCAAAATCTGTTGCAGTTGATAAAACCAAAATCCATAAAGGAGTTGAGCAAAAAACTAAGAACTGTTGCATTGCACCATTGAACTTATCAAGTGCTCCAGTTAATTTATCCTGGGAAGCAAACTTAAAAAGTGAATAGTAATAAGTTGCACTTCAACAGGATAGCAGATGACAGTGGCATAACAATGAACTCCATGTTTTCCGAATTCAGCACACATCCAAATGAAACTTGGTAAGAACAGAAAGAAAGAAAAAGTTCGGACATGTTCGAAAATACCGAGATTCTTACTTTTCCATACGACATTCCAGGTACTTCTTTGAGAAAACTCTACATTTGTCAGATTTGTGACCAGAAGATTTGAGACAATTAAGGTAGTCTTTCTTCTCCTGAAACATAGATATAACTGAGGTTACTCAACCTGAGACAGAAGTCAATGTGCTTTCCTGGTCCAAGCAAAACTTCTCAAATAATGAATCACCAGCAAGATCTGCACAAAAACAATACCAAGTCACATTCGTGCAAATGGTCCAACGGGAAGATCCCCTTTTCTGGTGGCACGGGTCTCAGCCCTCTATTTCCTCCAAATGCACCACCTGTCACACACATGCCATCCTCTGAGAATATGGGAATAAGCCTTGCAAGAGGATGAGAAAGGGGAAAAAAAAGTTCTAATTCAGCAATTTCACCATGTAAATTCAATAAGCAATGGAGGCTTATCCTGAATGATTAATCATAACAGAGCAAGAACATAAGAAAAGATGGTGCATAGTGCCTCGCTCAATCAAAACATCAAAGGACATAGCTTTACTTCGATTGAATTGATAATAATAAAACCCACGAATCATTTAATTGAAACAAGGTAATTGAAAGGAGATGAGAGAATGATCCAGAACAGCGCAAAAATTGCACAAAAAACCTCAACCCATTCTGCTATAAGAAACAACAAAACCGAAAACCCTACAAGATAAAGACCACAACCCAGAATCCACATGA
>JAOSBP010000005.1:3052799-3065722 GCA_027563825.1 Erythroxylum mucronatum
TATTATTATAACACCCCCCCCCCCCCCTAAAACTGGAGAGTATATATTATGCACTCCCAGTTTGCGTAAAGAATCGATAAAATTGGACGAAGAAAGCCCTTTCGTCAAGCAATCGGCAAGCTGATTCCTGGAAGAAATTGAAAGTAAAATGATGACACCAGATTGAAGTTTTTCCCGAACCACATGATAATCAATGTCAATGTGTTTAGTACGTTCATGGAAAATAGGATTGTGCGCCAGATATAAAGCAAATTGATTGTCACAAAATATTGGCGTTGGAACGGTGGGAGACAGCCACAGTTCACCAAGAAGATAATGTAACCACTGTACTTCACAAGTCGTTGTAGCCAGCGCCTGATACTCAACCTCCGAAGAACTCCAACTAACAGTGTTTTGCTTCTTGGTTTTCTAAGAAATAAGAGACGAACCAAGAAATACACAGTATCCTGTAAGAGAGCGTCTGGTGTCTGGACAATTACCCCAATCAGAATCAGAGAAGGCTTTAAGCTAAAGGTCACTATCAGAAGGAAAGAAAAGGCCTTGCCCAATAGAACTTTTTAAATAACGAAGAACCCTGTGCACAGCAGCCAAGTGAGTCATCGTAGGAGAATCAAGGAATTGCGCCAACTGTTGAACAACAAAAGAAATATCAGATCGTGTTGTAGTCAGATACTGAAGTTTACCAACTAACATACGGTATGATGTAACATCCTCCAACGGCGAACCCCCATCTTTGGAGAGCTTAGTTTCTGGCAGAATAGGCATAGAGACAGGTTTAGACTCCAAAAACTGAGTAGCCCTAAGCAAATCAAGAGTGTATTTCTTTTGACAAAGATTAATGCCTCTCGTAGTTCTGGTCACTTCCAGTCCAAGACAAAACTTTAGCTCACCAAGATCTTTAATGGTAAAGGCATCATGTAGATGTTGTTTAATGCTACGGATGGCCTGCATATTATCACTGGCCAAAACGACATCATCGACGTACACCAAAAGGGCCATGGAACCATCACTGCCATTTTTAAGGAACAACGTCTGATCAAATGTGGCTTGCGTGAACCCAAATTGAAGAAAGGTCGAAGTCAGTTTCGTGTTCCATTGACGACTTGCTTGACGTAAACCATAAAGGGATTTAACTAAGCGGCATACTTTGGTGCGATCACCGGCACAACCATGAGGAAGTTGCATGTATACCTCTTCATCAAAATCATCATGAAGGAACGTGTTATTGATGTCCAATTGATGAAGATACGACCCTTTGACTGCGGCTAAAGCAAGAAGCAATCGGATCGTCGTCATCTTGGCAACCGGACTAAAAGTATCCAGAAAATCAACACCTCCTAGTTGGGTATAACCCTTAGCAACAAGCCGAGCCTTATAACGTTCGACGAATCCGTCAGCCTTTCGCTTAATACAAAAAACCCACTTGCAACCAATCGCGTTCTTCCTAGGTGGTAAGTCGACGAGCACCCAAGAGTGATTCTGCTGGAGAGCATCGTGTTCCGCTTGCATGGCTTGTCTCGTAGCATCAATTTGGACTACTTGTTCATAGGTATGAGGCTCATGGTCCTAATCCACAGTAGCTGCAAAAACATAACGTTTAGGAGTAAGATGGGAATAAGAAAACACATGAGAAAATTGATGAGGACTAGTCCGTCGAGTAGCCATGCACTGATAGTCAGCTAGGTACTACGGTAGGGACGTCGTTCTGGTGCTTCGTCGCAAAGATTGAGGTGGCGGCTGTTGACTGGGAGCGAGAGCATGAGGTTGAATAGTAGGTAGAGACGTGGAAGGAGGACCATCAGACGGCGGTGAAGTAGAAGGAGAGAAAGGGATGTCTGAAACTGGTAATGTGGACGCACCAGGAATAGGAGGAAGGCGATCATAAGACGATTGAACCAAAGGGGAAGGGAGAATTAAATTATTGCAGCCATCAGAGTGCTGCTTATCAGATGTTAGTGTGGAGAAAGGAAAGACATGCTTATAAAAAGAAACATCCCGCGAAATAAATAGCTTTTGAGTATTAATATCATATAGTTTATAACCCTTAACACCGGGAGAAAAACCACAGAAAACATATTTAATACTACGAGAATCAAAATTGTTTCTAGCGTTGGAATGTTTTGAAGCAAAAGCAAGACAACCAAAAACACGTAAATTAGTGTAAGTGGGTGGCGCAGAGTATAATACTTCAAAAGGTGATATGTGACGAAGAACAGGGGTGGGGATACCATTAATCAAGTAAACGGCATGCAATACACACTCACCCAGAAGGAAATAGGGAACTTTGCATGAAAACGTAAAGCTCATGCGACATTGAGAATATGTTGATGTTTGCATTCCACAACACTATTCTGTTGAGGAGTTTTAACGCAAGACCGTTGATGAATAATACCTTTGGAGTTGTACAATCCGGGAACATTGAACTCTTGGCCATTATCACTTCTGAGACATTTAACAGTGGAATGGAATTGAGTAGAAACATAAGAGATAAAATTTTGCATAATTGTCCTAGCCTTTGATTTGTGTTGCATTAAAAAAACCTAAGTAAATCTACTAAAATCATCAACAATAGTAAGAAAATAGCGATGGCCTCTAAAAGCGGGAGCATAATTATTCCCCCAGATATCAATATGATTCAAGTCAAACACAGCAGAGCTAACAAAGGTACTGATCGGAAAAGGCAAGCATTTTGTCGTGACATGTGACAAACATCACAGGGCTCATGAAGAGAAACAGAAGGAACTATTGATCTTAAACGAGAAAAAGGAAGATGGCCTAGCCTAGCATGCCAAAGGAAAGAAGTTTCTTTATTACAGAAGACATAATTAGCAATAACGACAGGTGAAGTATGGAAAACATCACTAGAATGGAATCTGTACAATCCATTAGAATGCTTAGCCTAGAAGGATTATCCTCTGGTTTGGACATTGAACCAGAGGTGTAAGTAGCATTCCAAGTATTAATGCTGGCTATAGTAAAGAAAGGAAAGGAAAGAATACAGAGAAAGAAACGATAACGTTTCTTGAACGCAAAGAATGGAAAAACAAAAAAAGCTGGATGTCGTATAACGAACCCAAAAAAACTTAGAGAAGCGGAAACTGTAACTCTGATACCATATCAAAAAATCAAACTAAGAGAGAATCAAAGTGTATTTAATTTCATTCGAATGAAGAGTGTTTATACTATACATGTGTAACTGAACTGTTAACTATTAACGATATCATATATAATTCTAACAGTTTTAAACCTTAAAAAAATAATACCAGAGAGAAAACATATTTTTCAATAATTAAAAAATTTAATCAGTTTGACCACTTCAGTCATATAAATTTTGAATCGGTCACTCTTTTTGTTCAATTTATAAATTTTTGGTTCAATTTACTTAATAACTCTTATTTTTAAATACTAATTGGTTAAACTAATTAATTTTTATTAACAGACTAATTTTCAATAAAACTTAGGTAAAGATATTCCCTTTCAATCTGTGAAATTTGCAATAGACCTACACAGTGACGGAGCCAGAAATTTAAGGTAGGAGGGCCCAAATATTTAAGTTTTTAAATCTTGGAGGGCCCAGTGCACCACTGGACTCTAAATAACTCTATTTTTTGTGTGTTTGTGTCTATATATATATATATATTAATTAATATATATATATTAATTAAAAATAAATAATATTTAATTTTATAAATCTTGGAGGCTCAATGCATCACTGGGCCCCATGTATCTCCGTTTATGGACCTACAGGCCCGTACGAGAAGGAAAGTTAGAGCACTCACAAGCTTAAGTAAGGTTTCATTCTAAAACTAATTGACAATAAGTGGAGTAGCTCACTAGACTTATATGTTAGTATTATTCCCCCTCTTTCTTCAATATGAGACACTCACATGTGGGTATTCTCTAACACAATTATATTTAAAATTATTTATTTTTATTTATTTTTTAATCAATTTTATGATGTTCTAAATATTAAATGAAATTTTAAACTTTAAATTTTTTTCCCTTTAACCTTCAGTTTTATTGTTAAAATATTTATTTTGTTTAAGAGAACCCTAATTATTGTCATAATGGTCCAAAGTTGACGGCGAGACCTTTCGAGTGACCTGTTATTTATTATGACCTGTTATTGCATACTCACCTACCAAATTGGTGGTGCCTAAAATGAATGCAGTAGTCCTGTTGCTAGATGCCCATAATGCTCTTATAACCTCTTAAGTTATTAAATTTATTTTTGCTCTTTCTATGTTTATGAAAATTTTCTATCTTTATTGTTAGTTCGCTAGCCAATCACCAACCTCATTTATTATGTGTGAACATCACGTGGTCTACAAACTTTGAGCTGATAGATTCATTTATCACAGCTATGAGTAGCGACAAGAATAGTTTAGATGGAACTTTAAGAGATTAATAAGTACTTTTTTTATTATAAAAGTCTGTTTTTAAAATAATAAGTATTTGACTGCAAAATAAAAAAATATATTTTTAATAAATATAATTTTTTTAGTAGTCAAAATACAGCTTTTTAAAAAGCTCAAATTTAGAGCTTTTAAAAAAAGTTCTCTTTCAGGTAAATTTTTCAGATCAATTAATGAGTCTATTTTTAGCCCATTTTGCTCTTATATTTTACACATAATTTTCACAAACTCATCTTCACATTTATTTTGAGATTATATAATATTATTTGACTTTTTATATGTTTTAATATTTATTTTTGATATTAGTTTTACTTACGTTATAATCCATATAAAAAATTTGGTTAGATATATTTTCATTTATGTTTCATAAGGTTTAAACTTATATAATAATTAATATATTGTGCTTTGCATATTATTTAATATACTTTACATAATATTTATATGCATAAATAATTTTTATTACAAAATAAAATATATTTAAAATTAAAAGTGCTTTTTATTTTTATGTTGTCTAACATTCTATTGCATGAAGCTCTTTAAAAAAACTCTTTTTTAAATGACAGTCAAACAGTCAACTGGCTTCTTAGAAAAACTTTTCTCATAAAAGATCTACATAAAAAAGCTCTATTATTATAAGCCCAACGAAACAGAATCTAAGGCTATCAACACTTTTAGGTAAATATTTCAAAGTGAGTATTAGGTAAAATTTTAAAATTACGTAGTACTTTGTCGATCATGTATTTTAAATAAATTGTTTAACGAGTCAATAACTTAAAATTGAAAGAGTTAAAATATGTTGAATTGAATTTAAGATGCAATAATTTTGTTAACAAGTGATGTTGATCATTATACCCTTTTAATAATTGAACTTTTCAAACTTAATTAGGTCATAGATTAGATCCATAATTACTAATTCATTGACGTGACATCAACCGATAACATTATTCGGCTCTAGATCAGAAGGTAGGAGTGAGTTTTTAACTCTAATAGGATAAAAAGTTGACCTCTTTTTTGGAGCAATTCCAATTTGGATTTCAACATTACAATTAAGAAATACATGATTAGTTATAGTAAATTGTACCCATTATTGAGTAAATGTAGTATATGATGAAAAGGCAATTGGATTTGTGGTTTTAGTTGTATCCTAACAAAGGGAGTGAAAGAATCTAGACTTGACTTAGCTTTACAACTTTAAATAGAATCTAAGAAGATAATGCCTTGGTTCCTTTACCCTTTTGTGCTTTAAAGACGATGTTAAGTGTAATGAACAAGAGTACTATTGGTTAAAAATGGTGATGATTTGGCAATTTGTGTTAATGTCATCATCCATCATCACCAAAAGAAAGCTTCAAAAACAGTTAATAAGCAAGGTCCCAACACTCAAAACAAGAAGATGGAATTGTTCAATTGGTGTCACACATTCCCACCCTACCCTGCCTTTTCACTTATTATTGTTTTTAAATATATAGAACATTTAGTTGTACCCAAATTTGTCCCTATATATATATATATAAAATCTTATCATATCTTATTATATTTATATAATAGAGAAGACAACATTAAATATCTATAAAGGCTTTGACTTTCATAAGTTTTATTATATTGTATTTATAATATTATTATCATAATTATACTTAATGATACTATAACCAAATATTGTCATAAAACATAAATAGATTACTTTTTTTAAATATATTTAGTCTCTTACTCAAATCTTTCTCTTTGTTAGCAAGTTTTTGTCATTGTGAAATAATGGTAGGTTAAGGGTCACTTTTTAGGAGACTATTCTAGCCCTTAACCTTTCCCTACAAAAACCCTCTCATTATTCTTCTTCTTCCATACCCAACACCTCCTATAATAAGCTATAATCCTCTCTCTCCTTCTCACTCACTCTCACTCATTCTTCATTATAATCAACTTTTAGTGTTCATCACCGCATATTGTCAATCTTCAGGAGTATTATAAAGCTATCTCTTTTAAGAATGCCTGAAGAAAGCACCAGCCACTCCTCATCCAAGTACTCCAAAAGTTGTCAAGACCCGGAAGAAGATAAAAGTACGTGCAAGAGACGTCGAGACGGTAGCAGGCACCCGGTGTTCAGAGGCGTGAGGATGCGAAGTTGGGGCAAATGGGTGTCCGAAATTCGCGAGCCTCGCAAGAAATCGCGCATATGGCTCGGGACGTTTCCTACACCGGAAATGGCAGCGCGTGCGCATGACGTGGCTGCGCTGAGCATCAAAGGCGACGCCGCAATCCTTAACTTCCCCGAACTCGTGGAACGGTTGCCACGGCCTTTGTCTTCATTGCCGCGTGACGTTCAAGCCGCCGCAACCAAAGCCGCGGCCATGGTGGAGCTGGACAGCTCTGTCTCGTCTTCAGATACGTCATCGTCGTCCTCCTCCTCGTCCTCCTCCTCAGAGACATCGTCCATATCCGTGTCCAAAGTCGGAGACTCCGAGGAGCTGACTGAAATCGTGGAGCTACCAAACATAGAAGGGAGTTTTGACTCGTCGGAGACAGGGGTCGAATTCATGCTGGTTGACTCGGTCGATGGATGGGTATACCCACCAATGCTGGACTTGAGCGGAGAGTTCTCCGATCAGTTTCTGGGAATGGAAAGTTTGATGTCAAGTGCAATATTCGGACCTTCAGTTTGTGATTGATTCCCTAAATTTGGATTTTTATTCCAAAGATTAAAAAGAATTTTAATATTTAAAATATCTAAGTTCCTAATTGTCTTTTATTTTTCCTTAAAATTAGAGAAAATATATAGTAAAATTAGGATTTGAAATATGATCACAAGTTCTTTTTTTCTTTTTCACGTGCATAAAATTGTAATAGATTGCAATGTTTTGGTCCCTTTGCAAGGAACAAGAGTACAAGAACTAGACTCTCTCTTCTTCTTTTTTGTTTCCCTATTCTTTTTATAGTGTTTTGGAATATTTTATGTGAGTTAATAAGTTATATGGTTGTTTGGAAATAACTCTTTATTAGTTAGAAATAAGGTTGCAAATTGCTCGTATCGGCAAAATTTTTACTAAGTGTTAAAGTTGTTGTTGTAATAAGTTAATTGACATTAAGTAATAATACCTCTAAATAATCAATTTTTTTTTGGGTACAAAGGCTTGATTTAGTGATATTAGTAATTTATGTTGATTTTACATTCCTTTCTTTAAGACAAAAATCGGATCGGAAGTTAAACAGGTGAAGTAAGAAATTTAAGATTTAAAAGGTTCAACCAGTATTAAATTATTATAAAATTGACTAACGATTCAAAATTTTATAGTTGAATCACTAACTTTATAATCTTGTGACGAGGAAAATGCCATTTTGCTTCTCTTAGTGACAATGGACAGGTGGATAAGAATCCTATGATGTAGATAAGGGTTTTCTTTCTTTTTTTGGGTAACGGTCTAAAAGCCTAGTTTTCAATTCAATCGTGGAAACTCACAATCGCAGAGATTTTGTTTTATCCAGAGATAAGTATCTTAGGAGCTGTTAACTGTTTTTAACTTAATTAGCTACTGGGATTTCACGAGCCAATACTCAAAGAAAGTTAACACCTCGTCACGGGTCAGTCGATCATTTTCTACATAGTATATGCTGCTTTTACTCCAAGGTTTAACATTAGAAATCTTCCATAATGCAATCATTACTTATTATTAAACTTATATATATATATATACACACAGAAACAACCTCTCTATTATATAGGAGTAAGGCTGCGTACTATCAAACTTCCACAAATCTCACTTTATTGTGAGAATTCGGACTGATTATACATATAATAATTATAGATTTTTATGTGAAAAGTTGTGTTATTAACACTAGTATTTTGAGTACTTTTGAAATTTTCTTGAGTGATTATAGTCATACTTAATCTAATTTGATTTGGTAATATACATGTAAGCATATACTTCACAAAAGGTTTAATAAAATTCAAGGAGTAGTTATATCAAAAAAAATCAAGGAGTAATCTAAAAACATGTATAAGTCAAAGATTTATTAATTAAATTGAATCAACCAACTAATCTATCAATTCGTTAAACTCAGTCAAAATTTCATATATGAGTTTGACGGTAATTTGTTAATAAATATTATATAAAATATTAAAATAAATATGTGATATATTAACATTAATGTCAAAACATGTTTTGTTTTTTTTTTAAAAACAAAAAATTGAAAATCGCAATAAAAAATAGAAGTGGAACAAAACGATCTTTTATGTAACATTCTTCGTATAAATAAATCGGGTGAGATAATATATATTATTTTCAATAATCTAACTTTGAACCTAATAGATATTAAAGAGATAACAAGTCTTTGCAGCCGTTCTTGGTTAGGAAGGAGTCTAACTAGCCGTTTAATGATACGATGCTGATGATAATGACATTACATGTAAGTCAATGTCATTAGTGAAGGATTATGTACAAAATTTCACAAATGTTAATAACTAGATCACGGCGTAGAATGTTAACTGGTGGCGTATTTTATGGCGAAACTACGCTTATGATCATATGACCAAATACAGAATTTCAAAGGAAGAAGATGAAGAATTAAGAAAGTGGACGAATAGTAAAAAAAGATATGGCCTTCTGATCTTGTTCTTTGTTGTGTTATGGTTCGTGGAAGAAGAAGACCCCACGTTCTGTTACTTTCTTCGCTTTGCTTCCTCCCCACTAATTTCAAAGCTCGTGAAGCTGACGAGCTCCCAATGGTCGCCAATAGACATCATGTCTTTATCTTGTTATAAAAAGGTGAGTGTGATACATGACGTGAAGGGAGCAATTTTCAAAATGTACCGTTGCCATCTTGCTTTTGTTTTGTAACTTTTGCGAAATCGAATACGAGGTATTTTACGTGCCAAAACACGAAAAGGGTCAAGTTTCTTTTTTCTTTTCTTAATAACTTTTTTCATCTAAAACTTCAATTTTATATTTAAATAATATAGTCAAATTGGTTTAAATTAGAAGTTTTAATTTTTTTTAAAATTTTACAATAAATTTTCAATTAGACCGATCGTTTAATTTATTAAATGATTTATTTTAATAGATGAGATTTATTTAATGTACATTTAAAAATAATAATAATGTGTTTTTAATTATAAATTTCGTTGACAATTTCCCTTTTTTATAGCGTATGAACAAAAAAATATTAAATTTAAAATTGAGGGTAATTTTTCAGTTACCATGTTTGAGCAATGACGTTAATCTCAATAATAGAGAAATCATAAGTTATGTTAGAAAGGCCTAATACACTCCTAAAAGTTAACTCAAGAGGAGAAGGTTTGTACACTATTATAAATTATTGAATGCTCACATATTTGTTCAATGTGAGATTCCTGATACATCTCCCTCAGCACAGAGCAGGGCTGGACATCTGATGGACATATTAGGCACAGAGACATAATTGGACACCGCCCCAAACCATCGAGATAAGCAGGCTCTGATACCATGTTAGAAAGACTTAACTCACTCCCAAAAGCTAGCTCAAGAGGGGGAGATTTGTAAAATGTTATAAAATGTTGAATGCTCTCATTTTTGTCCGTAGGGACGCCACTTGCCCCCACTGCCCCCAATAAATTTCTTATAAAAAATTATTTTTTTTAATTTTTGCCCCCATAAAAAATAAAATTTTACTCTTATTAAAATTTTGCCCCCGCTAAAAATATAATTTTATCCCTATTAAAATTTTGCCCACACTCAAAAAATTTCTGAATCCACCCCTGTTTGTCCGATGTGAAATTCCTGACAAATTAGCATAACGCTCTCCGTTTTGCAAAGGTCTGAGAAAGGATCATTGATATATGCAACCTTTTTCTTGAAATTTTTACGAAGAGACATTCAAATATGTGACATTTTTGGCCACAAAAAAAAACAACTTTTATCGAAATTCTAATTTTAATTTCAATTTCTTAAATTATAAAACTTATAAAGAAATTAACTTGAACCACCCCTTAAGGTATATTGATATTATTGTTGTACCCTTCACTACTTTATAAGTAATCCATGAAGTTTAGTGTAAGTTTAAAAAGTCAATCACTTGCAACTTGAGAATTTAACACGTTTATGTGTTAAATAATTGAAAATTCAAATTGTAGTTGTTTGGTAATATTTGTACCTAACGTTTGGAAATTTGGGTCGTTAAGCAAAATCAAGAAAGACCGACAAAGATTAACTTGTTAATTCACCCAAGAAGTTTTAATTAATTCACTAATCACATGCCCTTCTTAATTACTTTCTGTCACACGCCTTTCCAAATTTGATAGTGAAAGAAGATTAGCTCCTTCAAGCGGCTTATGTTAACCGTTAGAACTACAAACTTAAAAATATATATATACATATGGAAAATGACATTTCTCTTAATTTCAATAATTAAAAAACCTAATCTTCTCAATAGTAAAACCTTTAAACTGTCTAAGTTTTTGTTTTGATTTAATTTAATTAATTAATTAATTTATTGACTAATATCTGTAAATTAAATTTATTTAATCTTTAGTTAATTTTACGACGATTTAATATTATTAAATTTTTTAAATCTTAAATTTTTTATATTACCGTTTATCGTCTGATTCGGTAAAGATTAAATTGACACCACAATGCCACTTGTGATCATTCCACCTTCTAAATATGTCTTTTAGTTGCCAAGCTTCCTCTCAGCGGTTGACTTTCTTTTAGCGTTACCAAATCAGATTCAGAAACGCAATTAGCCATCAATCACGAAGCACGTCCGTTTTTGACACTCCACCAGCAAGGTTTCTTGCGGCCAGAGGACAAACGTGATCACGTGATCGGTAATAAAATATGAATTATTAAAATATTTATTAACCGCAACGAATATTATAAAATAACTTAAATGTATGGCCACAAGTTTTTTTTAGGTATTACCAAAAACGTTATTTTTTAGGTACCGGAAATAGCCTATCATATTATATAGAGATAAGGCTGCATATTATCACATCTCTTCAAGCTCTATTTTATTGTAAAATTTTAGATTAGGTGTGATGATGATATGAGCAGTAAGTTGTTTGATTGTTGTTAATTTAATTTAATATTAATACATTAAAATTATATAATCTCATTTATAGCTCAGGCTTAATATTTCGCGAGTTTTATGCAATTTTTTAATAATTTGTGTAATTTGTTTTTGACTATTGATGATGATTTTAATACATATAGTTGGATCAAGAACTATTAAATATTTTCAATAATTAAGAATTTATATATAAAAGTTGGTTGGCCTGTGAACATCTTCGTAAAGAAAAATAATCAAAAGAAGCTTCGGATTTGAGTATTGGAATTTGATTGATTTTGAGTTTAATAATATTTTTAAGTTTGATGAGTTATAAAATTTTTAATTAATTTTAAATTAACGAAATAATAGAGTAGTGCTCACAAGTTTCCAACCAAAACTTTCAGCTGAGTTGGTCCAGTTGAATGCAAGGCAAGAAGGAAAGCCACCACACCACAGCATTGGTATGCAAGTCCTCAACCGCAACACATCGAATATGAACTCAAGCTTGCAAGATCACATGTCAACATCGAAACTCCTAGTCCTAACACGTGGGTTTTATTTTCTGAAGACAATATTAAGCGACTAACGCGTGAATATGACATTTCCTTTGGCGGAAGGGAAAACGGTTGTTGTTACAATTAATGTTGTAATCAATAAATCTATTAATTTTTTATAACAATAATTATTAAAATAAATCAAATTAAAAAATTAAAAATTGAAACAGGTACAAAATTTTATAATTGAATAATCAAATCGGTTAAATTTTTTAATCATTACTAAATATTGTCAAGAAAATAAGAGCATTAAAATTTCTCAAGAAAGGGAATTTGGGTAGCGATCATTCTTATTCATAGTTGAACAAGTAGGAAAATGACAAAGAATTAGATAGTGATTTAGAACTAAAGCTAGCAAACCATGTGATATGTTCAAGTTTCATATTATAATGCTAAAGACTTTTGATGATCACTCAAACCATGCTTGTTTTTTCTTTTTGAGTTTCTTTCTCCAATGAAATAAGGGGAAAAAAGTTTTTCTTTTCTAAATAAAGGAAAGTAGAAATTCAAGGTCTTCTTGTGGCACATGTTCAATTTGAGGTCCATAAGAAATCATGATTTTATCTGTTTGGTTAAGAGTAATAGGTATTTTATTACTCATCTATTCTTAATTATTAGGTATTCTGTTGTTTGGTTGGAAAAAAACTAACACAATAACTATTCCTAAGATTACCCATTCCCGGACATGAAGGAATAGGTAAAAGATCATATGACCTTTGGTTGAGTCGGCTGGGCCGGCCTTACAAGCCCCAATCCCAGCCCCAGATGTTGACGGCCCGGACACAGGAGATAATCTCCCATACAAACATAACGACCCACGAAAAGACCTAAACCTAGCGGTAACCTCAGGTATATAAGGTACAATTCCTCCCCGATTCAGGTATGACCTCTCAACCCTAGTTCTCCTACTTGTTACAACCGAAACCTATACAAAAAGACT
>JAOSBP010000005.1:3065822-3089686 GCA_027563825.1 Erythroxylum mucronatum
CAACCTTTGGTCCATAACATTTCCTAAGCCTTTGTTTGGATCGAAAGAAAGCAAGAGAAAAAAAAGAAGAGAATTATATTTCTCTTGATTTTTATTGTTTGGATAAAAATAAATAAAAAAAAAAGGGAGAGAATGGAGAAGAATGGAGAAAAATAGGAGAAAAATTTGAGCCAATTATATTTTCCATCAAATTGTTAGAAAAGAAAGGGAAATTAAGACAAGATAATCCTAATATAAATAAATTACCATTGTGTCTTTATTAAATCTAACAAGTAAAGATAAACAAGTTCTATAAATAAGGACATAAAGGTCTTAAAAAATTCTCTTCCATTCAATTTCCTCCTTTGATAAATTAGGAAAACAAACAAAAGAAAAGAAATCACATTTCTCTTCCATTTTTTTCTCCTATTTTCTCCTCAATATTTCCTTTCCTTTCCCTTGTGCAAATAAAGATCCAAACAAAGGCTAAAAGATGGATTGATGAGTCTTGGCATTGAAAGCATGAAAAGAAATTGAACTTCACACGACTTAAGCCTGATCATCAAATCTTTTGTTTCAGTTACTTTGTCCTAACTCTATTCTATTAAATCTCATTTATATATTTATGTGAGGTTTATATAAATATGTGGATAAGATTTAATAGAACATGAAAGAAACACCATAATTAAAACAGGAGATCTTATTATAAAATGTCCTTTTTTTTTTGAAAATGTTGAATTTAGTAATTTACTCTTTTACTTAAGTTATTATTTTCAACATTTCTCATGAATCTTCTTCGTAATTAAGAAAAACAGACAGGTTAGTTGTTGACTTTAATGGAAGAATTACATCCATGTCCAGAGTGGCAGTGTAGTATAGGGGGACTCATCGATCTTGTAGAAGAGACATCAATGCAGTGGCTCTACCTTGTATGCATCACCATCATCAACCATAAAAGTTTGTGACATGCACAAGCACAAAAGTCTTTTTCAAAAGAAAAATAAAAATTAAGTTTACCAAGGAACCGACCTCTCTCTATAGATTATGAACAGTCAAGCAAACCACTTGTAGAAGCTACAGAAGAGTCAAGATATTTTTGAATATTTTCACGTCAGCAAAGCGCCTATGGCCTAATGGATAAGGCGCCTGACTTCTAATCAGGCGATTGTGGGTTCGAGTCCCACTGGGCGTGTGTGATGTTTTTTTTTAAAATTGTTACTAATGCATGTGAAAAATTATTTAGTTTAATTAATCCTTTTATGTGGAGCTCCTTCCTTTATTATTTAGTGCCTGTTAGATGGACTTTTGGAAGGCCATAAACATTTTTCTTTACTACAATTTTTTTAAAAAACGAGTGTTTAACTGTAAAATAAAAAAATAATTCTTTAATAAATATAGCTTTTTTTGCAGCCAAAATACATCTTTTTAAAAAGTTCAAATTTGGAGCTTCTCAAAAAAGTATTTTTCAGGTAGATTTTTCATATAAATTAATGAGTCTATTTTTAGTCTTTTTTGTCTTTAGATTTTATATATAATTCCCACAATACCCACAAACACATTTTCACGTTTATTTTGATATTTATATAATATTATTTGACTTTTTTATATGTTTTAATATTTATTTTTTATATTAGTTTTACTTATGTTATGATTCATATAAAAGATTTGGTTAGATATATTTTCATTTATGTTTCATATGGCTTAAAATTATATAATAATTAATATATTGTGCTTTACATATTGTTTAATATATTTTAAATAATATTTATATGAATAAATAATGTTTATTATAAAATAAAATATAGTTAAAATTAAAATTATTTTTATTTTTATATTGTCAAACAACCTATTGTATAAAACTTTTTAAAAAAAGCTCTTTTTTAAATGACAGTCAAAAAGTCAACTGACTTTTTAGAAAAGCTCTTTTCAAAAAAGTTCTATTAATAAAAGCTCTACTGATATAAGCTCCAAACAAGTTCTTGGTCTAACAACTTCCTTGTGAAGCTTAAATATTTTCTTGTACTAGGGTATTGTTTTTTTATACCATAAATATATATATATATATATACAACTCAGATTTTATTCGACCAGTCTCAAAACTATACCAAAGAGACAACATACGATTATGATTGTAGGTCCTCTGCAAAGCTCCAACGCACTATGTTTCCTTCTTTTTTTTTTTTCCCCACCTTCATGCTTTATGAATATGCTAAAAAAAAAATCCTCCCAAATAAATCAAAAAACAAATCAATCCCAAGTCTAACAATGATGTCAATTATAAGAAGGAATCACAACATATCAAATCAAAGAAAAAGGTTTCTTCCAATAATGGCTGTAAAAAATAAAAAAAGGTTGAAATGGACAATCTCTTTTAGTAGTGTGGTAAGATGAAGTGTCACTATTTAGCTTAAATCTACCTTTAAGAACTTGTTGTCTTGTCTCCAATTCAATAATTGGTATGATGCATTTATAATAATTCTCTTCCAATTTTCTTGTTGGAAAACAAATTTATTATCGAATCAATAAGAAATTATTATCGGATCAATTTAAACTTAAATTATTATATTAATTCAAGCTTAATCACAAGTTGGTATAACTGATCTTACTTAGAACAATTGAGAATATACTCATCGCAATACTCCAAAGAAAATCTAATTGTAGAGGTTGGAAGTACCACTTCATGACAACAACCCCCTATGAAAAAAAAAAATCTTGTGTTAGTTATTGTGTTTGGAAGAGAACAAAATCTGATCATATAAATTAGTTTAGATTTTGATTGATTTGGAAGCTTAGTAGCTTCACCTAAATTAATCATCCAGAAAGCTAAGAAACAAGATTTAATGATGATTAACCTCCTTAATCATCATTAGTAATCAATCATGTAAACAAGTATCAAGATAGGGTATGATGTGAATGTGATGCCCTCTACTCAATTTTGTAAATATTAAATACCTTTTTTGATATTCTTTCTTGTCGTTTTCAGTTGAATCAGCCTGGTACGACAACATTTGTGGGCTTGGATGAGGTAAGAGCTCTATGTGGACATGTTACATCTTCCAAAGTTTTTGGACTTGTACTCAATAGGACAGTCACTACCAACAGATCCATACCCTGGAGGAACCTTTACGTATTTGGGTTCGTTTCAGGTGAATGATCAGGTCATTTGAAATAGAGACTAGATCCTTCTACAGCCAGACACTATGGTGGGTAAAAAGCCAGCATAAGTTCAAGCCTTTCTGTGTTTCTTCCTCAATTGTCAAATCTTAATGGACCCTGTAAACGATTGACTAAGAAGTTTCTGTTGTACGGATAACCATAGAAGTTAGACATTGGGTGATGCGGGTCAGGTTTGTGACCGGAAGAAGAATATCTCTTGAAGATCTTCGAGGAAAACATAAGAGGTAGTTGGAGTTGAACTTTTCTTGAAGATCTTCAACGAATCAACAAGAAAGTGGAAGGGAACATGCACGATGAAAAGGACTAATGAAAGAGATGAGAAGAAGCATGCACAATACAAATGGTCACATTTTAAAGATGGAATTGTCAATGTGAAAACAAGAAATTCTCATGCGGATCCATATAGAAATGGGGTCCCTTGAAGATTCACGGAAATCATCACAATAGGTTCCTTGAATTTCCGAAATTCAGGGATTGCTTTTTTCTCTTTTTCAATTTGCTTTCCTATCAACATCGCTAGGAGTTGCCCAGAACAGGTTTCTTCACTGTTCTGAGAATATATTTATCCGAGGCTCTTGTAAAAAAGATAAGGAAAACAAAGGTAGAGAGTTCAGAAGATAGGCAAAACATGAATCTATCACTCTTTAAGGCAATCATGGACAATGACATTACCAGATTTCTCAACTTGGTTCAACAGAACCAAGGAATGCTTGAGCAAAGAACAACTGCGACATCTGACACAGTGTTACACCTTGCTATAAGGTTTGGACATACAGAACTTGTCAGGGAAATTGTTAAGCTTTGCCCAAAAATGGTGTCTGCAGAAAATAAGAACATGGATACTCCATGTCACGAAGCCTGTCGCCGTGGGAATGGCGAGGTGTTGTTCCAACTACTAGACGTTGATCCTCAGTCTTCTTGTAAGCTTAATTTAGACAAGCAGAGTCTGCTTTCTGTGGCTTGCAGTTATGGATATCTTGATCTGGTGAAGCTCCTCTTGACACTTCCTGAACTGGTCAAACTGGAGGAAGGGCTTGATCAAAGTTGTCTGCATCTTGCTGCATTACAAGGGTACACAGGTATTCCTCAAACTTCTCTACAATTGGTCGTGTACATGTCAGATTGATGAATTTCCTTTCACTAGTTTATAAACCTTTAATATGGAAATGAAGAACAGAAATGGTAGGAAATTTATGTTGAACTATAACTGTCATGCAGATATGGTCAAAGAATTGCTTCCTATGTTCCCATATTTGGCCAAACGTACTGACACAAGCGGAAATTCACCATTACACTATGCTTGCATTGAAGGGCACGCAGACATAACTCGGCTTCTGTTAAGCCACAACACAATTGTTGCTCTGCATTACAATAATAATGGCTACACACCACTGCACTTGGCAGTCATGATCGGGAAAGTTCCGATCCTCGAAGAATTCTTGTCAAAGGCTTCATCTTCTTATCAGCAACTCACAAAAGATGGGGAGACTGTTCTTCATTTGGCAGTAAAATACAGCCAAATTAGCGCTTTCTTATTCTTGTCCCAGAATTTCGTCATCAGTGATCTCTTGAATTGTCAGGATCGATATGGTAACAGCATCTTGCATCTTGCAGTTAAAGAAAAGCACTATCAGGTAACGATTTAAGGTCAAACTTGTGTATGTTATTCATGATTTTGACATAGTTTGATTTGGTTTGGATTAATGGCCACAATGATTGATGGCTTCAGGATGCAATCAGCTTAACTGACAAAGAAAGTTATAAAATTAGGTTCAATAGAAAGAATTAAGCACTGCCAATTCCTATTGTTTATTCAAGAGTAGTCACCTTTAATCCCAAGTATGTTTCAGATGGCAGAGCATTTGATTAGGAAAACAAGAGTGAATGTTAATGCGAGGAACTGTGATAGACTCACAGCGCTTGACATCCTCGATCAGGTAGAGGATAGTGGAAAAAGTCGTTCTCTTCAAGCACTGCTCATTGGAACTGGTGGTAAGAAAAGCATTGACATTTCAGCTGGATCAAGAAAAACTTCAGAGGTTATAAAAACCACCCTTTCTCCACTGGGAACCATCAAAAGGTCACTGCAGGGTGAAAACTTGGTAGATCCTTTTAAATACTATTCCCCTAGTACCAGTTCTCCTGCCACCAGCTTCAGCTCAATCAGTAGCAATTCATCACCACAATCACCGGCCACCCATCCTTTTCCTAGTCCTGACAATTTGAAGTACCCGAGCTCTTGCATACCCAGCAGACGAGACTATGATGTGGCAGCAATAGACCGATGCCAAATTGGAGGGAGAACCAAATCGGATCATATCTTCCCAACTAATGTTCAACACAAACATCCTACAGAAAGGAAATTGGAAGGATTGTGCAAGCCTCAAGATCAAAGACAAAAGAAGTTCCAAGAAGTACATAATGAGGCATTGCAGAATGCAAGGAACACAGTAACTCTGGTTGCAGTTCTGATAGCAACAGTGACCTTCGGTGCTGGAATTTGTCCTCCTGGTGGTCTCTACCAGGAAGGACCAATGAAAGGGAAGGCAATTGCTGGCAGAACTATAGCATTCAAGGTTTTCGCACTAAGCAACAATGTGGCGTTGTTCATTTCACTTTCTATAGTCATTATTCTTGTTAGTATCATCCCATTTCGAAGGCGATCCCAGATGCATATACTCATCATTTCTCACAAGGCTATGTGGTTAGCAGTTTCATTTATGGCAACAAGTTATGCTGCAGCAACATGGGTGATCATGCCTCATAGCAAAGGGGCAGACTGGATGCTTGTTTCATTGCTTGCAGTAGGCAGCAGCACAATGGGAACAGTCTTTCTTGGCCTAGTTATGATGCTACTTGAACATTGGCAGAGAAAAAGGAAGTGGAGGAAAATGAGGAAAGAGACAAGGCATGGAGATGCAGACCGGGACTCGGATAGCCGTAATTCCGATTTTGAGAGCTCGCTTCATAGAGGTTATCACTCTTATTGATAGTTCCTGGCACCGAAAGAACAATGCAGTTTTGTTCTTCTTAAATTTCCTATCTCCCTGTGATGTTTAGAAACTGAGATATGTTTAAAAGGAACGAGATCTTTTGTACTCATAATTATGTACCGACTCTATCTTGTACGATTTCATCCACACATTTTTTTAGGTTTCACATATTTTTGTGGATAAGATCGTATGGAATAAAGTTGGTACAGGATTATGGTACAGAAGATTTGATCATGTCTAAAATACTATTGTATGTATATAACAATTCTAAAGGGCAACTCTTTCACAGGCTAATTTGTTTATCTTTCCTGTTTTGTTCTAAACAACTTTATTTAATTCAATATCCATTATTGTATTGTTATTTATGAGTTCTGTTATCCATAATTGTTTCGATACATGTAACAATTAAATTAAGTATGTACAATTTATGATAAAGAAGAAAACTAAAATGAATAGTTATAGATATCTTAATTATCCAATTTAGGGTAATTTTTTATTAAATTTAGTACTATCATTTAATTGATATGAAATATTTTCATACTCAATCAAGAAAATTAATTTATTCAAATTTATTATTAAAATCAAAACTTACTATTAATTGACTATTCTAATAGGTTTTAGATTAAATGTTTGAATCGTAAAAATTTATTGTTTTTATTGACAGAGATTATTTCTTGAATTATAGTTAAGTAAAGTTGAATTTTCAAGTATTATATTAGTTAATTTATTTTAATTTCTCGTTAGTTAATCATATTCTCGTTATGTTTTGCCAATAAAATAGAAAAACTCTTAGTTTTGTTGAATACTACAACAGTTTAGTAAGTCATAAATTTGATTTGAGAGTTTCAATAACACGGCTTTTAGGAGTGATTGAGTTGGTGGAGTGGAGGAGCACAAGGTCAAAAGGTCCTGTGTTTGATTACCCCCTACCTACACTATTTCGATTGAGCTTGTCGTACAAGACTTACTTAGTGCGAAGTATTCGATTGACGTGATTTGCAAATTATTATGTCAGTCTGAAGATTTACCTAGTGCGCATCTAAATAGTAACAACTGCAGGTTCCTCTGTTTTAAAAAAAAAAGTTTCAATAACACGTTTAAAATTGTGTAGTAAATTCCTTTACCCATAAATTAGGATAATCAACGTTAGAGTGCTTCAATGTTTAAGAATTTTTTAATCTAGAGTTTAAAATTTTAACTAATTGACCATCCTTTTAAAATCTTATTAATTCAGTTCAAAATAGTAATTTGTTGTTTTGATTAACAAAAGTTTTATAAGTATCTATCTAAAAAAATTCTCTCCACTATAATCTAATCTAATCAAGATTAATGTGTTTTTAGATAGATATCTACATATTATAAACAGTGAAAAAGAGTGATGGACTTAGGAGTGATAATTGGGCCGAGCTAAGCCTCAGCTGATAATTAGGGCTTTAGGCCCAAGCAAGGTTGTTTTGCACCTTTAGTAAGAAAAGAAAATTCGGAAAACTTTACAGTAGTTGTCTCGTAGGGAAAATTGTCCCTCTGTTCCTCTTATTCGTGTGCACTTTTATTCCCAAAATCATTCATTCTAGAACATGGAAATTCCTCCTACACTTTGCTAAGCTCGACTCAAAAAGTCCAATGTCCTTTTTCCATGATGATTCCAAGAAAGAGGTCTCTTCATTCCTGGAAGCTGGAAGGGAGATGATATCATCAATGGCACAGGATTTGGTTAGTCCTTATATATATCAATGCAAGTTGTGGTGGTTTATGATCAACAACTGTAAAATTCTCACCTCTCTTATTCTTATCCCATTCCGAGTCAACTTGAGCTTTAGAGCTCTGTGTTATGGATCCAAGTCTTTCTCAAGCTATTAGGAGCAATGACATTGTTAAGTTCAGGGCACTGTTACAAGTGGACGAAGGAGTTCTTAGAACAAGATCGGTTTTTTTATCCGACACTCCGTTACATTTGGCTACATTATACGGGCACACCGAACTTGTCAAAGAAATTCTGAGGTTGTGCCCTGACATGGCGGCCGAAGTGAATCAGAAACTAGACACTGCACTGCATATAGCTTCTGCTCAAGGGAATGCCACAATCTTCAAATTGTTGATGGAGGCCAGCTCCAATCCTTTGATACCTGTTAAGCTCAACTGTAAAAACCAGAGCGTGTTTTCACTTGCTTGTACAAACGGACATGACGAGATAGTAAGACTCCTGTTGAAACATCCCCAGTATATGTCACTAGAAGAAGACGAAGCTGGGTCAGCTCCTTTACATCAAGCCATTTTAAGAGGCCACAATGGTACTGTAAGAATTTGTAACAAGAGTGTTATCTACGTATACCATGTTCTATGCTTGTTCTAACAATCCCAACTTGCAGATGTTGTAGAGTACAAATTGGAATCTAGCTCCGAATTCGCCAGGAAAGTGAACCAGACCGGAAATTCTGCATTACATTATGCCTGTAGCGTCGGTAACGTTGGGATCACACAGCTTCTTTTGCGCAAAGTTCCTGATCTTGGTGTCCAGATTAACGGTGATGGTTTTACTCCACTGCACTTGGCAGTAATCAATCGCCGCTTGTCAGTGGTTGAAGCATTCGTCTCTACCCATCCTAATGCTTGTCGATGCCTGACAAAATGTGGAGAAACAGTTCTTCATCTTGCAGTAAGGTTCACCGATTATGAAATGTTCGTACTTTTAGCACAGGGTGCTGGCATCTCAGATCTTCTTCACCAGCAAAACCAATATGGTGACACTATATTGCACCTAGCAGTGTCTACAGGGAACTACCAAGTAAGCACCCTCTTCCCTTCTTCTACTCATGCACACACAGTTGCATACATTCTTGTACGTTTCATTTTTAATCAAAATTGTTCAGTGAGAGATAGTTGAATGTTGGATTCAGTTAGTTGAGAGCATCTTAAACACAGCAGTGGATAAAGAATGTTGGAATTTTAAGGGACAGACAGCTCTTGACATCCTTGAACAAGCTGGAAATAATAGGGTGAACCAGAAACTCAAGAACATGCTAATGTTTGCTCTTAATAAGAGAGTCGAAAAGCACAACGAAGCAGTTGAGGAGATGCCTGACAATACTCATACACGGCCTACAGAATTTAAACTCAGCAACTGTCAAACCGAAGATTTGCCTATACCGTCAGTGTCTAGACAAGAAACAACCTTCAAACCCAAAGAAAAAGGCGATCCTAGCTCATCTAAAGTGCATCTTCTCATTCAAAAGATGGATCTTTGCACTAATCAGGATAAACAACAGCATTACAAATCCTCTGACTATCCTGCACAAAATATGATTGAGACCTCACCAAGGTGTCATCAATCTGACCGTAAATCTCAGGTTTTCGATGAAAGCCAATTAGACTATGATTCCTTTAATGGTATAAGAAATTCTCCAATATATCTGCAGCAGGAACAGTATATCAACCAAAAACTTGACAAAAACCCGCATAGACTTGACAAACGTCGCAAGAAGCAATATAAACTTCAGGAGGAGGGACTTCAAAATGTCAGGAGCACAATAGCAATGGTTGCTGGTTTAATTGCTACAGTTTCATTTTCAGTAAGAGTTAATCCACCTGGTGGTGTGTATCAGGATGGATATCTGAAGGGAAAATCAACAGTGAGCAGAACAACAGCTTTCAAGATCTTTACAATAAGCAACAACGTTGCACTCTTCACATCTTTGTCCATTGTCATTGTTCTAGTCAGCATTGTTCCTTTTCAGAGGAAACAACTAACCAAGTTATTGTCCATAACTCACAAAGTTATGTGGGTAGCTGTGGCATTCATGGCAACAGCTTTTGTTGCAGCTGAATGGGTGATCATACCAAATGCTAAAGAAAACAAATGGCAGCTGGAGTTGCTATTAGCCATCAGCTGTGGGATGTTGGGAACTTTGTTTCTATATTTAGGAGTTCTATTGGCTAGACATTGGGTGAGGAAGTCTGCTTGGAAGGAAAGAAAATATAGAAAAAGGGGGGCTGCTGGATTCTGGAAAGCCAGAATCCAACCAAAGCGAAAATTTAACAACAAAGGTGAAATCCAATCTGAATCTACCAACTCAGACGTTGATAGCTGCACATCTGTAGGATATCATCTTTACTAAATTCTGTAATGAATATGAACTTCTATGTTTTGTCACAAAGTACTTATTTTAATGTTGGTTGGATTTTTCCCGCTTTGCTGCAGAATTTAACGAATTTAGTCTGCATATGTTTCTTAAGTCGTGCTTGATAAAGTAGCGTAAGTAGAGCTAGAGGAGTGACATTACATTAAAACATAGCACCAATTGTCAAATGTTTGAGCAAGTTATTTGATGTTATAGGAACTGCAATCCTTAATGGTTTCTGCAAAAACTGACCACTATTGTGTAACTAGAAACAACTAAAATCATCAGTATCATAACAAGCAACATCATTAAAAAGCTTCAAGAATAATCAAACTAAACTCTCATGATCCTCGAACCAACAATGTCAAAGACAATATCTACGAATAGAAACTAATGATCAAGCACTAAAGGTGCCAGCGGAATGAGCCTAACACAAAGGGAGCAACCGCTGATTCTAGATCACTACAATAAGATATGTGCAACTGTTGTGACAAAGAACAATGAGACTAGAGTAATAGTACTGATTGAGACTATTGATCCTGAACTTTGGATTGGTGATGGTGCCAGTTCAGGTGAGACTACTGGCGCAGAACTGGGATGCGGTGTTGGTGGCAGATCAGGTGAAGCAACCACGCCTGAGGGAGGTGGAGTATGTAGGTGGTGTAGACCCATGACTTCAACAAGTAAGCGCTGGCCATTCAAGCAGTGATCAGAGTTTCCACTAATGAAGTAGAACGGTCCTGGCCTGTCAAGCTTGAAGAGACTTCTTCCATTATTGAATGCTGCAATAGGTTGAGTATTATTGCAGTGATAATAACCCCATTTCTCCACTTCAAGTACCGAGTCATTTTTGTACTCAAAAGCTGCAACCAACAGTGAAACTTCCATTAACAAGCAACAGAACTTGTTATCTGTTATTTGTTAAACAAGTTAAATTAACAGTACTGCATTTCAAGAACATCAATCAGAGTCATGAGTAGTTACTTCCTTCTGTTTTCTTCCAAATCTATCACTGATAAGCAGATAACATCCATACAATTGTTTTGTATCCATTTTTCGCCGACTGGAGCTTACTAAATGCAGAAGCTCGACGCTGTTATGGCTATGGTGACCAGGAGCAACCTCATTCATGTTAACAAGGGAGAGTACTATTGAATATATCTTCTCATCTCTATGTATGTGTTTTTACTCGATGATCTAACACTACCACTATAACATAAAATCACTAAAGGAATCAACACAATGACAAAAAACTCACAGAGAGAGTCTCCAACTAGGAATCTGTTTCTTCCGGCCCACAGACTGTACATGGCTGAGTCGCTATCTGGAGGCTCTTTCCACCCCAACTCGTCGCCCACTTTGAATACCCTTGTTGCATCAACCACCATAGCATGCATTGAAGCTAAAAACAAAAAACTACAGATTGAAACACCCATAAGAGAAGCCATGTTAGAGACCTTCATCGTATAACTGTCTTAGGTGGGTCAGCTAATGTTGTAACTACGAAACCTTAGTGAAGTTGGTGTAACGAATATGGAAAGGGTGAGTTGAGTTATATAGGTGAAAAGGGTAGTGGGCAGTTTCTGTTAAAGAAACGTGGTCAGGTTCGGACGTTGGAGGTTAGTAGCAGTTATAGGAATCCATCTCTGAAGAGGAACAACGTGTGTTAATCAATGGCAGTTGAAACATTGAAGACAAGTGCAGTTTTTGACTCTGTAGTTTGATGTCAAACGAGGTTGTTGTTTAGTGATCTTGATAAGTACCGCATTTTCAGAGATTTCCTGAGTTGAAGACGATGACCCAGAATCCATTTTCAAGCCACTATTGTGGTTAAGGAACGTGGCTATGACTTAGGCTGCATGGACATGGTGGAGTTTCTTTCTCATTATTTATAATCCCGAGATTATACTTCTTTTTAATAATTTAGATATATAAAGCTATTTTAATATATTATAAAATTATTATGTTCTACTGAATCAACACATGTAATTATTTTTCAAATAAAATTTCCAGAGTAAAATACATAGACCCTTTGAAGTTCTTAAAATAATTCCAAGTTCTACCAAAATAATCCAACCTCATTTTCATATTTCACTATGGTTTCAAAACAAAACTGAAACAAGTTTTGATGTTACCGAATGATCCCTGACTTTGTACATTTTGGATTGCTCAAAGTAAGAATTTTGCTCTTTTTTGTTTCATCTTTCTAATCCTACACAAATAAATGCCTTTCTCAAAAAATGGATGTATTGCATTTTTTTGCTCAAGGATTGACCTCCATAGTTGTTTCCTTCTGCTTCATCATCATCTCTTGAAACTCTGCTCGCTTAGCAGCCCTGAGATCAAATATACTTGGGGGCAAAGGTTTGATTGAGCCATGCAACTCAACTAAGTGAAAAAATTCTTGCTTTGTCAAACTTTTCTTTTCTACAAGTTCATCAACAATGGCATCCATCAGCTTCCTGTTCTGCTGCAAAACCTGATGCACATGGAGATATTTGGTAAAATACTGTATGTCATAAACCTACAAATTAGAGATTCTTCCAAATGACATGCAATACCTCCTTTGCACGTTCATAACACAAGTTTAGAATTCGCAGGGCCTCCAAATCGATTTCCTGCATAAGAATCCATAAGATGTTGCTCTTCGAACGCACAGAATCATATACATATGTGTGACCATGTGGATGAATATGTATAAACATGAAGAATCTGACAACTACCATAGTTTTGATTCATCACTTTTTGTCATCATTTTATTGAACACTATACAATTCTAGGATAGAAACAAGCTATTGACCAACGGAAGCCCCAAAGAATCAGTATGGAATAAAAAGTGTGAATGCCATACATTGATACGATCGGCAACCCAGAAGTCAGATAGGCCATACTGTTTCTCAGAAAGGCCTCCGAGGACATAGGTTCGTGCTGCTGACCGAGCATTGTCTGCTGTTTCAGCCCATATTGTACTTAGCTGAAAAAATTCAAAGAATCAAGGAAGCTTTCAGGCCATCATGTGGACTACATAATCTATCTATAATTATTTATAAAACTTCAAGCTGCTAAGCAAGTTAAAGACATGTTGATGTGGCATAAAAGCAATATCCACACTGTGATTCTGAATGCCAGGATGTTCCATGTTATCAGATATAGAAATTATTCTATTGGTATATACGTAATTTAAATTCTCCTTAAATTGTATCAGCAAAAACCGTATCAATAGTATGTTACAGGTTATTGCCATCATCTTCAGGTAAGCATGCCAATGGAACAAAGGAACCACCGTCATTATATGCAACGACAGACATACAGAAGATTCAAGCAATTCCTTTACCTGACCCTCACCATACCAGAGTTCATCAGCTGCACGTGGTGCTAGTTGAACAGTGATGTGATCTAGGAGGGATTGCCTACTGCATTATATAAGGAAACAACAGATATAGATAATTTGAGAAACAGTTTCAACAGGAAACTACTAGCAAGGAAAAAAAGTAATAAATTAAATTTTTTAACAGTTAGAAACCTGTTTTTTAGCACATTGAACACTGAATCAATATGAGTTTTTAAGGTTGTCCTTTTCTTTTCATGATCCACGATAAATAAAGATAAACCAGTAAGAGTCAAGAGATACCTAAGCATTCCTTCCTTAAACCTGATGTGATCCATTTTCATCCGAACATAGCCAAGTTCCCTGCCAGCTCTAGGAGAAATAGTAACCTACTCCAAATCAAAATATAGCAATGATACAGAAATTGTAGAATAAGCTTCCATGTAGTATTAATGCAATGTCGCTTCATAATTACAAAAGATGCTTCAATGGAAATATCAAATGCAATAACACTGTGCAATAATGTTGTAAACTCTCACTTTTCAAAGATAAAACAAGAGCTCTCTAGACAGTCTAGCAGTTTAAGAACCAATTAAATTCAATATCTATTTTACATTCAGAAAGGCCTACCACTATCTTCACTAAGAGAAGTAACATGCATTAAAGATTCCTGATGCATGTAAAAGAGATTAAAGATGGTTATCAAGCATTTTTTGGGCTTTCACTACCATACCCCTCAAAAGATGTATATCTAAGTACGTCCAGAAAGATCTCCATTTGGCACAATAATATATTAAGCGCTAGTTAAGCAAGGCCAACTTAACATTAAGGAGAAAGAGTTTGAGAACCATACAAACTCAATGTTTCTAAGATCAGGAAAGTTCACAGCCACAACAGCCATTGCTGCTTCATTGATAGCCACTTGTTTCCAAGTATCAGGGCTCCGTTCCTTCTTATCTAGCATTCCTCTCTCTTCAATTTGTGCAGCTTGTAATAGGTCATCTGTTGTAATCTGCATAAACGAGAAGACTATTCACTAAAAGCCTAATATGGTGTAAGGGCAACTATCAGATCTATGGATCAACTTAATGGAGCAACCATTTAGCAACGAGAATTGCGGCATGACCTAATCAGAATCAAGAATTCAGCCAATATATCACAATCGTCAACAGCAATGTTATTTCATGTCATTAACATTGATTCTCGCAACAAGCAGCATGGAAAAGAAACGTGCACTATTCCCAATCTGAGGAAATTCCCAAGAAAGTCTTGTTCCAAACCTCAACCTGGGATTCATTGCATTGGAAGAAGATTAAAGAGCTGTACAAAACTACCAAACCATCACTTTTCTCACATATCCTCCTAGCATAAGACTACTAAGATGCCAGGAAATGAAGACCATATTATTTTGATCCGATTGGCAATACCTCTGTCCTTCCATCACGCATCATATTAATTGCAGCAACCTCAATTATGTTGGCCAACTCAGCACCAACCATTCCATCTGTCATACTAGCAACAGCCAAATAGTCAACATCCTCGGCCATAGGCTTCTTACGAGCATGAACCTACTACCAAACAATAAACACAAAAACAGAATGGTTTAGTAACTTCAACAGGAAAAGAAAAAAAATAAAAGTCGAGCACATGTTGATGTTGGAGATGTGAACATCACCTTCAGGATTTCCATACGACCTATAAGGCCAGGTTTAGGGATAAATATTTTACGATCAAAGCGTCCAGGTCTAACGAGTGCTGGATCAAGAATATCTGGTCTATTTGTAGAAGCAATGGTGATCACTTCCCCTCGTCCCTCAAATCCATCTAAGCAGACTAGGAGCTGGAGTGAACAACATCAATCCCCAAATGGAGTGAACAACATCAATCCCCAAATGAAGGTTTGACTATTACAATGGCATTAAAAGACAACAATCGTGGACATTGGCTACACCAAAAACCAACCTGATTAAGAGTGGCATCACGTTCTTGTCCACCAGAACCTTTAATCAAACCTCTCTCCCTTCCAACAGCATCCAGTTCATCAATGAAGACGACAGAGGGGGCCTAAACAAATGAAACCAACTTTGATGAATTTCAATATTTCTCTGTTTACAGTAAAATTTTCATGATTTTAGGTAGAAATGTTTTGAGGAAGTGTTTAAGGAAAGGAACAAATATAGAGAAAAGGTACAAAATATGCAACTTCATATTTTGGGAACTTCTTCAGCTCTCAGTAAGAACTAAGCAAAACAAGGACTGCACATATAAAGACTGATCTATCACGAACTGCTGTGAGAACAAGAAGCATCATCGATGGATCTAGGAAACATTAACCCATGCAATCCCATGGTGGTAAATATCTCATCAACAAAAGCCTATGTAACGCTCACATTTTCCTTTGCTTCTTGGTAGAGTGCTCGGACACGAGAAGCACCAACTCCAACATATATTTCCACAAACTGAGAAGCAGAAATGGAGAAGAAGTTAACACCTGCCTCACCAGCCACAGCTTTTGCTAGTAAAGTTTTTCCTACTCCAGGAGGCCCACAAAGGAGTATCCCACCTGGTGAGAAACCAATTTATGTTAAGTAAGTCATGTGAAGATTACCTTAAGAAGATATAAAAGAACATGCTATCATCTGATAATAAGAACATTCAATCGGTAACCCATAGGTTATGTTCTCAACAAATATTTTGTTTTCACTTCATCAAATTCACACGATGTTTTCACTTCATCTAATATGTCAATGTTTTCAGTTTCTAAAGCACAGAGACAAAGCACAATCTACTGGGCAATCAAGAAAACATGATGAATAGGCTCTAGGAATCAGCCCTACAAACAAGACTAAGGACTATATGAAATGACATAATACAGATATAAACTTAGGATAGTACCTCGTAATGGAAATCAAAGAAAAGGTATTTATTTTTGAAGATCATACCTGGTATTCTCACTCCTCTTCTCCGATACATCTCACCATGCGTGAAGAACTTCACAATCTCCTCGAGTTCAAGGCGAATTTTCCCAAGGCCCGCAACATCTGAAAACTTCACATCCACACCCCTCTCCAGATACTGAGGCAATCGCCTGTTATGTGCTCGCCTGACACGTGCTCCTGACTTCATGAACTGCATGGCCATTTGCAAGTAGGGATTCTGTTCCCCTTTCCCTAGCTCTCCTTCATCTTCTTCTTCCTCAATTCCCATCATCTCCCTCTCCAACTCCCTCATCTTCTTCCTCTCCTCTGCCTCTGCCTTCTCAATCTTCAATCTATCCTCATAGTCCTTTTGCTGCTTCCTATAATTTAGCACCACTGTACGGTAAAATATCACAAAGAAAACAAGCCCCAACAATGTTGCAACATTGGAGTCCTGAGCTAAATTTGCCCAGAGATTTGCCATCTGTGCATAATTCTCTTGAGCATTACGCATTGACTCCTCATATTTCCTTCTCTTCATTTCCTTCTTTCTATTCCTCTCCTCCGCTTTCCTTTGCAATTTTAACATCTTCTCAATCATTTCACGTTCCTCCCTCATTCTCACCATTTCCTCTTTCCTTTGCCTCTTAAGCTCCTCCCTGACCCTCCTCAATTCCATAGCTCTCTTTGACTCCTTCTTTGGCTTAAATCTTGCCAGTATTAACTCAGGAACTTTCCACAAAAACCCCAAATATGGTTTAGGAAGCTCTGGTTTCTTAACTGGAGGCGTATAAGCATTAACACACATAGTATCAATTGCTAAGCTATCCCATTGATCCCAAAACCTCCTATCACTCTCTAACGAAGGCAGTACAGTCCTAAACACTTGATTGTCATCCACAACCACCAAAACTGCTTCCGCATGTTGTCTTAATCCAGCTCCAGGAGCTTTAATTATATGCTTAAGCTTGTTGTTCTCTTTCAAATCTAATATATCAGTGTAAGGTATCCTATTAGACACAACCGGGAGATCCTTAGACCATTCTTTCAGCTGTTCTGGGGTCAGCGTCTGTTGTTGTGCTTTTTTCGGGGTTTTCTTCTTTTGACCTGTTTTTGCTGGTGCAGCAAAAACAGGCTGTGCCCTTAGAGAGGTGGAGATTATGGTGAGAGTTACAGGTATCGCAGCAAGATAATTCAACTTTGAATCCTTATTTTCACGGGCTTCCCTGGTTTTATAACTAGTTTCAACATCTGGGTCTTGGTTTTGGCATGAAATGGAGAGGAAAATTGGGGCCTTTGGAGTGAACTTGAGGGGTTTATGGATTTTGGGGCACAGTGAAGAGGTAAATGAGAAATGAGTGGCCATTGAAATTGGATGAAGCAAAAATGCAAAGAGCAACAATCTTTATGGAAAAACGACGATAAAGACTTACATGGTACATATGTATAGTGTATATTGAAGTGAGTGAACTCGCTTTGGTGGCATCGAAATTGAAGTGAGCATGAAGAGAACTCAGCTCACTTCCTGCGTTTTTTGCTTTGAACACAACAGAGGCTTCAAACAAGTTCAAGGATTGTGACTAAACAATTCAACACTAAAAACGACACTGTTTTACCTGTTTGGATGCAAAGACAATTATTAAAAACCCCAACGGCATTTCATCTCTTTTTTTTCACTTTTGACTTTTTGGTATAACTTACTTTAAAAATTCCTGCAGTTAAAAATTAATAAATTTATTAATTAATGATCAATTTTTGTAATTAATAAATTTTTATAAACTAAAATTAATTAATTAATTTTTATTTAATAATTTTTATTTAAATTCAAAGACAATCTCTTTTAATTATATTTTAAATTCTTTAATTTTATTTAATCTTGATCAAATTCAGATTAATAAACCTTTTAAACCTTACATCTCTTATCTTATCAGTTTAATTTTAAAACATTTGTTAAAATAGTATTTAACAATAACCATTTGTTAGACCTTACATAATATTAACATGTAAAAGCACCATTTACATGTTAATATTATGTTATGTTTATTTAATTTTTTTAGGATATTAAAAGTTTATTATAAATTTGATAAAAAGGTTATAATTTTTACTTTTTTTAAAGAATTTTTACTTTTTATTAGGAAGATATTGTTCAATGATTTTTTTAAATTTTAAACTACATTGAATTGAAAGTGATAATTAGACATTTTGGGATTTTTTTATAAATTTAAATCTATTGAATTTTTTTATAATTTAAGTTTTTCTATTTTAATACTCAGATTTTTAAATTTATCACTCATCCTTTAAATATCGCACAAGATTGTCTATCATGTTCCCGTAAGACCAAAGTTGCAAATATTGTATCGGACTTGGTACCAGATTGAGTTCTGGTACGGTTAATATCGAGTACCGTTTTGAATAATTTTTAAAATTTATGAAATAGTTCCTGAAATTTTTTAAAATTTGCAAAATAGTTCATTGGTATATTATACAGTTATCCTGTATATTTTACAACTTTACATCAACTATGTCTCCAAAAATCATAATAACAAATAATAATCACAATTAATATGAAATAACAATAATTTTTAAATATTTCACATATAAATAATAACCACAATTAATATGAAAAAAGACAATCATCCTCATACAAATATGAAATTAAGAATAATACAAAGTATTTACAATATTACAATTTCATCATATAATAAATAATAAATAAATTAAAACATCCAACAAAAAGAATAATAAATATCCTTAACTCTCAAACTATTACAATTTACAACAAGAGTTCATTATGAGAAAACAATCAAGTAGAAATTAAACCTGAAATAAAAACATTTACAATTACATTACATATAGAATTTAACAAATACATCAATATAAGTAAAATTAAAAGAAGAATAAAAACAAAAACCTGAAACGAAATTAAATCGTCTACGAGAGGATACCTACTATAACTACACTTACCTTAATTATCATTTGGTATAAAATTTTCATCATTGAGAGGAGCTTCATCATCATTATCATTCAAATTTAATGCACCAAATGACATGCCAATACTTTTCTATCTAAGATTATCTTCCAAGTCATTAACATCTACCAAATTTGATTCTTCAGAAACCTAATCCGCCAAAAGGTTAATATTATAATTGGAAATTTGATTAGTTGAACTACTTGTGCTATTAAGACTCCTAGTAAACAATAAAATTTAATTATTAGAAAATTATAAAAAATTATATCGAAATTAATAATGATAATAACATACCTTTCCCCGAAGCTTTAAATTGTAATAAACAAAAACCAAGTCATTCAACCTCTTATGCTCCAATCTGTTCCTTTTCTTGGAGTGAATAAATTCAAATGTTCTCCAGTTTCGTTCATAGTCTGTTGCACTCACACAATGATATAAAATCCAAATCACAATCCTTTTCAATTCTAGAACACCATTTCCGAATTGATCCCACCAAGAAACTTTAAGTTGCAAGCTAACAAAAGTAGTGTTATAAACAAAATAAAGTGATAATTAATTTTCAAAAAATAAGAAAAAGGAAACAACTAATACCTGAAGAAAGTTTTCCTCTTTGTTGAATAACAATCAACATTCCAAAATCCCTATAAGACAACTTATAAAGCTTTATTGTGAGCTTAAGAAATCTTGCATCGCGTCAATGCTAAAGATTATTGTAATAGTTAAAAGCATTCCTCTATTAACTTTAGTTTGCTTAGTAAGATCCAATCTAAAATAGACACTAGGATTTAAAAACGCCCCAGTTGCAAACAACGGAGAAAAAAGTTGTATTTCTCTTTTCTCTTTAATGATTGAAAGATATGGTATATACAAATAAGACCTATGTTTCATATTGGCCTTGATTGCTTTCGTTGCTCTCTTCATGACATCAAAAAAATAACCCATTGTTTGCTTTTCTTCATTATCAACCAAGCAAAGCACCCTCGCCAAAGGCTCACAAACTCGGATAATAAGTTGGCATTGAGAGCAAAATTCTCTATTCTTTAGAATAATTTTACAAATCTCCACTCCAACATTAAACCTAGCATGCTGAGATGCAAATCCACTTATCACTTGTAAACATTTGTTTTAACTCTTTCTTCATCGTAACAAAAGACTGAAGTGATAAGAAATTTGTTGCAAATCTTTTCACAGCAGGACGACGCAAATTTCTACCATTGGTAAATTTCTTTCTCATTAAATTCAATACTAATGCATGATTATAGATGAACTTGGTCACCTTTTTAGCTTTCTGCATAATCTCATTAATAATAGAAAATACTTAGGATCCTCTATATTCTGTAGCATTAGGTCAATGCAATGTACAACATAAGGAGTCCCAAAAAAAGAATTATACTTATTTTGTAACATTTTTTCTGCTGCTTAAGCGGAATCATTATCAGAAATAAATTGAACAATATTTTCTGGCCCTCCTTCATTAACAACTTCATCAAATATCACAAACAAAGTCTCAGTATTCCTAATAAGGCCAGATGCATTAATAGATTTTAAAAACATTAAGCCATTGTAGAATAAACCAAAAAAATTAATAATAAGCTCTTGTCTCCTATTTGTCTAACTATCACACGTGAATGAACATCTATAAGTAGCCCAATTTATTTTTCTTTCTGCTAAATAACTTCTAATTTTAGAAATAGAACAACTTGAAAGTTTACCTCTTAAGTAATCAATCGAAGGACCTTTGTATCCCGGATCATAAGAGGCTATTGTATCTATCATAGGTTGATAATAATAAGACTGAGAAGTATTGAATGATGAACTTGTATCATACCACCATCTAGTTATTGCCATATCGACATTGTGAGTCGCATCTCTTGATTACATTGAACTATGAATTGAAGGTTGGGCTCCAGGAGTTGTTCATGTTGCAAAAAACTAGTCATCTGTCTTATTCTCTTCCTCACATAAGGTTCAGGTACTTCTTCAAGGGCATAGGATGGAACACGACCAGTACCAGTACCAGTAACACTACTACCACTATCACTACCACTACCACCTTCAACATTTCCACAATCACCACGGAAACTTGAAAACGTACTTCCACTACCAATTTCAAAATTCAACCTTTCCCATCTATCTTTCTCATGTTGATATTCTTCAAATAATGTTTTCATTTGCCACTTCATATCATGACTTACTTTTTTATAGGGTTCTACATCTCCTTTAACCCCAGCTAAATGTTTCTTCAATCGGGTGATTCCTTCACCTTTCAAATGCTTGTTACAAAACAAGAAAATTGTATAATTTTTCATACTTGGGACCAATGCCACATGAGCCCATGCTGGATCATTATATCTTCCTAAAGTAGTTTGATAAGGAGTAGTTAAACTTCCTTCTATTTATTTATAATAAAAATGAAGATATTAGTTTTGTAAGAAATTAATCCTTTAGTAGTTTCATCAACAAAATTAACAGTGCTAATCGTTAAGTCCTTCATGAGGCAATGCAACATAAATAATTTCCTTAACTCTTTATATAAAGATTCATAAAACTAGAGTAAAATTTAGAAATAGATAGACTTTCCTATTAGAGAGTAGTTAATTCATGCTAAATTTCAAATTGAAGTATCGTTCAAAGATTTAAGATGATGGCTCAATGAATTCAAATATTCAAGTCATGACTTAAGCATCCTTAACTTCACTTAGTATGTTCATCTTTATTCTTGTTTTTTCAAGATATGATTATTGTCATTGACATATCTTCATAAATCCTTACCTTTAATAAATATCTTGAATGGAATGCACAAGTTGAGTAATTTTTTTCATTAAGATGAACTAAAAAACTTTCACACTTGTTCGAAGAGTTAATGCCAAAGTAGTATAAATGAGATAAAAATGGAATAATAAGAAAATCAATTTTTGAATATGCAAAGACTATGAGATGGACTAATTTTAGGATATATAAACGTGGATATGCAAGAGACTTGAATCCTTGATGAGATGGACTAATTTTGCGATAAAGATTAAAGACAACTTAGAGACATAGATTTTACCGTTTTTGCTACTTTTCTATACAATAATTACAATTACAAAACTTCCTCTTCAGCTTTTCCACAAGACCATTACTGAATTATTATTATACTTAATTAATTATTTATCCAATATCCAAATACCATTTCAATAATTTTAAGATTATGTCAATTAATTATTTACTTTGAATTCTTTCCAATTTACATTCTTAGTTTTACAGTTTTAAGTTAAGTTGAAAGTCTTTCTAACTTTTAAATCATGCATGATGTATGCTGTGCATTTCAAAGTTTTAATGACAAAAAAATTTAAGATAAATCAAGATATCAATTATCAATCAATTGAACCATAACAATGAACCAAGACATCAAGTGTCAATCAACCGAACCACAACGATGAACCAAAACCAAAATCCTTTCATTCAACTCCAAATCCAATCCATTATCCAACCAACGATAAATCACAAATCCATTCACAACTTCATTCCAACTTCCAAGTCCAACCTATTCACAATCATAACACAAATGCAATTAAATAGCAAAATTCAACTGAAAAATGAAAACTTACCCAAATAAATTCACAATCGGTTTTGGGGTCAGGTTGGGTTTATATTTGGTACTATTCCAGAACTAATAGTTGCAGATGCGTGGGGGCCAGAGGAGAGCATCCGATGGTGGTGTGGTGTGTTGGTGGTCCTCGTGGAGGAGGGCTGAAGCCTGATGGAGGTTTGGATGAGGCTCGGTGGTGGCGGGTTCGCGTGGTGGAGGAAGATCTGAAGATGACAGTTGTGTGGTGAGCGGTGGTTCGTAGTTGTCTTGTTGCCGAAGAGGGAGGAGGACCGCCGAAGATGGAGAGGAGAACGAGAGAGAGAGAGAGTGGAGAGGAGACAAGAGCGTGAGATAGAGAGAGGATGGAGGCGTGAGGTGAGTTTGAGAGAGAGAAAAAAAATGAAATTAGCAAGGGAATGAGGATGCATGCAGGCGTCGGGGGTGGGGGTTTAGGGTATTTTTTTTTATTTTTTGCAAATCAGTCCTGAGATTTGTAAAAATTACAGTACCAACCGATACCAATCGAAAACACTTGGTACCGGCTGGTACCAAAACCTTAGATACTGTTCCATTTTTCAGCCGGTACGGTATCGTTCGGCCGGTACCGGCCGATAAGGAACTGTATTCTAATCACTGTCAGTACTGGCCAAAATACCGGCCGGTATCGAAAATTTTAAAAAATTAGGAAACTTTTTTGCAAAATTTTCAAAATTTTCCTTCCTCCATCCGACCTCTCCTCCCCCCCCCCCCTCCCCCAATTTTTTTTTTCTTCAAAATTTCCCTCACTTCTTTCTACCTCTCCTTCCTCCCCC
>JAOSBP010000005.1:3089786-3101850 GCA_027563825.1 Erythroxylum mucronatum
TACAATTTAGAAATTATTATTTTAAGGAAAACTAAGGACATTTAAAAGAAAAGTAAAGAACATGAAGGTTGACATTGTTTTATTGTTGAAAGAGACTAAAAAGTTAAACATTAGCTACCAAATAATAGTAAATATTACTATAGAAGTTCTTATCACTGTTATGGGTCAACTCGTAAATTATGATCTAAGAAAATGACTATATACTTTCAATTGTCTTGTTTTATGTTGTTGTATGAACTATTAATAATAAACATATTTAATTGCTAATTGTCTTTTTTGATGGTGTTCTATACTTTTATAATTTCTTCAAATTTTATGGAATTTTCATAATTAATTGATATCATAAAAATGAATATGGAAACTTAGGTATCATCTCTTAATTAATGTTAGATATCAAAATAGCAATATTATAACAAAACATAATACATTATTATTGAAGAACACAATATAACTCATGGAAAACATTTGTTCAAAAGCAATGGAATGAATGAAAGTGAAGGCTTAAAGGGATAAGCACAGGTAAATTGAAATGGCTTATGTTTGGGTAAAGGGGTTTAGCAATGAATGCCCCTGACATACTCACAAATCTAAGTATTAACGCAACTTTGAAAAAGAATCTATACAAGTTCTAGAGGCTAACTAAACCAGGTAGAAATCACACAATATGAGAAAGAAAAGTAAGGCTCAAAGTTCCTTCCAACAAAGCTTTATCTAAGATATTTCCTTCCTAAAATCAAGCTATACAACAAGATTAATAACGCTGCACCAAAAGCATTCCACTATGCTAATCCACTAAGAATAAAAATTACTCAAATCAAATAATAGGTTCTTGTTTCCTATTTGTCCAGCCATCACACATGATTGAACATCTATAATTAGCCCAATTCACTCTTCTTTCTGCCAAATAACTTCTAATTTCAGAAACAGAACAACTCAAAAGCTTACTTCTTAAGTCATCAATTGAAGAACCTTTGTATCTCAGATCATAAGAGGTTATTGCATCTATAATAGGTTAATAATAAGACTGAGAAGTATTAAATGACGAATCTGTATCATACTACTATCTAGCTACTGCCATATCAACATTGTGAGTCACATCTCTTGATTACATTACATTACGAATTGAAGGTTAGATTCCAGGAGTTGTTCGTAGTGCAAAAAAACTAGTCACCTGCCTTCTTCTCTTTCTCACATCAAGTTCAGGTACTTCTTCTTGGACCTGAGATGGAACACTACTAGTACTAGTACCAGTACCATTACCACTACCACCTTCAACATTTCCACAGAAACTAGAAAACAGCTTCCACTACCAATTTCAAAATTCAACCTTTCCCTTCTATCTCTCTCATGTTGATATTCATCAAGTAATGTTTTTATTTGTCACTTCACATCATGAGTTACTTTTTTACAAGGTTCCACGTCTCCTTTAACCCCAACTAAATATTTCTTTGATTAGGTGATTCCTCCACCTTTCAGATGCTTGTTACAAAACAAGCAAATAGTATGGTTCCTCATACCGGGAACCAATGTAGCATGAGCCCAAGCTGGATCATTGTATGTTCCTGAAGTGGGTTGATCAGGAGCACTTGAACTTCCTTCCATTTATCTGTAAAAATAAATAAATGCATATATCAAAATAAATAACATATAATTTCATTACACAATATTCATATCCATCTTATATAATATAACTCATTTTGTGTTATTACATTATATACAATTCAATTTCATGAAACACAATTCACTATAAGTGAAAAACGAACAATCCAATTATTCAACATATATAATTACACAAAATATACACAAACAATTTTCATTTCTAACAATCACAAAACATATATAAGCAATTTCTATTTCCACCAACCACAAACACATATATAAACAATTTCCATTTCGAACAATTTCAATTTAAAGTTTCAAACATGAGGATCAAATTGAAGTACGATATGATTTACATAATCGCCAAATAATGAATAACATATCTTATATAATTGTTCGTACATATCTATTCATAACATGAGGATCAAGTTGAAGGATATAACTTCATAAAATAATTTCCATTTCCAACAATCACAAAATATACATAAACAATTTTCATTTCCAACAATTTTCATTTCGAGTAATCACAAAACATTCATAAAACAATTTCCATTTCAAACAATTTTCAACAATTTCCATTTCCAATAATCACAAAATATTCATAAAATAATTTCCATTTCCTACAATTTTTAACAATTTCTATCTCCATTAATCACAAAACATTCATAAAATAATTTTCAATTCCAATAATTTTCAACAATTTCCATTTCCAATAATCACATGACATTCATAAAATAATTTCAATTTCCAATAATCACAAAACATTTATAAAATAATTTCCATTTCCAAAAATTTCCATTTCCAATAATTACAAAACATTCATAAAACAATTTTCATTTCCAATAATCACAAAACATTCATAAAACAATTTCCATTTCCAACAATTTTCATTTTCAATAATCACAAAACATTCATAAAATAATTTCCATTTCTAACAATCACAAAACATAAAAAATAATTTCCATTTTCAACAATTTTCAACAATTTCTATTTTCAATAATCACAAAACATTCATAAAACAATTTCCATTTCCAACAATCACAAAACATTAAAAAAAAACAATTTCCATTTTCAATATTCACAAAACATTCATAAAACAATTTCTATTTCCAACATCCACAAAACATATATAAACAATTTCCATTTTTAACAATTTCGAACAATTTCAATTCAAAGTTTCAAACATGAGGACCAAGTTTAAAGGTGTGATATAATTTACATAATCACCAAATAATGAATGACATATCTTATACAAGTGTTCATACACATCTATTCATAACATGATGATCCAGTTGAAGGATATATTCATAACATAAGGATCAAGTTGAAGGATATAACTTTTTTAAAATGTTTTTTTTTCTTATTTAAAGCTTTGAATCTTCTTTTCATTTCTAACAAACCATAATATTATATACGTCATTCTATATTTGGTTCTTAAATATATACATTGCTTTTACGATTTTTAATTGACATTATTGGAACCTATAACATATTCATAATTTGAAAAAAAGTTCTTCTTGGACACATTTATTACATCACTACTATTGGATCTAGGGAGCCCACTTACATGGGAGATGTAGGGCCTAGTGAGGGAACATACCATAGGCTTTCACACCACACTTCAACCCAAAACCTTAAGGCATTAGGTTTATGGATCATTTTCACTTATATGTCCTTCACTAGTTCCATCTCTTTCCAATATGTGATTCTCTACTCACATTTGACATTTCAACAATATCCCCCTCAAATGTGAATTCTACATTGGGCTTGCATTCCCTATTGAGTGAAAGCCTTTTTGCTTAGCAACTCGAGTATATGGTGTCACCAAGAGCCCTTTTACTTTACTGGTCTGGGCCCACTAGGAGTCTCCTTGTTCTTCTTCGTAGGGAAGCAAGCACAAGATCCGACTATCATCTCCGTACTCATCCTTTGCCTAACCATTGACTCTGATACCATTTGTTGGATCTGTGAAGCCTACTTTCATAAGAGATCTACATCATGGGTTTAGTGATTAGACAAACTTGTGGACTTTGACACTATACTTCAACCCAAAATTTTAAGGCATCAGGTTTATGGGTCCTTTCCACTTATATGTCCTTCACTAGTTCCATCTCTTTCCAATATGAGATTTCTACTCTCTTGACATCCCAACAACTACTTTTACACATTATCTATTATAAATATTTATAATAGCCCACACATATATATTACCAAATAATTCAACATATTTTATACTCAATTAATTATTTACCCAAAGCTAATACCCAAATACTATCATTAACTACAACCGAATTATTATTAATTTACTATTGCATAATTTTATACTTAATTAATTATTTACCTAAAGCCAATACACAAACACTAAAAATGAAATACCATTTCACAAATTTTAAGAACGTATCAATTAATTATTTAAGTTTTTGAAAGTTTGCAATTTTAATATTCTCGGTTTAAAATTTTAATTTAAGTTGTTTCAATTTTCAACTTACAAACTTTCAATTAAATCAATTCAATTAATCAACATCATCACAGATTCATATTAGGCTGTGCATTTCATTCATAAAAAAACTTATCATAAATTTCTCTTAATCGGTTAAACTTAAACCAATGTTCAAAACCAAACTATAAATCAACCAAACAATCATTCAACTCCAATTCAACCCATGCAAATCACAAAACCAAAACAACACCGGGACTCATTCAACTCCAACATCCAACCCAGATATACGCAAATCGTAAATCACAAATCACAAAACCAAGTTCCAACCGATCACAAATCCAAGATCCAACTGAATCACAAAACTAAATTTCAACTTTCAACATTCAAGTTCCAACCGATTCACAATCAAAAATGCAATTAAGTAGGAAAAAATCGAAAACTCAAAAAACACACCCAAAAACCAATTCACAAGCTTCGGGTTTTGGGTTGGGTCTTCGGATTGGATGACGGGTCACAATTTTGGGTGTACATCTGGGCGAGCAACAGCCTTCTCCCCTCCTTTAGACATTTAGTGGTGGCGACGACGTGGTACGGTGGTCCTCATGGAAGAGGGTTGAAGACGGTGGCGTCTTCAGGACTTCGCGTGGAGGAGCCGAGGATCTCTGATGTTGGCATGGATCGGGGACGATGAGGAAAGGAGCAGCACCGCCGAAGAGGGAGAGCGGTACCGTTAGAGATGAAGAGGAGAATGAGAGAGAGAGAATCGCAGTGGTGAGTAGAAGTGAGAGTCGATGAGAGAGAGAGAGAGAAAAAATGAAAAGAAGGAAGCTTCAGGAGGGTCAAAGGTGATAGTGAGGGATGCAATAAAGGGGGGTTTTTTTGGTTTAAATTTTCAAAATTGCAAATAAGTCCCTACTGTTTCTCAAATTTATGGCATCGGTCGATATGTGGCCGATATTTTAGATATCGGTTAGTACCGAACAAAAACTAGGAGTACCGACCGGTATCTCTGGCCGGTACCCATATAACGAATACCATTCCGTGTACCAACCAGTATGGAACGGTATTCATTCCCTTGCTTAAGACCATGCAACTCTAAATTCTGTCAAAACCTGAAATGGATCAGGTTGCCTTTTAGTTTTTACAAATTGCACTTGATCTCTACCATTCCAGGTAGAGGTGAACTCCAGCATTCCAGGAAATGAAAAACCATACACATATTTCCAAGAATTCACAAACATTGTCAGTCTAAGAAACATTTTAAAAAAATACATGATCTTGGAGTATGTTCTGGAGTCTAGGAGATTTCAGTTATTGGACTTGGAAAGCCACAGAACCTCCTGAAGAGCAGATGCACCAAGTAAACAGCAGCTGAAGAAGGTGAAAGCTATAGAGGCAGCGACATGGTCACAGAACTTGTTCAAGGGCTTGCAAAAGTTTGGTAGAGCTGAATGTTTGATCCCTGTCTGATTCAGGTCGGTGATGCTTGATGCTGCAGATCCAGCACTCATCATTGCATATGCAAACATCTGCAGATTTTGAGACTTACAGGATCATCATTAACCAGAAACTAAGCTTGGATGCTAGCTAGTTTAAATGAGATGAAATTTCATATCTACCTGATCCCCTGCAAAAATAATCCATGCATGATTTCTTGATGGAATCACAGGAATTTTCCTCAGAATCCTTGACATGCTGATTAGCAGTAGCAGCAAGGAATGTCCTGCAACTGCACCTGAAACCCCAATAAGATACCTGCTAATCGACATCAAATGACAGGATTATCATTAGCAAACAGTGATCATCCATATATATATTTCTTTTACCACTTTGATCTTGCAAAGAAATTCATTTTGCTCATTAGTCAATGAACAGTTGCTTGATCTCAGGACAATATGAGAAGTACAAGTCTACATCTACAAGAGGGCTCTCAGAAACAAACAGACAAACGAATAAAAGCATGACAAGAGGGAAAGGAAAAAGGTGAATACACAAACACTCACGGGTTTGATCCTGTTCATTCAAATGCCATGAACCTGGAAGTTGGTAGTACCAAAAGTTGGTTGTTTCATTCAAAACTAGCAAGAAAACTAAAGCAGTATCGGTAAGTACCCAATAAGAGAAAGGGGACTCTTTCAACATGAACAGTTTGTTACTGAAAATGGTGGAAAAATCATGGAAGGAGATCAGATTTTTGAACATGGGATTCCATGAGTTTCTCTGGTAATCAAGGTATGGGAAAAGGAGATGCATCCAAATGAGCAAAATAAACAAAATAATGTGGCCCTTAAACATATCATTGATATTCACAGAAACAAAGTCTTAATCAACAAAGCAATCAAGGCAGCTCCAAAACCTCCATTTCTTTTTATATTCTGTCACTTTCCCGGTAAAATCAGGACGAAAAAGAACTGGGAAACTTGGTTACTTACTCAAAAGTGTGAGAAAGAGACCACTTGGAGTGAACAGGAAGCGTAAAGCCATAGATGGAGACGGTACTAGATTGATGAGCAGTGACCATGAAAGACAAAGCTATGACAGAGGTGACCATGCAAAATAGTCTGAGTGTCACATGCAAGACGTCAGCTTTCCGGCCTAAAGGCGGCCTTATTGACGGCCTGTTTGACATGCCATCTTTCTCTAACGTCGCCGCCACCTCGTGCTCCGGCAGCTGTACTGCCACCTCTGCCGGTGGTGGCATTTTCTCAAGCCCATTCATAGTCATAGTTTTTTCTTTCTTTCTCTAACCTTTCTTGTTTTTTTTACCTTTGAAATTAACCTCAAAGGTGTGAACTTTAATGGAGTTTAAGGAATTTGAGAAGTGAAAGAAAGACAATAGGGGCAGGCTATATATATAGGTAAATGCCAAATACTTAATTTTATTATATGTAATTGATGCAAATTAAAAGAGAAAAATTATAGTTCTACTTCATCTAGTGATTTTGTGAAGTATCAATTGACAGACATAAGTTATTGATCATGACTAAATGAGTTTTGACTCATTGGATATTCAATTTTAGACTAACTTTAAATAAAACTATAACATGTACTCCCTCCTATCTAAAATAAAAGTCATTTTAGAGAGATTTTAATTATTCAAAATAAGTTTCATTTGTGACTTTTTATGCATGTTTATAATTTTACTTCCAAAATTACCCTTTAATTTCTCTCACATCTTAATTACACAGATTATATTTTTAAGGCACTTCAACATGTAATTAATAAGGTTATATCAAACATTTCATTAACTTTCTTAATAAGTGTGCATCCCTCTAAAACGACTTTTATTTTAAATAGGAGGGAGTAGGTAATTAGAAATGTGTATAGATATACAAATAAGTTAAACTAGAGAAGAAGTATGAGTTGCCCTTATTGTGATCTAAAAAAAATAGGATTTGATGAAAGAATCAAGTGAAAAAAAACACTAAAAAATAACATTACACAAAAAATAAATAAATTTATTAAGAATAATATTTAAAGCTACATTACACATTTTATTAAGATATTATACAATTTATATCAGAAATTGAATCAATAAATATATAAGATAAACTTCATGCTCCTAAGTTATGCAGAAGAAGAAGAGAGCTTGAGACAAGACAATTATACATGAGTTGGATTCCCAAAATTCAGGCACTTTATGCACATGTACCTGTTTTCAAGTGCAGAAATAATGACAAAACAGCTCACCTCAGAAAAAGCCTCAAAAGATGCACATAACTTATCTTAGTAGCTGTAAATTCTGAAGTTGGTGTGGTATTACATCAAGGTAAGTGCAATGCAGGAGCATCCATGCATCACCATTCTCTCTATGGTAAAGAAGAGTCCTCTCTTATGTAAGTGATCAGTTCTAGTGATACAATAACATCATAACCGATTAGGAACAAGTAGTACTGCTAGATCATCATCAACATTTCAGGATAGGATGGCAACAAAATTGCTGTTTTGTTTTGGTAAGATTGCAGAGATCAGATGATTCCAGGATTTGGGGGTATATATGATGTCAGGTTCCTGAACTTGATGCAATCTCCTGAAAGAGACAAGGTTTAAGAAGTTATTATATGCTGTGTTCTATATGATCATGAATCCAGGTTGGAGATGACTAGAAGAAGAGAAACTGAGACTTATCTCATGACCCTTTCAGAGATGAAACAGGAGAACCCTACCAGTAGACCGTCCCTTCATTTCTTATCATATCATTGTCAATTCTCATCCACTAAAACTTGCTTCCATATGAAAATCAGAACAGTCAACTGTCTGTATAATAGGTACTATCAAGTCAACCTGGAAATTAAGGTGGTGTTCTCTGGCACAAACATATGCAATTCATGCACTTTTTAACAATCGAGCAATTTTTTGCATAATCTTCTAACAATTTTAGTGAAGGAATTCTACACCTCTCACAGTCCCATAAGGGGAAGGCATAGCAAGTCCTGCTGTTACACATAGATTGTTGTAAACACGAATCTGATTCAAAGCAAGACATAGCTGGCCGAGACTAGCAAACTATATGCCAAACATTACATCCAAAATTTTTGATACTATTGATTTTGCTGGGGAAGCAATGGCACCCCCTGACTGCTGGGCACTGGTGCTGCCATTTTGAAGATAGTAAGGGCGCTGAAAGCCTCTTGATGTGGAGAACTCCGTGGTTCTAGTAGATGATGGTGGGGGCAATGGCATGAATCCTTGATTGTTAAGTCTCTCATTCAAAGCCTGCTGTTGCACTGGATCCACTGGCTTCACACCTATGATTAGCACGCCATTGATTTGCATGCCATTCTTTGTAAGGGCCTTATGAGCATCAGATCGATTCTAAACCAGAAGAAGTAGAGACAAGAAGGCAACCCGATAAATAGCTGAATCTTAGTTTTAACAACATAAATTAACTGTAGATACAGGATCCCTATCACCCTGGCAGTGCTGGCTGAAAACTAACTACAAAACTCAATGTTCAGTTTTCCAGATGGCAGCAATATCAAAAAAGTCAGGACTTCAGTACTAGATAGTGACATCTGAGGATAAATCACAATCAGGAACAGATGACAGCTATGAGATTTATGCAGATCCTGGACAATGAACTTACTGATACTGTCCTTGAGGATAAAGACATAGCATGCTTTATATATAAATGAAGGAAACAAAGCAAGATGAAAAAGAGAAGATAAGAAAATGACTATAAAGTACAACCAGAAGGACAATCTTTATGTTTCAACTGTATTTTGGAAGATATATCCACCCAAGTTCATTAAAAAAAAACCATTTTTTGACGAGACATGACGAAGGAATAATAATAAACATAATAAAAGGACCTGATAAAGAATGTGCATCCAGTTGGCATCCCTAGGACCAGGAAAATGTTTCAAGATCACGCCACACTTCTCAAATTCTCTTAATACTAAATTTGTATCACCGGGTGGAAATCTGGAAACAGATATTTAACATCAGGGGAATGTAAGTGAGTGATAAAGAAGAACTGCTCAACTTGCAAGCAGATAAATAAGGAGAACACTTAACAACCTTTCAAGTTATAGATTTCCGGTACTAATAGAACTAATAGCAAGCTTCAAAATTTAAGGAGTATCAACAGTACCAAGGCATGTGAATTGAACCTTCAAGTTTCCATTTTAGCAAATAAGTAGTCGTAATTTGCCTATGCAGGTGGCCCTTAATCTGTCTTTAATGTTTAGATGAGTTAAAGTTCCTTTGCTTCAACTTCTTCTCAAAATTATTAAAAGAGATTATCTGTGCCAGTCTTTAGGTGTCATTTAAAGCAGATCTAAGAAATGTCTAATAAACTTTCCGGACATCAAAGGAACAACTAATGATGGCAAGAAACTTACTGCAATAGAAAATAGAAGAATATTGACACAACACATATGTATAAATCATCTGTCTTCTACCTCACATATTTGAAGATATTAAGCAGTTGCAAACCAGAACTCTGGACAAAATTACGATAAGAATATGGCAAACCAGAACTCTGGACAATAATCTAAACAAGATAACCATAATTCTACAAAAGGGTATAAATAAATCAATCTACGTTGTTATTGAGAGAGATATCGTACCCATAGACAGTAACCCATTCTTCTTCATCAAGGTTAGCCGCAGGTAAGCAGTTCTTTTGCCTCTCAGGCCTAGCAACTTCCTGAGGAGGCGGAAGAGTGATTAAAGCACCAGGCTGGACCACACCCTCCACTGGAGACCCTTTTCCTCGCTCCTCTTGGTCACTGCTAATAGCCTTTGCTGGTGACCACCAAGTTGAACTTGATGAACCTAGCTGATTCTGCTGTGCACTCATTAGAGCAAAGGATGTGCTAGCCTCTCCTTTGCTTTTAGCTGGAGTCACAAATTCCCTCCCAGAACTCTGAACCGGAGTCCTTGAGTCCGATTTGGCTTCTGGGGAAAGAGGGTAATCTGGAATTCCGGAATCAGGAGACAAATCTGAGCGATCCTCTAAGGTGTACATGGGAGGAGGTGGAAGATCGGAACCCCCAAAATTTTCACGCCATAGAGCAGATACTGCTGCTGCCTGACCTGGACTTGAGAACTTCCCTTTCCGAGCGGAGATCGGTGATGCCAAATCTTGGAAAAATAATGACTGCCTCCCAGAGGTTTTAGGAGTTCTATGAATAGTTGAACTCATGTCTAATACCTATGGAAGGTAAAGCAATCTGTCTACAGTACACAAGTAAAGGAATTAACCTTCATAGGTAGGCTTAGTACATACAGAAAAAACTAATGATTCCTAGTCTGTCTATTCATTTCCCTATGTTATCTAAACAAACAAACATTTCATGAAGAGACCATAAAAAAAATGAAAACAGAAACATACAAGTATGGTTAGAAACTAGCTCAGGAAACCAAAAACGCCGTCCAGATAACATCATCCGCTTTGAGGAAATATCTATGAAAATTCTAAAATGAACCTCAAATCCATATCCAACTAAAAGCATCCCTGATGCTGCCAAGTAATCACCTTTATACTTCCGTTCCACAAGAAAATCAAACTCAACCAATTGGATCAAACTATAAAAATAACCCAACACTGGAAAATCAAGCCCCCGAAAGAAGCGAAATTCAAAATTATATCATCAACTTCATTTCTGTTCACTTCCAACAAAACCCAAGAAAGAAACCAAATTATAAACGTACCCAGAAATCAGTTTCGCTCTCTCGGCAAATGAAATGAACCAAATTTACAATCTTTCTTCCACATCATTTTCTCAGAGCCCAAAGGAAAATTGTCTGATTCAACATATTCCAAATTTTAAACATTCAATAGATACAAACAAACACACATGCATAAGCATAAACATACAAACCAACGTAAAGAAAGGGATATGAAGAAAGTACCTAAGCAGTGAGATTGAGAGCTTAGTGGCTTTTCCCTCCCAAAGACCGGTATAGAAATTTCAGTACCGCAAAAAAGAAGAAGAAGAAGCATTAAACCCAGAATTTCAGTTTCGAAGTGAAGAGCAAAACCCAGAAAAAAGAAGAAGAAGAAGAAGCATTAAACCCAAACATGGAATGGTTCAAGAAGCTTCAAGAGGGAGGCTCGAAGAAGTGAAAGGCGTTGAAGAGGAAAGAATTTACGGGAGGGTTAAACTTGAGAAGATAAAAGTTGTCTACGATTTTCTATTCAAAGAATAGATAAAGATAGCTGCATATAGGTTTTACGTATTTCGTGAAATTTAGTAATAGCAATTCCAGACGATTCTCTATTCTGTGTTTGATTACAAACCAAACACAGGTTTATTAATATGATAGGAATAAGGTGGGAATGGAATACCTATTCCCTTGTACCAAACATCCCGTTAGTCTCTGGCCAGAGCAGAAATATGTCATGAAGAGTGTCTTCATGGACATATAAAGTAATGAGTCCTCAGACAGGAACTGATATCACTTGGGCTAGACTTGGTCTAGTAAGAGTTGACGCATTGACCATACTCATAACCAAGTGGGGTATAGGATGATGAAAGGACGAATTGCACAGTAATTGTCTATGGAAGGGTTCGTGAT
>JAOSBP010000005.1:3103660-3114333 GCA_027563825.1 Erythroxylum mucronatum
TGTTAAGTGACCGTTTCACCACAATAGCTTAAGCTGTTGTGTGAGGCCAACTTAATTGGTTTTATATATTCACTAACGGTAATAAAACACACACCTTGTTAAAGAAGGTGGTTGATGCCTCTTTAGGTTCCAATTTCTGGACCACATCTGCAGCCACTTCCTGAGCACAAGACAGACATAGAAACAAACTTAACATTAACGATCTCATCATGTCATATTAATGCATGTCTAAGGAAGCTTCAAAGGGCTTACTCTAGCCTGGCTGAGCTGACCTTCACTCAAGGTCTTAGGTTCCATTTCAATGGAGCAACAAGCGTTTGCCATAAATGGAAGAGAAGCAGAGATCCTCCAAATAACACAACTTGGGTTGGATAAGGATTCACCTCCTCCAAACGTTAATATATGTTCTCACAATGTTGTAATGACAATCACGGATTCTTCAAACACACTTCACTAGAACTTGAGGTCATAATGCAAAGTGAACTGACACTTTCATTTGTAACCCGTGGCAGTGAACCTTTTATATCTGAAGTACGTAACATGTGAAAGTTATTACACTCGTAGCTTCTCATGAAGTTTTGAGAGAAGATGTAGCACCCGTGCGAGGGTTAGAAAATTAAGAAATTATAATATATCGTATATTTTGTATATTTGAGTGTTCACTTATACGTGCATGTGTATTTTTTATACATATAAATAATTGTACATATATTTATTGACGTTTTTTAGGTATAATTGGTTTCTAAATGTGATTAAAATGTGAATTGTAGATTATTTGTGTTAAAAATTTATTTGGAGACTATTATTATTATTTAAAAATTTTTGTAAATTTTAAAAAATTTCTGAAAATTTGAAAATTTTTTGAAATAAAAAAAATAGAATAAGAGACAGATAAGAGGCTGACACATGGCCCACATGCATGGGTGTTATGTGTCATTAAATTGTTAACCCACGTAATTAGGTGTTAAGCAAAAACACTTCAACAGCTCACATCTCTTCTTCACCACCGAAAACACCAATAAAAACTCTTTTCTTCGTTCTTTTCGTCCATCCAAGAACTAAGCCATGTTATAGGGGAGGGAGGCCATGGCCCCACCTTTTAAATATTTGTTTAAAAAAATTATTTATATAATTAAAATTTTTAAAATTATAAATATAAGTAGCCCCGCTTTAAAAAAAATTCTTATCGGCACGCACAACCCTCCTTCGCCAAATTGAAAATCCCTCCACCCTCTAGGCTCCATCTGGGCCATCTCATGGTCCACCCACCCAAGTGTATCTCATGGTAAAATTTTTGATAGCTTCACCTTCAGCCCCCCTTTAGAGTTGAGTCTGGCTTCGCCCCTGCGTCCATCACCGATACTACCTGTTATGTATATTTATGTATTTGGTTTCTAACTCTCAACTGCTAGAAAGCTAGCTGAAGATGAGTATACATTTGAGTTGATGTTTGTTTGCTTGAGATAATGAGAAAATCTGGAATTTTTGAGCTGAAATTTCATTGAATCAAGTAAGTTTTTTGTGAATAATTTTATGATGTTTTAATATTAAGTATAACAGGATAAGATTGTTTCCTGTTTCAGTTAAACGAAGTCATGCTTATAGTTGAATTACCATTCATCGTCCTTTTTTTTTTTTTTTGGACCATTCATCGTCTTTACAACGTAATTACGATTTATGGTCATTAAGACACAAAGTTTAAACCATTATCTCTAGATGTCTCATCACTAGATAAATCAGAGTACCAACTCGATAATGCAACAAGTTTCTCTTATAATCAATGATTAAAAATTTCATCTAATTCCGCATATTAAATTATAAAAATTTTGAATCGTTTAATTTTTTTTCAATTTATCTTAATAATTTTTATCGTTAAAAATTGATTATTTTATAAATTAATAGGTTATTTTTGTAAATTAATAAATTTTTATAAATTAAAATAAATCAATTAAACTTCAAATTTTTTGATGGGTAAGGACAATTTCTTTCAATTATAGTTTAAATTTTTTAATTATAGTAGTATAATATCAGTCGAACTTTTTAAATTTTAAACCTCTTATCTTACCGGTTTAAATTTCAATCCGGTATATAAAACATTACTTATAGTAGCATACTATTTCCTATTAGTCCGAGTACTCTTAGTCAATGCGTTGATTATGTTATTTTTTGAGATGACAAATAGGTTATGATGAATCGAAGTTAACAATTCAAGTTTAATTTGATCGGATTTGACTGTAGGCTAAATTTCAATCAAAGAAAGTATTATCTTATTATTCCTTTTTTGGGGGGGATAGAGTTCAAATTTAAAAGAAAAAACTTCACAACTCTATCTAAAAAATAGGGTTAGATCGAATTTAAATTCAAATTTATCAAATATTTTAATATTTAAATTTAAATTAATCCGATTCAATACCATTTTTAATTATTTTAGTGCTTAACCTATAACTAACTATCGAAAATGTCAGCTAAAATTTGATTCAAGTTAGTGCAAATACAACTAACTAAACTCAAAAAAATATTAACCAGATTTAAATGGATGGTATAGTTTCTCTTTAATCTTCTATCAGTAACCAGTTCCTAAACTATGTCTCTAATACCTGCTCCTGATATCTCCCTAGCACAAGCTTTACTCAAATTTTAAAGGGTAAAGAGGCTAGAAGCCATTGTTATTACTTACATTTTTGAGAGCTTTGATGCCTATCCTATGGCAGTCAAAGATACTTGGGCAATTGAAGAACCTATTAAGAGCAACTAGACTTAGGGCATCCATGTGATGTGCATAAAGTCTAGTCTTACACCTGGTACTAAACATTCTGTCAACTAAAATTTGGCTAATTGAAACGTTTCAGCTTGTTGACAATGTTTAGAGTGCAGCTGATTAAGTTAGCTGATTTAACTCAATCAGTTGATTTTAGAAACGCTCCCATAAAAGAGCGTTTTGATCCCTTGTTGAAAGTCTAATATAGAAATTGTCGATTATACCCTTAAGTTATTGGCGTTTTTCTGCAACTGGTTTCTCTACCAAGGAAGTCATGTATGAACCATGCATAAATGAAACCAACATTCGTGAACGAAGCTATCAACAAAACTTGCCCTTTAAATTTATTCTACGAGGCCATGCATGTAATATGTTAGCATGTTAGTGTAGATTAATTTATTTTGAATTATGCTATAGTAACATAGACTAGGTTACTGTAGCATAATTCAAGGAAAGGTTGTCATTTTTATGAACTCGTGTCCTTATAATTTTTTTAAAAAAGTCATACCCTAACAATTCATTTTACACATAAACAGTTAATATTAAACGGATAATTTTACCAAATATTTTTAATAAACAACTAATATTATCCGCCAGTTAAATCAGCTGATATAATCTGCTATCAGCTAACAGCTGATACAATCCGCTGATTGCCAAACAGGACCTATATAAACATATCAAAGATTTTTTTTAGAATGTAACTTTCTTAAATTCAAATTTAAATTATTGTTAGATCAATGTAGTTGTGGGTCATTTAAAAACAGTCTGTCTATTAGGGGGTAAGACTTAATTATTTTTATATATAATTAAATTTTATTACAAATAGATGTTTAAATTTACCCTTTAGACTATCTTGTAACTAAACATTATAATTAAGTTTTTTAAAGTTTATAAAATCATGAAACAAAAACAAAGAATAAACAAGTTTTGAAGTCACTTGAAGTATAGGGTATCAAACCTTTATACCATAAAGAACATTAGGACAAGAGTTTGTTTAGCTTATCAAAAGAACCTAGGATTACTTCCTAAAGGGATTTAAGTAGCATCCTAGTATAGTATTGAAAAATGTTACAATGATGCATTTGAAATTGACAAAATTCTAATGTTTCAAAAACTATATTGGAAGTTAAACCAGTAAGACAAGAGTTTTAATGTTTAAAAGATTCAATTAGTATTAGACCGTCATAAAATCTGCTAAAAATTGAATAAAATTAAAGAATTTGAAATATAATTTAAAAAGATTGTCCATCTAAAAATTTGAGGTTTAATCTTGTTAAATGAAAATTAATTGATTTACTTTAGTTTATAATAACTTATTAATTAATAAAAATTGACTGATTAATTAATAAACTGATCAGATTTTAATGACATCCTTTATTAAAATAATTCTAACCAAAAAAATGGGATGGTTCCAATTTTTTACAATTGAACTCGCTAATCGATTGAATTTTTTAATCATTGAAAAATTATACTTTTATCAATTATAGTTACCATATTAACTCCTAAAGGCAAATTTACTCAGAGCCTTGCCTTACAACTAGTTAAAGGTGAGATATATGATTATGGAGGACAGAACCAGTTGAAGGAGCATAGGGACTAAAAAATCTTATTCATTACACAAAACCTTTGTTCATTTCTAACATTTTATGACTTATAATCTTTGGTTTCAATCATTGTCACAAGTTGGAACCAAATCACCAAAGTGATGACAGAAGAATACCACCCACCATTTTCTCTGCAGCCAAGCAACCACTAACTAGCATTACCAACTGACAATGACCCATCAATAACTCAGTAAACCCTGTGTTAGATAAATCTCTCGATCTAAATTTAGCAACCCTAAATAGTTCCTTAAATGTGAAGTGTCTTTTTATCTAGTAATTAAAATGAATCAAACAATTACCGAAAAGAATTGTTCGTTAGACATAAACTCCACGTCTTAACGGGATTTTAATTTAGTATTTATGATAATTTGTTAAATTATAGGGGAAGTTTATGTCTTTTACTTATTTTATAAGATATATTCTTTACTGATATTTTTTTGTAGTTCTAAATGAATCCTGATCATTTTGGAAATCAACATAGTGTAGTGGAGGAGGTGAACACAAGGGGACAACAAGGTTATCAAAATCCTAGCCAAGAACATGGCAAGATCCCAAGACAAAGGGGAGATAAAATTTCTTTGTAGATATATATTATCCAAAGCAGGTGCAGAGGAAGCAGTAGTCATGCACGTCATGAAATTGCATGTGCCTGACTTTTCGTCCCACATGCCTGTCTGTTTCTTGCATATTATCACATGTATATACATGCTTTTTCTTTTTTGTACTGACAAAATTAAATACGTAAAAGAGATACTGACAAAAAACTCATGTACGCACATACAATGTACTTTTAGTGTCCTGTGTCGACTCTGTTAGGGTTTTCATTTTTGGGTTGCCAAAACCTTTTGTTTTTGTGTATATACATATATACATATAGCCAATATAGCCGGATCTCGCGAGTACGGATCTTTTGTCCAATTTTATAGTGTCTTATTCTGTCTCATGAATCTCAGTCATTTATTTATGCGAGTCTCGCATAAATGAACACAGGACCCGTATAAATTAATAACTGAGATTCATGAGACAGAATAAGGCATCATAATATTGGACAGAAGATTCTGTACTCCCGTATCATGGACCCTCTTCCGGTAGTGTTTTGGTTTTGGTATATGATGAATGGTATAGGTAAAACTATTATATCATTACAAAAAATAATGTGTTCAAAGGATAGCAAGCCGAACAAAAGATTACATAGAATCTAAGAGTGTAATTTATATACTAAATCAAAATCAGAGTCATCAAATCAAAGTCGCCATGTTCTTCCCTTGTTTTTTATTGTTTGAGAACTCAAGTTTAAAGTACTGAAGAAAGAATGATGTTGATGCCACTTTCTTTAAGCATGCATGCAACCAACATTGCAATTGAATTTTTATGAGAAATGAGGTACTGAGAGTTGAAATTAGTATTTTAACTCGCAATTGTTTCTACATAGTGTTATCCTAATTTAAAATAATTGTGCTTATATTATAATAGATAAAAATACAAATCTTTCACTTGATTTCAGTATTTTAAATAAATTCTTTAATTTTTAAAATTATCAAGAAATTAACATTTTTTCAATTTTTAAAATAAATCATTCTCTTAAAAATTCCCTTAAAAATTAAGAGTGAAATACGTATGATACTTGGAACATATACATGGTCCAATTAAGTGTTACTATCGTGGTGACTTAACACAATTTTTGAATTCAATTTTAAATCAATAATTTATTGTAATTATTATAAATTATTAATTTGAATCGGGTCAATTTTTATATTAGTAATATATAATTAGTTCACGTGTACTATTTATGACGTGTATGTTTTTGCCATTATTTTAAATAAAAATGTAATAAAAGGATTTTCTAAAAAATTAAAAATATAAAGAATTTTGTCATTGGTGATTTTTTAAAAATTATTTAAACTATAATTTTTTTATATTTTTTACTCTATTATAATTATGTTTGCTCTCAATTGTTATGATAATTTGTAATCGTAATATAACACAAAATTCATAATTTATAACTTTTTTTTAAAAACCATTATGACTTTAATTAAAATCTTTGACATATAAAAAGCTAATCAAAACCCTAGACCTAACCATTATCCCACACGACAATGATCACTCAAAATATAATTAATAATTGAAACCTAGGGATAATATATTTCTTTTCAAAGTCATATAACAGTAAGTAAGGATGTCATGGGACCCCATGGAAGAGCAAATGTCTAAGATCAAGTGGACAATAACATATCAACTCCAAGGTAACACCAAATTCCTAATGTTTTTATAATGATATCACTTACACTACTCACATGATCGTGTGCACCACTTTGCAAGCTAAGCAATAGCTCAAGATCTTTGGCCTTCTTTCACTTTCTTCTTTCTCGATCCTATCATTACCTTGGTTTCGTAATATTTATTTTCGGACCTTGCTCCTCGGTGGATGGTACGTATAGAAGACGATGTTTAGCTTGTGAAAATATGTCTCCGTTTGATTATTATTCTTCACTGAAATCCATGCTCAATAATTTTTGTTCCCTGTTTATGAAATAAGAAATTGATTAAAGAAATAAGAAATTGATTATAAAAAAACTCAATTTTATTCAATTTTATTAAATAAAATATTTCATACGCGACGTCACAAATATGACATGTAGCAGTCACGTGACAAAAATAATAATCTAATGTGACTCTCCACATCATTCACATTAATAAAGAACGTAACGTTAAATTATTTTTGTTAAAAATAAAAAAAAATACATTATAACACCACTTTTTAAGGTTTAAGCTGATATTATAAAATTAATTAAAGGTTGAATTTTTTTACAATTAACCCAAGAAATAATTAAACCTCATTTTTTAAAATTTGTTTGTATTGCTATAAGAAAACAAAATAAATACACACCATGAATTTGCCAACCAACCCCTCATGTGCAAATGTATGTATTAGGTATGGGCATACCATACTTCATGTGGCCCATAGGTGTCTAAAAAGTGTAACATCATTTTCATGGTTCTATACATATTTTCTCTTTTTTTTTTAAATAATTTAAGCAATCTAGTGTATGCATATCATATAAAAACAATCTCTCTACTAGTTGGAGGTAAGGTTGTGTATTATTGTACCTTTCCAGATCTCACGTGTCAGCTGAATTTCTTGCACACAAAATTATTAAATTTTGTTAAAATTTTCCTTGAAAAATAAAATTTTCAATTCAATTCTAAATTTTGGCCATTTTTTGGCAAAAACTAAAAATTAGGAGTACATTAGAGTCTATAGCAAAATCTTTTCTTTCTGCCCCAACTTAATTCTAATGCTTCCAATTAAAAAGAGTTACAAATTGAAATTTTTAGGGCATAGATTTAATTAGGAAACTAATTTCCTACGATGGAACCCTAGATCATATGCCTAAAATTGTGATGATGGATCAAGAAATCATCTCCACCGTTTGATACACCAAAGAGTGAAGTTTGATTCAGAAACTGTTCCTGCTGTGCTCTGTGCATTTCCTTCTGCCTTCTAAGCTCCAAAACCTTCCTATGCGAGTTTGAATGTTTTGTAGATGCAAAAGTTGGGCTAGCTGCAGGCCGGTATTCAGGTACTAACCGACCCGACTTAAATCGAACCCCACAGGCATTGCACAAAGTTTTTGGGCCCATTGGGCCGGTTCGCCACTGTGGGGTCTTCTCGGCTGCACAATGTAGACATTTACGAACGGGAGCATCTAAACCCGAACCCATTTTAGAATTCGGATTCTCTTGCTTCTTTGAACTTGATTGGGTCGTGGGTGAGACGTGGAGAAGTCGAGTGGACCAATGACCAGGGGCAACCCGAGATCGTTTAGATCGGGCCTTAGCAGGTAACAGAGTCTCAGAGTGGAAAATCGGGTTATTCAAGTTACGAGCCATCGGTTCTTGGTGGGCTTCGGATGAGGACTCATCGGGCGTGGCCGGTTTGGATCCGGATAACATGTGGAGGGTGGATTGGAGATTTTGATCAGTTGAGAACGAGTCCTCCACAAAATTCGATAGCCATTCTAGCTCAGCCAACTCATCGTACTACAAAAACAAAACAAACTTCTTAATTTTGGTTACATAAATAACAAAAATATAATAATCATCCCATTAAAAAAGTATTAATTTTATAATTATGAACATGGAAGACTAATCAGATCAAATGCTTTTTTTTGTTAGGTAAATTAAAACCATAAAAAAAAATCAAAATTTGTGAAAAAAAAGGTTTAGTCGTACTGTTGAGTAATTAATGATTTGCCTGTATCTTACGTAAGACTCGTGTATGATAATAATAAGTCACGTGTAATAATTACCGGAACGCAAAGCTCGCTGGTAAACTGAGAATCGGCAAAGCTCTGATATCCGACATTACCGGCAGCGGAGCCGGAGGAGTTGCAACTGTCGTTGGACGTGAAGGTGGAGGAGTCATTGCCGTTAATGGAGTTCTTAGAAACATTATCAAAGAACCCATCACTCATAATAACATCCTCTTCGTTAGGAAAGTCCAAAAGGTCATCAACCCTGAAGTGGTCACTGTTTTTCTGATCGGAACCTCTCTTTTCAGGCAAGCACTCGCCTGCCCTGGCGCCATAGTAGCCGCCAATGAAGTATTCCGGTGCCTCCATGTTGGTGTTTGTACGTGAGTGTGTTAGGAACAATGAGGTTGGTCAGAAAAAGATGGAGTCTTGAATTAAGAAGGGAGATGAGCACTTGTTGTTTGGTAGAAAAGTTGGAGTCTTTGAAGAGAGAGAGAGGGAGAGATTGGTCTGTGTTAAGACTTAAGAGAGTGAATGCTCACATACATATATATATCAAAGAAAGTAGAAGGAGAGAGAGATGGTGAAATGAAGGGTTTGAATTGAATAATGCAAAGAGATAGAAAACAAAAGGGTTTTCTTAGAGAGAGAACATAAATGTTGTAAGGTTAGAGAGAGAGTTTGAGGTCTGGTGGTGGTGGGGGTGGTGATGGGTGTTATTGGGGTTATGAGGAGTGAGTGAGGGGCTATAGTGAAAATAAAAAAAAAGTGAAGAGAGCATCTTTTCTCATGGGTGACAAGATAAAAAAAATAATTGGGGGAGTGAATTGCAAGTTCTGTAAAAGTGTATTAAAATAATGATTTTGTCTTTTTTTAGCAAGCTTTTAAAAAAGTTTAAAAAATTAAGAGAAAAATAAATTGCACTAAAGCAATAGTCTATCTCTCTCTCTTTTTCTTAAGGCTCATTTTGTGTTTGTGAAGTTGTTGGGTTGGCAATGATAATCATTATAATAATGTAGCTTTGAACAAAGTCTTACAAAGAACAAAGTTAGATTACCGTACCATTAAAGTGCCTAATAAGAGTAAGAATTAGTAATTATGATATTAATTAAAGTGTGTAGCTCAACGGTAATAATTCAAAATAAAATTATAAGACTCAAAAACATTTTATTTGTAAAAAATGTAAAAGGAATGCCGTCTATAATTAATGATCCTCTTCCGACCCACCATTGTAAAGCGAAAAGTCTTGGGCACTGATGTTTGCCCTAATTCGATCTTATAAATTTTTAATAAATTACATATGGAAATAATGAAATGAACCTTGAAAAGAATAGCATATGTAGGATTAATGGTGTTAATTGGGGAAATTGTAAGGAAAAACCCTACATATAAATGAGAGTGTTTGTATAATTAGAAACTTTAATCATAAGTAAGCTGAATTCCAGGTATGAGCTTAAAGCTTTAGTCTTTATGACCATCACTGCCTCCCAAGGAACAAAGTGTTTAATTTGCACAATTAACAGCAGAGATGTCAGTTAAAAGGCCAACATCTTGCCCACATTGATGCTTTTCTGTTCACATTTGCACAATTAATAATTTTAATACAATAATTAAGTGGGATTATCAATTAATAAAAATATTTTTTTATTTCCAAGTCAAAATTTTTAAAATTGAAATTAAATATTAAGAATTAAAAATATAGTAATTCAATTTATATTGTAAACATTATTGTTTGTCTTCTTAATTAAAAATTGAAGATTTAATTATAACCATATGTTTGAAGATTTTTTTCCCCTAAAAAAAAGGTTTTGTGCATATGCAATACAAGGATTTTAATAGAATGAATTTTACGAAAAATATGAAATTTTGCATACCGGAATGTCCCCTTTTATTTACTAAAATTCCTATTGGTTGATCCGATACTTACGATTTTTTTTGTAAATTTATAATATAAAATAAAAGTCAATTTATAAATTAAAAAGGGGAAATGAAAGAAATAGAATGAAATAATCCCAAAGTAATTTTTAATATTATATATATATATATATATATATATAT
>JAOSBP010000005.1:3114433-3125859 GCA_027563825.1 Erythroxylum mucronatum
ATAAAGACAATTGGAACTCCTTATTTCAAGAAATGAAAACCCTAAAGAATCGATCCATGGCAGGTTTTGTCCTTGTGATTCCTTCATTAGTGTCCAAGTTTGCAGCCGGATTCCTCTGCTCCAAATATTATTATTATTATTAATTTTTCTTGGAAAATGTGCAATTTATATTAATTATTAATTATTTTAACCTATAATAATTGTACTTTCTACTACAAATTTGACCTATCATATTCCCTACCCACGTTTAAGCACGATGCTTACAGCTCAACCAACGGTAATGATCTCATCAACGTTGCCTCTCTTACCATATATGTTATTATCTAAACCATACAAACATGTTTTGACTTTAACACTCTGTGTAAAGAAGGAGTTCACAAAGAACAATATTTGCAACATAATTCAGTGTTATTATTATTATTTCTTTAAATAGGAATTTCGACGTAAAATATTTAAAGAGGTCTAATAATACGCAGCATTGCTCGTAATTAATAAAAAGATTATTTCTGAACGAACCATAAGTAGAAGAATCGAGAAAGAAAAATATTTAATAATGGATTTAAATTTTTTAATAATGAAAATTTTGAATAAAATGTTCCAAATTCAAGTTTTTTTCAAGGATGCAATTAAAATTAAAATTAATAAATATATCATGAATAAACACGTCATATTACTAAAAATAGAGAAGAGAGATCCGAGTCAATAGACACTAACACTAATCCCTAGGATTAGGTAAGAGAGTTAAGGTTAATATGAACATGACTGACCTTGGTAAATGGATAAGGTTTGTTATATATTTATTTATTTATTTTTGACTCCAGTAAAAAAATATTTATTTTTAAAAAGGATATATAACATACTTAGACTTAGCCCACACTCTTTTAATTTAATTTCTTTATTATTTTGTCAGGAGAAAGGAAAAAAAATCTGTAGTGGGGTCCAGAGAGCACGTGACAAAGGAGGTGGGTGTTGTCAGCAATCATGTGAGCTCTTTTAAAAAGCCGACCAATGGTGCTTGGGTTTGCTTCGCGGCTTCTTCTTCTCTCCACACGTGCGTCGTGCTCGAGCATCTATATCTCTACAACATGGGCAGCACGTGCCACGTGTCACCTGCATATCACGTGCCTTTCCACCTCAATGCATGGCTTGACTTGACTCGAACCGTGTTGCTACTTGTTGCCTTGATTTTTTTGTACGTATTTTTATTTATTTGTTTTTTTTAATTGACAAAGGAAAGCAAACTACACTACAAACGAAATGTCTACGGTACAAAATGCCGTAACGGTCATGGAGCATGGGAATTCAGACAAGAGGCGGAGGCTCCTGAAGAAAATAAAGGCCGGGGTTGGCTGACATTGCAAGTGTGGCCAGACAATCTGCGCTTTAGTTGCCTTCTCGATAAATATGCTGAAACTTCACTTCCTAAGAGTGTCGCAGGAGTCCTTGAATACCTACCATCAAAGAAGTGTAGTTAGTTCCAGAAAGTCTAAAAGAGGAAAGGATATTAATCACTTCAAGAGAGTCGACTTATTTATTTAAGTATAACGTCGTTTCTTTCGTGATCACTTTCAAATAATAGAAATAGCCTATTTTAAAAAATATTTAAAAAATACGTAAATTAATGATCCTCTCTAAACTTTCGCAAACGAGGAGTCTTGTAAGTTGAATTAAGTATATTACTTGTCTTGCAAATTCAAGTTAAAAATGGAACATTTAAATCACCTTTCTTCAAAATATAAAAATAACAAAAAGCTAATGAAATTGTCTATAGAAAACTAAATTTTATTATGGAATATAAAAACATTTGAAAATCATACTTTATACTTTAGCTTTGATATTACATTATAATAGTCCACTGTTTTCCTCTTTTTGCTCTATCTTTCTTTAGTCATTTTGCTTATGTTTAGTTGAGTAAAGTTTTTGTTAATAAAGCTTTTTCTGTAGGTCTTTTATGAGAAGTATTTTTCTATAAAGTCAGTTAATTATTTGGCTGTCATTTAAAATAGACCTTTTTTTAAGAGTTTCATATAGCAAACTGTTTGGTAACATAAAAATAAAAATTATTTTTAATTTTAATTATATTTTATTTTGTAATAAAAATTATTTATGCATATAAATATTATTAAAAGTATATTAAACAATACGCAAAGCACAATACATAAATTATTATATAATTTTAAATCATATAAAACATAAATGAAAATATATCAAACAAAGTCTTTTATACGGAATATAACATAAATAAAACTAATATAAAAAATAAATATTAAAACATATAAAAAACAAAAGGTGCTAAAAAATAAGCTCATTAGTTGCTCTGAAAAATCTATACGAAAAAGCCATTTGAGAGGCTTTTTTGAGAAGCTTCAAATTTGAGTTTATTAAAAAACTGTATTTTGGCTACCAAAAAAGTCACATCTATTAAAAAAGTACTTTTTTATTTTACAACCAAACACTCATTTTTTTTAAAATGCTTTTATGGTGAAAAAAAGTACTTATTGATTTCTCAAAAGTCCATCTAAATAGTCGCTTCATATAAATTTTTAATATTTTACAAATCTTTGAATTCAATGATTTAATAAATCATTTAGTAATTGACAATTCTAAATTAATCGGCTTTTAAGTCGGATTTAAACTTAAATTTTAAAAAATTTTGAGCTTCAAACTAAAATAAAATTGGAAATACACAACCTATAAAAATCCTCAATACAACCAAAATTTGGAAAAGAAACTGCTAATCTCAAGTCAATAGGCTAATCAACCTAAACAAAGGAACATGTGAATCAAGAAAAAGTTATGGGATTTGCTGTTTGGTCGAGAGATTCCACTTAAACTGCTGTCAAGTTAAGTATAAACTTGAGATATTATATAGAGTATACAGACTGTGTAGTTGAAAATGGGAGCAACTTTTTACTAGCGTATAGTTACAACTACTGCATTCTTAAACAATATAAGACCTGTCAAAGATGTCTCTTGTATCAGTTACTGAGCCACAGTTCAACACCTACAACTCCTCTTCTTCTATATCGTTACCCATAGTATATAAGCTCAGCCATTTGGGATCTGGCTCATATGCTATTAGGAGCATTAGCAATTTGACAGAAGATAAAATTGCAGCAAAACCAACTTGGTCTTAGACCAGCCATTCCCTCGATCAATTTGACAACCATAGATTCACCAGTTTCTATAACAAAACATGGAACAAAGAGAACATAAAGGAAAGAAAGCTCAACAAATAACCATTTCTCTACCCTCCTCCATAAAAAACGAGAGGTGGCTGATTTTGATAGAACGTCTCCCTCTAAAAGTGGAAGCAGGGGGCCAGATTGATAGAAGCTACAGCTGTGCTACAATGCAGCTAACAAAAATCTAGATGACAATATAAAGATAAGGAAAAAGAATACCAGTAAATACACTCTAAAATATTGACAGTATTTGAACAACGCTGACCATTCTAGCAAGACAGAACATTTATCTGATAGAACCATCCACAGCCTACAAAAATAGTAAGCATTAATTGTTTGCAGACACCAAACTTTCAAACTAAAGCTCTGTGATAAGATCAAGTTCAAAATTTTAGTCCACAAATATCCCGCATAACAGCCAAGCTATAAGACACAAGTCAAGCAAAAAGCATGACAACATAGAGCTTCCTACAAATTGGAATTAAAATAAGCAAAACCAAAAACAAGTACGCACACAGTTTGACCACTAGGCATCAACTGTTGTCACCTGTTGCCACTCCCCATCCACAGCTTCTTTCCATAGGGTAACATCATTGTTCCCGTCAGCAACGGCCAATATGTTTCCCGTCAAAGACCATGAAACCCTCCACACAGGTGTCTTGAAATCATTTAAGACCCTACCTTCCCACTGATCCCCTTCCTTAGCCACAGTCCATATAATAACCTTCCCATCCTGTGAGGCACTAGCAATAGTGGACTTGGGAAGCCCCAAGTTAGGTGCCCAGGAAACATCTCTGACCCAATCAGTATGCATTTGAAGAGCTGGAAAGCAGTCCATCTTCCAAATTCCATTGTAGAGCTTCCAGACTTTCACAGTATTATCACAACCACCTGAGCAAAGCTTCTGAACTGGGTCAAGTAAAGCTGATGCAACAAGAGCACCAGGAGCAGTTGATGGCGCCCATGAAACAGAAGTAACACCAACAGGATGAGCTTGATCAATCCTTGAAGTATCCCAGCCACCATCAGGTCGCATAGTAAAAACTGATATATTCCCATCCGAGGAGCCACATGCCAAACAAAGCCCCAGTTCATGTGGCGCCCAAGCAATCGAATTAACTGAAGACTTATGGTCATCAAAAACATGAGCTTGAGTCCACTCATTTTGGTTCCCCTCTTTCCATAATATGACACGCCCATCGTAAGAACACGAAGCAAGCAATGACCCATATTTCGGATGAGCCCAGGCTACCTGCCAAACCGGCCCTTGATGACCAGTAAGCTTTGCAAGATGTTGAGATGTATTGTTTCCAACGCCGATTATCTTGATCGAATGATCAGACGAAGCAGTTGCTATACGCTTTCCATAGTAGTCCATTGCCACATCATGAACTGTGTCCTCATGACCAGTCTCAATTTTCTGTGATGGCATTTTCTCCTGTACCAAACCGTCCCTAAATTAAGTTCACTTCTCCATCAAGTTAACACCTCACAACCAAATAAATCGAAACCACTTCATGAAATTGGATGCTTAACAAATCAATCAATTAGAAAACATTGAGGTCATAGTCCTAAAAACCATTCTACAATCAAAACACTACTAATCTTAATTTTTTCCCCAAACCCTAAACACACAAAACCAAAAAAGAAAAAAGAAAAAAGAAAAATCACAAAAAAGAACATCGATATTCAAGAATTCTGGATCCCTCTTCTTCAATTTCTCAGATACCGAACATACTATTGCGAAAAAACGAAAAGGGTTGCAAAATCAAAATCATGTGTACTAAGATTAAGATCACGTCGAACCAACCAATATTGAACCAAAAAGTCTTCGATTCATATAAACGAAAACCTTATCGAATTGGTAGAACAGAGAATCAAACCTGTCAAAAGAAGAGCTCAGAGAACGTCGTTGCAGAGTCAGTGCGTGAATCTAAACACTTATGTTCAGTTTCGCTTTTCTAATTTCTAATGAGGTGTTTGTATGCATTGTAGCAAGGAAAATGGGAAACATCATATTGGTTGAGCCCAAAAAGTTAAAGATAACTGTATCACACTCATAGGCCTTTTTAAGGCTGGCCCAACTACCATTAACTACCATTAACCAGTACCTCGTTCTGCCCGCGATTATCAGGTCAGGCCCAGGTTGATCAAACTTGAGCCTGAATTTTTTTAAAAATGGACCTTGAGTTGTTCGGGTTCAATCGGACACGAGGCCTGCAAATTATAGAAAACAATGTTATTTTAAATTTTTAAAAATAAAAAATTAGAACATGCTGGCGAAGCTTGAGTCTGGTTACCTCAAGCCTATCAAAAGTTGCCGGGCTGGGCCCAACTTTGCCTGACCCATTTTCATTGCTAGTTGTTCACTCTAAAATATATTTATTGTTGTGAATCATTTTTAAAAAAATTATTATGAAAGTTTTTAATTAAAATTTGATTGAATTATGATATAATCAAGTTGAAACAATTATGTAAATACAGGTATTTGTTTAACAATTAATTATATAATTAGTTATCGTGAAAATAAATTTATAAAAATTAAGAAGTTAATATGTATAGTTTTTAATCTAAAATTTTTATAATAAGTGAAATTATAAGAAAACTTAGTATTATGATTTGTAATTATAAATTAGTATCTATATTGATTAAAATTAATTCATAAATGCAATATCCTTTAAAATTTAAAACTTCTAAAATAATTTTGTAGTTGTTATTAATAAATATTGATGAATATTACTTAGTAAAATTAAAAGTATAAAGACAACAATGGGTCGAGTTGGTCCGAGCCCAGCCCAGCCCCTATTGTAAGGACCTAGACTCGAGACAACTTAGCTCTAACTTGGCTAGAACTAAATTAATTTTTAACTTAAAATATTAAAATGACGTCATTTTGTTATTACTTGTCAGATCTCAAATTTTCAGCCCGATTAGCAAAAAATAGAGTTTGAGGTTTCTTCAACTTAGACTTGGCTCGTTGACCTCGACCCGGGTGAATCAGGCCTTATTTCTTTCTCTTTTAAACCAATTTAGTTTCAAATTTGTTTGAACTTTTTTAGTTTAAACATGGTTTTTATCATTTTAAAGGATAGAGTGAAGGTTACAAAGTGGCCGTCCAAGTTGAAGCATGAGAAGTAGAAGTTATTTGGTCTTCTTTTCGGCTAAATCCAATGGAAGCATGAGAGATTATCTTGGAAAGTCCATCATGGAATTTTCTTACCATCCAAACAAAGAAAGCAAGGCTGTTATGATGTTATCATTTCAAGACCTCCCCCCACCCCACAAAGCAAGACTCTTTGAACTAACACTAAATTCTCAACATTATCTTCTCGTCAGCAAAAATGTGGTGTGTGCAAGCTCTTCCCAGTGACCATTACCATCACAAGGTAAACAATACTCGCTCCCGATACCTGTTATGTATTAAAGATTCAATCTTGGAAGAACCAAGTTGAGTTTTTGTTCTCGTCTGTTCATCTTCACATGCATTTCCCTTTTCCACTCACTATAGGAATCCATGGAACACAGCTTCGTGTCCTACCGCTCAAACTGGCAATTCTGCAGAGCAGTTCTCGAGGTTGCTTTGCTTTTGGCTATCTCCATCTGTTTGGTGCAGCAGATCAAGACCATGAGTATGAAGCACAAGAGTCATTATCAGAGCAGTTATAGACCAAGTGAAGAAAGCAAGATCATAGGTTTCGGACGCAAAGGGACTTTGGAGTACACAGTTGCGGCTAAGACAAATTTCCAAGTTGGAAATGATATGGAAGAGTATCAAAGCGCAGAAGATAGAGGTGGTGGAGACGATGAGCTCGATAGGAACGAAGAGTATGTAAGTATGGTGTTAAAGCGTGAAGAAGAAGAAGAACAAGAAGAAACACAAGTGGGAGATGAAGAAGATATGGAGTTGATGAAGGCCAATTATGGTCTGGAGAGCACTCCAATGGCGGAAAAGGAAGAAAGTGATGTCCCATCTTGGTTTATTAATGACATAGTAATTGGTAATGACAATCCTGAAGATGTTGATAGAAGTCAGGTGTTTCAGTTTCAGGACGAAAATGGGATTCCACCAGACGGAATTGAACTTTTGATGAGTCATTAAAAACTGATATGGAAGATTATCTTTGTTACCTTGGATTACCGTAACACACCATTGTTGTAATGCTCTAGTTTGGACTGAATTATCAGTAATTCTAATTCGGTTTAAAAGAGTAATTATTTTAAAAACATCATACATTAACCACCATGCGGCTCAAAGTTAACTGATAAACCAAGTCTTCAGCTTCACCATGCCAAGCATCTTCTTGAGCTTCAAAAACACGTAAGTCTTCAATGGCCTTGTAAATATATCTGTGACTTGTTCCTTAGATGAACAAAACTTGACCACAATCTCATCGTCTTTTAGTAAGTCTCAAATGTAGTGATATTTGTTGTCAATGTGCTTGCTGTCACCATGAAACACAGGATTCTTTGTCCTTGCAATGTCGACTTGTTGTCACAAAAAAGCTTGTAAACGTGACTTGTTGATGCTTCAACTCACTAAGCATTCTTCGCAACCAGACCGCTTGAGTAGCACAACTTGCTACTGCAATATACTTTGCTTATGCGGTAGAGAGAGCAACCACCTGTTGGTTTTTAGATGACCAAGAAAACACTCCAGTGGCAAGAGGAAAAACAAAACCAAAAGTACTCTTCCTCATCTCAACATCACCTGCCCAATCATTGCCTATGTATCTAACACGCTCCACATCATTACTACAAGAATAGAAAATACCATCACTAACTTTACCTTTAATATATCTGTAAAGAAATGCAGAATATGAAGGGCAAAACTTGTAACTTGAAAAAGGAAGAAGAATAGGATCAATGAAGAGCTGTGTCATTCATTGCAAAAAACAGAACATATATTAGTTGAGTGGCTGCATATGTTTGCTTCAAATTCAAAAATACAATGATGCTTGGACTTGACAGTACATGATGATTTACTCCTACTACAAGCAATCTATACCTACTACATTACAATACAACTTAAACTTTTCAATAGCACTAAATCAAGTCACTTTCTAACAATATCTCAAGACACGCTTAGCCTGCAATGGAGATTGACGAGGACTCTCCATAAATACGCTAGTTATCCCAACACCATATATGATATATGGCCTTATAGCAGTCAAGTATTGCAAACTCCCAACTATTTTCTTGTAATTAGTTGCATCAACTAATTCACTTCTGCCATCTTTCACAAGCTTCAATTTGTCTTCAGCAGGTGTCAAAATAGGGTTGCACGACTCCACCTTGAATTTCTTCAAAATATCACCTGCATACTTTTTATGGGAAATAAAAATATCTGCATTTGTTTGATTCACCTCAATACCAAGAAAGTAAGACATCAAGCTTATATTAGTCATCTTAAACTGAGAAATCATAACCTCTCTGAGACTCACTAATAATTTTGGATTATTGCCAATGAAAATTAAATCATCTACATACAAGCATACAATGATAAGATCACCCTTTGGATTAGATTTGATATACAAAGTATGCTTATAAGGACATCTCTAGAAGCCATGATTAATAAAATAAGAATCAATGTGAGTATACCATAGCTTAGGCGCTTATTTCAATCTATACAAGGCCTTTTTCAACCTATAAACCTTGTCTTCTTCCCTGTTGAAGAAATGTTGAAGAAAACTATATTGAACTTCATATTCTGTACATAAGATTCCTATGATATATATACACAAAACCTAGCTACAATAAGGAAAATCTTAACTGTCAAATCTCCCAATTATAGGGATAGATCTCTCAATTATAGGAAGAGATCACTATAGGTATTATATATACAGAAATAATCCAATCTAATAATTCTAGTCAACACCCCTTCTTAACATAACCTGGAGGTTGTCCAACATATACCTCCTCCTCAAGAACACCATTAAAACATGTAGACTTTACATTCACTCGGGATATGTTCCAACTATTTTGGGCAGCAAGTGAACTCACAGTATCAAGTCTACCAATAGAAGCAAACATCTCAAAATAATCAATATCTAGCCTTTGCTTGTAACCTTTAGCTACCAAGTGAGCTTTAAAGCGGTCCACCTTTCCATTGGGTTTGTACTTTGTTCTGTACACCCATTTAACAACGATTGGTTTCTTTTTCTTGGGAAGTGTTCTAAGCTCCCATGTACTATTATTTTCGATAGCATAAATCTCATCATCCATGGCTTTCACCCAACGATCACCATGAGCAACATCTTCAAATGACAAAGGATTGCAATCTACAAATATGGTATAGTGAACAATATCATCACTGTCATCAAAAGAATCATAAGTAGTGCCAACAATATAATCCTGTAGATGAGTAGGCATAAGTCGTTGTCTTTGTGGACGACTTCTCTGCAGGAATTGGCTCCACCTCAGGATTATCATTAATTCTTCTAACTGCAACTGGAGGACTTGATAGTGAACTTTTTTTTTCACTTGATAAATCTCAAATACCATCTTCATCAAAAGTGACATCCCTACTAACAACAATCTCCTTTGTCTCTAGATTGTATACCTTGTACCCTTTTTTCTCGTGACTTTAGCCAATGAAAATACATTTTTTTGCCTTGTCATCCAACTTCTTCTTCAACTCATCAAGCACATGGGCATAAGCAATACAACCAAACACCTTGAGATGCCCAATGTTGGGTTTTCTACAAGTCCAACCTTTCTGTAGAGTTTTGTCATGAACACTCCTAATAGAAAAATCAGTTCAAAACATAAACAACAAAAGCAATTGCTTTTGCCCAAAAACTTCTAGGCAAATTTTTACTATGCAACTTGCATCTCACCATATCCATAACAGTTCTATTCTTCCTTTCCACCACCTCATTTTGTTGAAGAGTGTATCTAGCAATTAACTAATGCTTAATTCCATGTTTTCACAGGAAATCGTTACAAATAGTATATTCAATACCCCTATCAGTTCTCGAAACTTTAAGAATACACCGACTTTATTTTTCAACATAAGCCACAAAACTCTTAAAAGTGTCACATGCCTCAGATTTATGCTTCAAAAAACTAACTCGGGCCTTTCTATTGTAGTTATCAATAAAAGTAATAAAATACCTGCTACCACCATTAGAAGGAACCTCTACAGAGCACAAATCTGAATGAACAAGTTCAAGTGTTCTACTTGCTCTCTAGGATTTGTCTTTGGGAAAAGGTTCCCGGTGTTTCTTTCCCAAAATACGTCTCACATACTTTTTCAAGAACACTAATAGCTGGTAAGCCAAATACCCTTTCTTTTTAGAAAGAAAAATCAAGACTTTCAAAATTCAAATGCCTAAGTCACATATGCCATAATCAATTATCATCATCAATTCCAGAAACATGGCAGGAAGATCCCTTATAATTAATTTGTAAAGGGAACAAATGATTTCTTGACATGTGTGCCTTTGCTATCATCCTGTGCTCTACATCATAAATAATGCATCCATGCTTGTTGAAGTGCAAGTCATAATCTTTCTCTGCCAATTGCTCCACACTCAAAAGATTTTGGCTAATATTCGGAGAGTAAAATACTTCTAAAATATAATTAAGTGTATTATTCTCCAATTTGATTCTAATATCGCCTTTCCCATAAATCGGAATATATCGATCATATCTAAGTAACAAATCATCCAAGTTAGATAATTACTACACCCTGTATCCAACAGCCACTGATTGTTATATTCGCCTCCACTATTAAAACTGGCAATCAACAAAGTTTTTGTGATATCACCACCATTCTCTACAACTTTCTCACGACAATCTCTAATTTCTGGTCTTCACTTTTTGCACTTATAACATTAAACATTAGATGTATCAAGGTTTTTGATCAATATTACCTCTTCCACCCAATCTCTGACCATACCTAAAATTCTCGTCTCTTCTCTAACTGGATTTGCCTTTGTTTGTCGACTCATCCTTTTCCTTCTTTACATCCACTTGAGTTTTTAGTACTTGCTCAACAACTGATGCTGAACTCTCATCTAACTTCTGTTCATGTGCTTCCAATGCTCCCTCAGATCATCAATGTCACAGTCTTCAAATCCTTGACCCCCTCAATAGGGAGGGCAGATCCTCTGTCCAAGAGGATCCCTGTCCAATTATGTCTAATAAAAAAACGCCATCGTATTGATTAAAATTGTACAGACTATTAAACTTGGACAGTCCCACAGGCGCCGATATTGACCCAAAAAGAAGCCAGCTTTG
>JAOSBP010000005.1:3144913-3161627 GCA_027563825.1 Erythroxylum mucronatum
CGGCAAAAGGCTCTGGGTCAGTTAATGGAGAGACTGACAATGTCGCTAACATTGTCTCCATGGATGATGATCTTGCTTTCTAAAAGGGGGCATGTACATCCTTATGACATGCCGCTAATCCCAAAGTTGCCATGATAAAGGATGTGTTACTGTTAGCGGATTCACAAGTTTGCACATGGGCATTGGTTTGGCATTAATGCAAAGTATGTGGTGGAATTTATGTCGATGGCTGATGAACTTCCAGGAAAGCCAAACATGAGAGTTGCACCATAAGTTTTCAGCAAGGTTATTTTTGACATGTGCCGAAGGTAAAGGCTTGGAATTGGTTTATTCTGAGTGGATATGCTTTTATGGTGGAGCATGATGCTATGAAGCATGATAATTCTCTACATTAAGAGTTATGTTATTTTCAGGAGATCTTAATTGAGGTGCAGTGTGGTTGTGGGATCAACCAAAGTCGCTAAGGTGGAGATTGTTGAGTTTGACTTCTTTGTTGTCCCATATTGGTTGGGGACAACAATTGAGGCCAAGCTCTTACCTATATAAGGAGGTTGCCACCTCCTTATTTAGTGCACTAACCAAAGTCAAAGATTTGTAGTACAAATTTGACTCTAGTTAAATTCCTCATTTGAGGTGAGAGTTTGTCTTGGGTATTTCTTTGTGGGTGTGTTGGTATATTAGGGGATTGGATGAGAGGAAAAATTGTGTGATTGTAAGAATTTTTCACATAATGTATTTTCTTCTTGTTGCCCGTAATTTTTCTCCGGTTTCGGAGTTTCCACGTAAATTCTCTTGTGTTATTATTTTCTGATATTTTTGTCTATTAAATATCCTTGAGCGTGAATTTGAAAAGTCTAAATTTCTAATAGTCTTCTTGAGCGTGGAGGGCAGGAGCTTACAAGAACAAATCACCACTAGTTGTTTTTAATTCCTTTTAGTCGTTTTCTTTTCAGTAATGGCTGAAAAGTTTAGTTGTAGTGTTAGGTGTAGAGCGTGGCATTAAGGAGTAGTATTGCTGGACAGATGTCACCTTTTCAACTTACTGTTGGCTTGTTTTGAGATGTTAATTTTACACGTGATTAATGTTATTAATCTTTTTTTTTCTAGTTTAAGTAGCCTTTTCAATTATGTCGCTAAGTGTCTGATTGGATGAATTTATAACAGTGAAACTTTTATCAATAAAGCTCTTGTTAGTAGAACTTTTCTAAAAAATTAGTTAACTGTTTGGCTGTAATTTAAAAAAGAGTTTTTTTTAAAGAGCTTCATATAATAGACTGTTTTGCAACATAAAAATAAGAAGCACTTTTAATTTTAACTATATTTTATTATGTAATAAAACTATTTATGTATATAAATATTATTTAAAATATATTAAACAATATGCAAAATACAATATATTAATTATTATATAATTTTAAACCACAAAAAAATAAATAAAAATATATTTAATCAAATCATTTATATAAATTATAATATAAATAAAACTAATATTAAAAATAAATATTTAAACATATAAAAAAGTCAAATAATATTATATAAATTTTAAAATAAATGTGAAGATGTGTTTGTGGGTATTGTGGAAATTAAATGTAAAACATAAAGGTAAAAGGACTAAAAATAGGCTCATTAATTGATCTGAAAAATCTACCTGAAAAAATACTTTTTTTAAAAGCTCAAAATTTGAACTTCTCAAAAAGTTATATTTTAGCTTCTGAAAAAGCTATTTTTATGAAAAAAGTGCATTTAGATTTTACAACCAAACACTCAGTTTTCCTAAAAACAACTTTTGCGGTAAAAAAATTGCTTATTCACCCTCCAAAAACTGAACCAAGCAGACACGTCTGTAATTGGTATTGTATATTAGTACCCTTCAAATTATACATTAGACATCTAACTTTTTGAGTTAACTTAGAAAAGAATATACACTAAAATAAGATATTATATATTTATCAAACAGTCTCTAAACTATTTAGGAATAAAACTGTATAGTTCTAAACCTCCCCCAACTCTACATGTCAACAAGAGTTATACCACTTTTTTTTGTTGTTGTAGTAGAATATATATGTCATGGAGGGATAATTAGAAAACCTCTTAAACCCTAAATCCTAGATCTTAAATAATAAATCTTAAAACTCCACTAAACTTTAAATTCAAATACTTAATCATGTCAGAAGATTATTGTTTATAATTAAAAGTTTATATATTTTTGTATGAGAAGACAATAATATAATCTAAGAAATTAAATGATGCAATGATTGATAGTTTAATATAGTCACAAGCAACACAAGTTCTTAGCATAGGGGTCTCTTTTTAATCAATTGGTTTATTCTCGATTATTTGAAGTAAGATATTTTTGTAACAAAGATGCATACTCTTTAGTTCTTTAGGAGTCTAGTTCACATTTCCTTGACGTTTGATTGTATGTTGGGAGTTGTTGACTAGTCAAAATCATCCCAACGAATGTGAGTCAAAAGAAACAAAAAAGAACATTTTCTAAAAGAGTTTGAAGGTTAAAGCACTACAGGGAGGCTCATAGGACTTTGTTGGAATAGTACTCACCACATGATCTTTTTCTCAATTCAACTCTATAACCTTCAGGTTTTAAAGTCTTACTATGATGCATCTATTTTATGTTTAAGTTCATAAGGTAAAAAGTAAACTTTATATTGAGGCGTCGTTATTAGAACATTGGATAACTCTGATAAACTAGCAAACTGTACTGAAAAATCAGTAGACGGTTCAGAGATATGTTCAGATAAATTAATTATATAGAATAAACTAAATTTTTTTACTACTTGATAATGTTATTTTACTTGAGAATTAAGTTCACTGTTGGGTCTTTGACATGTGTTCATACAATTATTGATTGTAAACACGCACTCCAATTGATTGGAAGTTTGATAATTCATAGTTTGAAAATGATGCGACGAAGAAAACAAATAAGAACACAAATCATTGAGCAATCTATGAGCCCACAAGCATATAAGCCACACAAAAATTCAATCTCTCTTTTCTTATATCCACCGACCCTACATCTAAGACAACATACATATGGTTGATGGAATGGACTTCACATGTTTCTGAAAAGGATCGTTACTTCATTCATTTATGTAGATAGACAAGTAGAAAGAGAGGTGTCGTATTCCATGTCCTGAATAGTTGAACTGTACACAAGGCAAAACAAGGTGCCTATTTCATCCATCCATCCAAAAATCCACGAGCTTGGAAGCTTTGCATGAAGCAGGTGCAAGTAAAAGATGACAGAAAAGTAAGCTTTAGGAAAAGTTCAATTTCTTTCGTGCCAAGCTTTCTCCCAAGTCTCCTCCATTAAGGAAAGGAAACATCTTAGTAACATCACCTAAACCTTTGCTTTTCATTTTCAACTCTAGCTTTATGCACAATAGTTTATATATATATATATGATATATGAGTTGCTTTATTTAGTGATTGTCGCTAATAAACTAATAAATCAAATCAAATTATGTGAAAAGAGCAGATTTTCTTGCACATGGTCTTGTATTACAATTCTTGTGATATTGATAATTCTGAACATGAATACAATTTTCTTCTTCTTCTTCTTCTTTTAAAGAATGTATGCTTAAAATGACATCTTATGGATGGACTTACCTGCATGTAAGTAACATCCATGCATCTAATTGAAATGGATTAGGATGGATTCAACTTTTGTCTTTGAATTAGGTTTAGACCAAGTTAAAGAATCAATCTAATCTCAAGAATAGATGTTTAGAAAAAGCATTATATGGAAAGCGACCTCAAACGAAGGAGCGGCGGGCTAAAAAGCTACCATGGTGGTATTCAATAATTGAATTGTTCAATTGAGGGAATAGAGTATCTCTCTTTCTTGAAAGTATCTCCAAGAACATACTTTCAATCATTATTTTAACAAGGGATTAAAGAATTCAATTGTCTTTCATTGGTTCAACTTTAAAAACTTTAAACAATTTAGTTTTTAAATTTTTGGTTCGATTTACTTTAATAACTCATGTTGTTAAAATCCGATCAATTTATTAATTATTTTGTCAAATTTTACAAATTAATAGTTTTTTATAAACTAAAATAAATCAATTAATTTTTTGTAATAATATCTTTTTTAATTAAATTTTAATTTTTTTGATAAATAAGGACAATCGTTATGAATCATATTTCAAATTCTTTCATTTTATTCAATTTTTTACTAATTTTATGATGGTCTAATATCACTTAAACTTTAAACCCGTCAATTCTTTTATATGTATTATAGATTTGCATATAGCAGATTTTATTTTAATTACGAAAACTTACTATCATTATTTTAATGTTTATGGTGTTAGTAAATGTATAAAATCAATTAAGTTGGCCTCACACAAAAGCTTAAGTTATTGTGGTAAAATATTCACTTAACATGATATCAGAGCCTTTGTGATCAAGTGGTTGTAAGTTCAAATCTTACCACCTACTTATTATTCAGCATAAGATAGAGTGAGCCTATGTAAGTTTTAAGCCCAAAGGGCTTTCACTTGAGGGAGTATGTTAGTAAATATATAAAACCAATTAAGTTGGTCTCACACAAAAACTTAAGTTATTGTGATGAAACGGTCACTTAACATATGGAATAATTATAAATTTTGGAGAGTGCATAATAATTTATTTATTGTTTATTTCCTATTAATTGCTTAATAAATAAGGAACTTAAAATAAAACGAAAAACTCTATTCAATAAAACGAATTGCACCATGTGTCGATCTTTTAACACGTTTATATACATAACAAAAGGTAGGTCACTTCATGAAACTTACTTTAAAATTAAGCAATCCCATTTGAATCTCTGATCAATCAAAGCAAACAACAAAAGTTGAGTGGTAAATCTTCCAACATATTTGACAGAGTAGCTTAGGAGTTCCCAATTCGAAGTTAGTGCAGCACTATACGTGGTTTGACAGAATAGTACTCACGTTCTTTGCTTTTGCCAGCTTTTGAACAAATTCAATAACAACTCACAAACTCTTTATTGCCTTTTCTCTTTGAGTATTTGCTTCAAACATTGTTTATAGAAAGAAAAGAACCCATTAAAGGTGCAAACTACTAAAGTTGATGCTTTTTGAGCCACTTAGTTCGAGCAATTGTTTACTTGTATAAAGCTAAAAAGGAAGCACGCATGGAAGTCTTCATCGTCGTGCCTATACAAAGAATATACATTCAACACCAATAAGAAACTCCATTGTTAGGTGAGATTGAGCTTAGAGAACTTGTGGTCTCACTCAATCCAGATCACAACATGTAAATCTTTCCTAAACCTAACAGAAAATCACAGAGATTGGAGTCACAAGAGACGATATTAATTAAGCGATCAGTTTTGTATATTTTTTAAGTCTATTTAATTAGTAAAGATTACCCTTTATATGCCTATTAATCCAAATTCTTATATTTTAATCGTACTTAAAAATCTAATTCTCGTATTAATTAATAATTTGGAGAACAACAAAAAATATATATACGTGTGTGTAAAGTAAATTAAAGCTATCACATGTGTACACAAAATAAGAGAACAACAAAAAAGTAACAGAGATTTTCGAACATATATACGAAACTTGTTGCATTGCATTGATTTCTTGTTCGTAACTAAAGCTTATACAACTCATACGAAGGTACAAAGAAGTTTTGAATTTTTTTAATTGCACATGATTCTCAATTTTATACATTGAAAATTAAAATTTTGAACATTTTGATGATTTATATATATTTTTTATACACACTAATAATTTTTATTTGATTGTGTGATAATATCTTGGCACTAAAAATTTGTATCATTTGTGATAACTAATATTTTATGACCATCAATGCAAAAAAATTTATCCATTAAGCAATTAAATTGTTAAATTTAATAATATTATTTTTGACAAACACGAACACATTAGTGATAAATTTATTGCAAGATATAATCTTTATTTAGTGACAACATTATTGTAATATATAACTTCCATATTTGTAACAAAATCTGTTAGATAATATGGTCACTTATGCAAATTTCTTTTACCACTAAAGCAATTTTATTGTTGAATTGATAGTTTTATGTGAGACAATAATAAACATAATAATGACAATATTTTTTGCAACAACAAATTTCCATTTTTTGTGACAAAATGATGTTGATACTTTTTCCTTAAAATATTAGGGACCAAGTAATGGACACTGATGAAAAAAAGCACAAATGACAAATATTTTGTCACTATTTCTAATTATTTTAGTCGCGATAATGCTGTTACAATAAATTGGAAAATTGTTACGACTTTTTTAGTCACTATTTTATATTATTTGTGTCGACAAACTTGATATAAATATCTACAGTTATTGTGACCATATAATGTTATCACACATTTAATAGTTTTTAGTATTGGTACTTTTGTCATAATAAAATGAAGTGATGTTACGAGTTTATTCGTTATTACTTTATATAATTTGTGTTGACAAACTTGTCATAAATATTTAAGTTATTGTGATCATATAGTTTTATTACATATTCCATAGTTTTTAGTGTCGGTACTTTTGTTACAAAATTATTTCAAAATTGTGGCCATTTTCTTAAATTAGTTACTAGTTTATCAGTGACGGATGTATTTGTGACAGGAGATGACGACTTCAAAAATTGGATACTATTAATTTTAGTAACTAATATTATTGTTTTTAGTGACAAATTTTACTTTCACTAAAAACACAATTTCTTGTAGTATAATTTTAGAGACTCCAAAGGCCCAAACATTGGGATTTAGATGTGGAGTTCTACGACCCTTTTTGCTGTATTTGGTGTTGAGTCCAGAATCAATAGTTATGGATAGCAAATGGTTAATTTTGATAATTTTTTTAATTTGAACAATTATAGAAAAAATTAGTTCAAGTTTGAATTAATTTTAACTAGAATCAACAAGTCTGAATTATTTTTAAACAAACTTGAAAATTGAACTTTAGGATTGCGATTTTGACCTCACTCGTTATTAATTCATATAGCCAAATCAATCTAAATTGATTTTGGTTCTGAGTTCACAAGGAATAGTTATGGATAACAAATTAGCTCAAATCTAACCCAAAGTTAACCAGCGAACATGATTTAATTAGATTTAAATTCGGATATTTAAGTATAATTAGACTTGAATTTAATTTTAATTTGACATATTTTTTAAATTCGATCAATCACAAAAAATAATTTAAGTCTGAATCAATCTGAAATGAAATTAATAAGTTAAATTTAATTTAATTTGAAGTCTCTACTTGAATTACTATTAATCCTACATTATTCTTGAGATTAATTTGTAATTCTCAATCTTGGGCCTCATTGCAACCATAAAAGAAGAAGATGATGATGCTCATTCCATCTTACGATGATGCCACCTTATCCTAATCTTTTGTCACTTGTTCTGCAACTTGTCTCACGTTTATGCATTCAATGTAATCACCTTTTACTTGATTTTGATTTTTTTTTTTTGAAAAGAGATAATAGCTATTATCTCGAATAATGATCCAAGATACAGTCAGGCATATCAACCTACACTTGAAAGTGACTATAGAGAACAGATGCCCGAGCAAGAGCGTGAGCACCCCTATTCCCCGAACGCCTAATCCAAGAAACAGAGATATTATCCCTAGTGCAAACCTGATCTTGGACCGACTTTCTATAATTAGCCCAACTAAAAAAAAATTGTTTAGCATGAACCTGACTCAAACAAGCTAAAAAAAGTAAGCTTAACCTCAGTTAAATTACACTTGATTCGTTGACTTGAAACCGAACCGAACTTGACCATGATCAAAAGCGCTAAAAGTTTCTAAAAAAGTTGACCATGTGTTTCATAGGATGGCTACAGTTATCATGAAAAGCATCCTTGTAGAGGTAGCATAATGAGTGTGCTAAAAGTAAAGCTAAAGATGAGCAGCACAACAAAGTTAAAGCCCTTCCCAATGAATTATTACAAGTCTAGCTGTTTACAGTTGGAGAGAATAATGGTACTAGATGATCATAACCCTATGTCAAAAATTGTATGAGACTGGTACTAGGTAAAAGCAAAGATGAGATGACATAGAGAAGCTAATTGTACAAGGTGGGGGGAAGCAGGATAGCTGGTTAAATTACTAAACAATGCATTTTATTCCTTTAAATTCAAACTGCTTGAACAGGACACTCCTTCCCCTTTCTTATACCTGACTTGCTGACTGGAGCATTTGCACGAAATGCCGACTGCCTCGACGGCTCTCCCGTTAGTTTCAGCGACAAACGTGAAGGCTCTATCTCGCCTAGACTGAGATGCGACATGCCGACTAGTTCATCAACATTGACAGGTTCCTTGGGTAAAACAGGGACTGGTTTTACGACTTGATGATGCAGATCTACACCATTCCCTTCTTCTGGAATAGAAACATGTTGAGACCAATATGGATAAGTGACTGGCATATAGGCTGGAACGAATCCAGGAACTAGAGGCATGAATTCATTCGACCTAGAAACGATTGGAAATTCACTTGGCTTTAATTCGGTTAACCCTCCAACAGTTTCTTCAGATTCTTCAACTGATGCAGTTTCCATGGGTTCATATTCTGGGTTGAGTGTGAGGTTCAGCGACGGTAGAGAATCTGCATTATCAGTTTCTCTTGCCTGAGTGGATGGTAACTCTGTTTCTTCAGGCACTGTTTGTGCTTCTGCAGTCTGAAATAAGCACCAAGGTAAAGGACTAAAGAACTCACAATATTATCTTTTTTTTTTTTGGGAAATGGTAACAAACTCACAATATTATCACTTGGTAAAGACTCATATTAACATATATTGGATACGGAACTAAAGCACTCGTAGTACTATCACTTGCCTACCAGAAAAGTGTATAAAAACAACTTATCATCTAGTCATAACATGGAATCACAATGCAGTAGATAGGTTGTTGAATGTTACACAGAACCCGTTTGTTCTTTAGAAGCGCCAGCAAATCAAAGATTTGCATCACGTCTGTCCATAGCAGTGATCATAGTCATATTAGTTTCAGTCAACAATGGATTTGAAGCCAGGTTCCACTAGTTAGTACCACTTCACGCGTACAGAAATAGATGTTTAACAGCAGATTTGGAAAAGAAATGCAGATGAGTAAGACAAACCATGTCGGGAACCATGTCGAAAAGGCTGGAGCGCCTCTTTTTACGGGGGCCATTGGTTTGTCGGATGAAGTACTTTTGCGCATGACTTGCCACCTGAGTAGGAGTCCGAGATACCACATAACTCCGAGCAATTCCGCGCCAATCCCCTTTCCCTAATTTCTGTAGACCAACTAGAAACATACGGTGCTCCTCTTCTGTCCACGGGACACCTGAAATCCATATACAGGACCGAACTTGATTAGCTCATCCATTAATCAAGCTCATATAACATGACAACAATCACAGATATAACGGTTTCCTCCACTTATATAAATCAAATTGAAAATGCTAATTAAACACTAAAATCATGTATAACAGAACTTCTACACTATTTTCCAGAAATGACAGTATTAAACTTCCTTCATTGCCTCAAATGCAAAGCATCACTTGCAATTCCAAAACTATAATACCAGCAAATTTTGGGGTTAATAATAGAAAGAAGATCCTCATAATTTCAAGGGTAAAAGATTAGGGGCTCTTTGTAAATTATGATTTTCAAATTTTCAAAAGAACCCTTTAGACTTCTGTTAAAAAAATAACAAAGAAGTAAATAAATCAAATATTGTTAATATAATATACAAAATTAGTTCTTAAACTCAAACTAAACCAATTAAAATTAATTTAAACAAGATTTAATCTGATTTAAATCGTCATGTCAACAACACTCGTTATTATTATTTTTTATAAAATTAAAAATTAGGGATTTTTAAAAGTTATTTAAACTAGGAAGTCCGTACCTTTTACCTTAATTTTAATTTCTTTTTTAAAAATTTTGGTTTGATAGTTAATGAAAGAAGGCATTTTCTTAATATTTTGTCCCTAAATAAATTGTAATTCTAACCAATTTTATCAAAATCTGTGCTTATAATTTACATTGGATAAAAATATTATGCATAATTTTACAAATAACATATAATTAAAATACTTATTTGAGAAGTAATACTGCATATTACTGACTCCTCAAATTCAATACGTCAGCAAGATTTTTACTGGGGGCTTGTTGTTAAAATACTTATTTCACTAGTTCTCAAACCAAAATTAACTGAAACTAGACGAAATAAATTAAAAAAATTAACCCCATATGGAGCTTAGTGCAATTAATACTAATCTCGCTCAAAAATTAAATACAACTGCAAGATTAATCTTAATTGATTATGAATTACACTCTTAATTTACTTCAAGTCATGTGGTGAAGATCATTAACCATTCTACTTAAACTAAAGTAACTCATATTTATTTATCTAATCAATAAATTAAGATAAAAAATATGTGTATGTGAATATTAGGACATATTTACCTTACCCAATATAAAAAAATTACCAATCTTTACCCAAAATTTGTAAAGAAGTTTTTTTTTTATGTTTACCTTTTTTTCTTTCGCCGCGTCGGTTAACGGACCCGGAGCCATGGGCCGGGTCGTCCGACAAGTAATCGCCGTGAGAAGAGTCTCGGGCATGATCCGACGAGGGAGAGTCCGGATTGGGAGAAGCGGCGGCGGATGAGGACGAATGGTAGTACGCCGCCGACAGGTTGCTCGTGCTCGCACTCTTCTTTATAATGGACCCGTCGGTGAGCCTCACGCCGAACAGCTTCACTCCGGCGATCGACGACGTGGACGACGCCGACGCCGACGCCGACGCCCCTCCCGAGCGCGTCGGACACGTCCGCGTGTTGTGCCCATTTTTGCTGCAGTGCGAGCAGCGTCGTGCCATGAGTCACTTGTCCAAATCACCACCACCACCACCGAGTTAGAGAGATAGAGAGAGTTAGAGAGGGAGAGAGGGGACATGCATAGAAATGGAGAGTTAAGGAGACATACATATATCGGAGCAGGGGTGGCTTGGGGATTTTGGAAAAGAGGAGCTTTCGATGGGATTAGAGGAAAGCGGGGGATCATACGTTGAGATGCCCTGGTTTGACTATTTTGCCCCTTTCTTACAAGATAAGGTTAGTTGTGTTCTTCAGCCTTTGTTAGTTTTTAACTGTTATTGCAAATGAAAATTTCGATACGACGTAGTGTTGATCAACTACACTTCATTAGAGTCATACTAAATGCAATTATAGTAATTTCCAAGAGTCATTAATTCATTGAAAAGCAATAAGGAAATGTTAAATTCTTGCTTTTTTGTCTAAAATTATCATTTTTATCAATTATATTTTCTAATTTGATATTTAAAATTTTTATAAAGTTATTTATAATTAAATAATATGAAAATCTAAACATATTATTCACGCTCAGATTAAGAGCTAAATGAATTAATATGATATATAAAATTTGTATAAATTAAAATTATTATAAAACTTTAGGATTTTTTTATTTCTCACTTTTGTTTTTAATTTTCTATTTTATTTTTAAATACAACAAAATATACTTGTTTAAAATGTTAATTTATATTTCTTTCAATTTTTTTAAGAAATAGTCTCTTTACTAGTTAGGGATAAGGCTGCGTATTATTAGACCTCTTCAAATTTCACACCTCATTGAGATTCTTACCGGGTATTACTTATGATCTTTTTCGTTTTTATAACTTAATTTGTGTGCTAAGTTGATTAGGGATTTCCTTTTTAAGAATGACTTAGTAGCAAGAGGATCTACTCATCTACCCAACTTTTGAAAATGCATTGCTTATTTAATGTTTATTGAAGAGTTTAGTCATAAACTTTCCTCTTAAAGAGCATCTAACTACAAGTGTTGGTTGTGAAGAAACAAAGAGAAATCACATTTTCAATGTGAAAAAGAGAAAAGGCATTGGATCAAATATCGGAAAGAGGACCATTCCTTGCTTAATATGTGAGGTACAAGGACATTGATGTCATTGCAACTAAAAAACATTATTGATTCTATTTGGATAATTTATTTATTTTCTTATTGATAGAAATGGATGGTTAGGACATAAACTTAAAAAGAAACACAAAGATTACGCTAATCCAATAAATTCCCAGAAGAATTTAAGACCTTAAATATTCACGGTTTCAATTTTTAAAATTTTGAATCATTTATTTTTTTAGTTAAGGTTTTAACTTTTAGGTTCAATTTATTTTAATAAATTTTATGATAAAAGTTAATTAATATATCAATTAAATTTTATTTAATAATATTTTTTAAATTAAATTTTAAAATTTTGATAAATAAAAATAATCTCTTTTATTCATATTTTAAATTTATTAATTTTATCTGACACAATTAAAAAATATGAATCAAATTAGAACTTTGTAAGTACATCAAATGTCTATTCTAATTACTCTATTCTAATCCTGTTTTATATAAATCATGATATAACAACAAGAGATCTTATCCAACTTGCAAGGGAATGGACGTGGACGATTAAAAAAAAAAGGCCATAAATGTCTACCGAACAGAACAGCAGTAATTAGTGGTTCTCAGTGGACACTAATTATTGTGTTAGTCAAAAGATATTTTGCTTAAATATAGATTAGGTGTCAAATCAATTACAGCTCCACCTTAACTCTCTGTCCAGGAAGTAAAATTCCGGCTGTAGTAGGTGTACAGCATGGGCCTACCCTAAGTAGGATTAAGTTAATAATACATTAATTAGACTGATCATTAACTTAATCTATCTCAATTAGATATGATTAATTTGTATTTTATGAATATAGTTTGTCTAGATTATTTATGATAGTTTCTTGTTACATGAGAGATGGAATGGGACGTGATCCTCTGTACCTTACCTACTCTATATCTATTACATCTGAGCTATTTATTTTTGTGAGTCTCACATAAATGAAAGGTTCAGATTCAGTTTGAGGGCGAGATGGAATAGAGACATATTCTTAATCATCAAAGATCATTAATTAATTAATTAATTAGTTAATTTACTAGATGATGTTACCTACCACCAACTTAATAATTAATATATGTTGCAAAAAAATAATTATAAGTGATGTATATTAAACATCGACCGTCCATTAATCATGTGTCTTAATCTTTCTTTAACCGTCTTTTCGTGCTTCTCCGTGATAACTCTTAGCATTTAATACTGATTTCAAAAGGACAAGCTTGTTTCCCATATGTCTATTATAAAATCATTGAGAGACAATCAATACATGACTTTTAGGTTGTTGGGTAATATAAAAAAAAATTATTTTTAATTTAAATATATTTTATTTTATAATAAAAATTATTTATACATATAAAAATTATTTAAAGTATATTAAATAATATGCAAAATACAATATATTAATTATTATATAATTTTAAACTATATAAAATATAAATAAAAATATATCTAACAAAATATTTTATGTAGATTATAATATAAGTAAAACTAATATAAAAAATAAATATTAAAATATATTAAAAAAACTAAATAATATTATATAATCCACAAAATAAACGTTAAGATGAGTTTGTGGGTATTATGAGAATTATATATAAAACATAAGGGCAAAAGAAACTAAAAAATACACTAATTAACTAATCTGAAAATTTTACATAAAAATTGCTTGTTTAAGAAGCATTAAATTTGAACTTCTTACGAAGTTATTTTTTAGCTACCTAAAAAGTTATATCTATTAAAAAATATTTTTTTTATTTTTCAGCTAAATACTTATTTTTCTTTTAAAAAAAGTACATATTTACTGGCCAAAAGCTCTAAGACATGCTTATCCTCTTGATCATGATCCTTTGCCTTTCTCATTTTTCGTATTATTTGTTTTTTCCTTTCATTTTCATTAAAAAAAATGCATTGCACGCTTCTCGATACCCATCATTGTCAATATAAGATTACAGGCATAGACAGGTCTATGTAAATTTAATAGGGTAAAAAGGACATATACAATGAGATTGCCTCGAAACATGCTTGTGGAAGAGATATTTATGTGGTTCACCAATAGAGTACGCAGCCCCAAGATAAGCTAATCAAGAAAGAACCTTATCTTAACATGTATAGAAAGAAAGAAAAAGAGAAGATTAAGATCGATATGTACGGCCGTGTGAATGTGCAAGTGGATATAAAGAAGGCTGCAGCTTGCATGTCTATATTATAAAATTGCCACGTACCTCTGCGGATAAAGGAAGATCGGAACAAAGTCAAGCTTTGGCAGGCCTTTGTTTCTCACTTTCTTTATGGTAGAGGTAAATGTTCAAAGATGACCTAGACCTGGAGCCAACCCACTTTCCTCAAACACATGATCAATAAAACTACAATATCTCCAATGAGATCTTCCACGATTGCATGTGCAAGATTCTCAGTAATTTCAGACGCTTTATTCAATTTAGCACAAAGGGTTTTCAGATTTGCTACGTATTATCCTAATGATGTTGAGTTAAATGTGTATTAGAATCTTATGTTCGAAAATGTGAGGATGTGTTATAGCCACGTCAAGGCAAAAACAGTATAGGAGGATTCGTGTTCTTGTGCTTGCTTGTTCCTTCCTTCCTTCCAGAGCTTCTGTCTCATCAGAGAAGTCACGTTTTAAGTCGCTTCTACTATTGTAGACTTTGGTGGTGTATTGAACCTAATACCTTGGAGTTAGGAGCTAACATGGCTCTTTCAACGTGTGAATTACTGTGAAAGCTGTAGCTTGCTTTAATGGTTGGACTCCTAATGCCATGGTGTAAAAGTCAACAAAGTATTCACAACAACTCGAATGTAAATTGTGCATCTTAAATTTAGAATTTAAGTAGAGTTTGCTCAAAAGTTCAATGGGTTTGTAGTTGGAAGAGGACTTAATATGGTCATAAGCTTAAACAACACGTGAAGAATATTCGTAAGTATTCAAGTTACCTGGGAAGGTTTTGTCCTATTGATAGATATTTATAAGCCGTCGAAATTGACATATATCGAACACATGAAGAATGCAATTTAGAAACAACTTATTGGATAAGGATAATGTATCATAGAGTTCATTATCCCAAGTCCCAACTATCAAACTTTGGTAAATAAATTCTGTCACATAGATACCAAAAAAAAAGGAATTCTTATATTCTAACTTATCTCCTTAAATCTTTTTTCTTAGTTTCCGTATTTGGGATTGTAATGGACTTCACTTTGTGGAAGAGAGCATTTCATTATCACAAAATGTTTGATACCTTCTACCACCTGATACAAAAAAATTATATCTAAACTACAAATTATAACATTTAAAACGACTTTTAAAAACGCTTGAAAATTTCCAAAGGGGTGTAGTAGTTTCGCAAAATCTACGATTTGATCGTAGTCGTCTCTAGTGCAATCAAAAATAGAAAATTAAACGCACAAATGTAAATCATCACCAAAATTTGTTAACGCAGTTCAGTATACCTTGCTTACGTTTACGGAGCCATTCCTAGCTTAATACTTTCACTAAAGACAATAGTTTTTATACAAGGTTTTACTGAGTCGATACCACTAAACCTTTGACACTATCTTTCGTCCTTACTACTCGTGAAAGTATTTTATACCCAATAACACGACTACCTCATGTTAACCTCAGTAGAGTATTTTCTCAACAATTATTGATAATAAAGACAATAATAAAACAACTCAAGTGATTAACATAATAAAGATATAAAAAAAGAAAATACTTAGAGATAAAAAATAACTTCTTTAAATATGTCGCTTCATCAATGAAAAACAGGAAGTTATCCACCAAGAATGCGGCTGTGAACCTTCGATAATGTCACTGAGATATCTCACGCATTGCAGCCACAAAAACTCAGTAAAACAACAAACATCTCATTATCGAAATGTTAATTCAATAAAGTTGCAACACCTACAACAACTGCTGGAGTTTTTCACATAAACAACACGAAATGTTGCAGAATTCTGAACTGCAAAATCCACACCAACTGTTGGAATTTTTCGCACACTACCGTCATTAACGACAACTACCAAAACGTACGTAATTAACACCCAATCAGTCCAACAAAAACCACACTATCGACCATAATTAATAGCACAAGAAACATGCAAAACACCAACAGAAAATTACAGCTACCGAGACCCCAAATCAACCATCAAGATAGCCCACCATTTTCGTTCTAAGGCTGGAGAAAAATGCAGCTACAAAGTGGATTACAATCACATAAAATCAGCTATAAAAATCATCCAAGATAGCCCCAATAATTTTAACTAGGAAATCACCCATTAATTTTCGTTTTTCCACACCCATAAACAAAACCATTCAGCCCACACTTCACATGAAACACAACCCCAAAAATCCACCCTCAAATGACATTGAAGAGTAGAATAAAATGCACAACTGATTCAAGCAATTGCCAAAAGAAAATCACAGTTGCACCAGAAAACTCATCACGCACACTAGCCAAAAAACAGTCACGACAGAAGACACACACAGCAGTGAAGCACATCAACGACACACAACAAAAAGGGAATCATGATAGAATACCCCCTAACTCAATAGTTACGTGATTCTTAAAGAAGGCTTCACAAAATTGAGCTTTATCTTCATACAATCTCTTATATAATATTATCTAAGATTGTAATATCCTGTCTCTTAGATTGTCGAAGGATTTAAAGTGTTAGACTACTGAGTCACATGAGTGACATCATATAGAATGAATTTAGTACATTTGTGACATGAT
>JAOSBP010000005.1:3181348-3202130 GCA_027563825.1 Erythroxylum mucronatum
CTTGTTGCGTGGCTTTGAACAATTTCTTTAGCTTTGGTTGTTTTTATCAATAAAGCCTGGCCAGATGGTATTAACATCAAAAAAAAAAAAATTGAATGTATCAAAGTATTATAGTTTAACTTGTATTCTATTGTAAATGTTAAAATTCAAGTGTAAGTGGATAACTGATCAACGATGAGCCTAAGAAAATTCAAGTAATTCACCATTTTGCTTCCAGGATTTCCAGGTAAAAGACCTGCTCATGATAAGCTGCTTATTTTGACCCCAGAAAGTTGGGAACAGGTGGCTAGGATTAAGAAAGAAAGATGGCTGCTCAGAAAGGACAATATTGAAATGCCTAACTTGGACAAAGACATGCTTGTAATTGTATGAAATCTTGTAATATGCATTGCATGTCTGCCTAGAATTTTTATGTGGTTCTAAGTCTTGGATGACCACAAAATGAATCTGTCAACCAACCCTAGTCCTGGGGAATTTATGTGATTCTGTCGTGTCTTTGTACGAAAGGATCGATTGAATGCCGTAGGAGAACTGAGCTCTCTTTCTAATCAGTCCTACGTTATTCATTTGAAGATTATCCTTAAACATCTTCTAAATTCAACCAGTTCGGTCATTCAACTGTTTTTTAATAATTTTTATTATTAAAAATTGATCAATTTATTAATTAATCGGTCAATTTTTATTTATTAATTAGTCTTTATAAATTAAAATAAATGAATTAATTTTCATGTAACAATCTCTTTTCTTAACTAAACTTTAAATTCTTTCAATGGATAAAAACAATCCTTTTTTAATCATATTCAAATTCTTTAATTTTATTTAATCTTTGGCTATATTTTTGACGTTTAATACCAGTTAAATCTATTAAATCTTAAATTTCTTGTCTTACCGATTTAACTTCTGGTCTAATTTTTAAAACATTAGTTTTAAGAATTGGTTTAAAGTGTGTGGATAATAGACAGTCAAATTGTAAAATAAATAATTGTAAAAAATTAAAATCATATTTAATAAAATTTTAATAATTGATTACAATTAAAACCTAAAAATCTTATAATACAAGATTGTGGAAGAAAAGAAAAGAAAAGAAAAGAATTTTGACTCTCAAGAGGTAGGATAGTCTTTAGTCCAACCTTAACAATCCTAAGAATAAGATGCTTCTTTTAATTTCTTTAGTCCAAGAGTATTGGAGAATTTAAGAATAATAGGCATTTTCTTTTTTTTTTTTGGGGTCTTCAGTGTCAAATCATATCTTTATCTTTAATTCTAAAGAATAATGTATGGTGATAGTGAAAGGTTGAGTAAATTCAATTTTTAGTTATAAGTTGCATCACACAAATATAATTCTCTTTGACCAGTTGTTTAGCAAAAGTTAAAGAAGGAATATAGATTACAAAAAATTAAAAAATTAGGAATAAATTAAAAAATAAAATAATAATTACTTATAAATAATAAAAAAACTATTAAATTATTTTTTTATCTGGTACTAAATATATTAGTTTAATATTTGAAATTTATACATTTTATATTGATCATATATATACTTTTATAATGTATACATTAAAGTAAAGAAATTGAATAAAATAATATATTAAGGGAGTATTTAGCAATTCTATAAAATTTAAAAATTATTTTATAATTTTAAAAATCATCTAAAGTAATATCCAATATTAACCAGTACAGTACTGATACCGTATCAACCAAATCATTTCTTTGTTTGTCTTTAATCAATTTATATATTTTTTGCTAAAAATAGTTAAATTTAATTAAACTTGAGTTAAATTTAATTAAACTCAAATAATCTAAAGCCCAGTTGACATCAAACCAGGAAGATTTTTGGAATTCGGGCTCAAGGCCCTTGAGCTGTCATTCTTTTCTCTTGTCGTGCACTGGCAAGAGTAGCTACATACACATGTTGATCTGATATAACCAACCACCAAGAGGCTTTTATGATTGATGTTAGGTCACCAGAGTGTTGTCACTTTCAAGAATTTGAATCACTTTTCATGCAAAATTTTTGCAAGTCTACAACAACCTTTTTCCTGATACTCCATTGATGCAACTAACAGCACCTACCAATGCTTCCTTCTTTACCCACCATGTGACTTACAGGATAGGACATGGGGAAAAAATAAATGAAACTGACTGTTATCAGTGAAACTGAATCATGTTCTTTTTTCTTCATCATCATTTGTTTTTCCTGGCTTTTTTAATCTTCCTAGGACCGTATTGAAACTTAAAGCAACAAATTACAACTTCGGCCGGCAGGCAGGCTGGCCTCTTTCACCGGTAGCTACGATATGAAGGGCTATACATGGAGCTCTCAGCACACTCCAACAAGTCCCTTGGTTGAGGGAGGCGAGAAGCCAAACCTGTTCAAGGTTGATAGATAAGCAAAATGACCTATAGTTGTATACTACCACATTATAATGGCAGATGTATCAGAAGCATAGCTAAAAGAGGTTTTACCAAGTTCATAAGCTTTAGCAGCCACTTTTGCAGCAATATGTGCTGAAATCTTTCTGATGTTAGTAAATGGTGGGTATATGCGTCCATTGTCATAGTCGTCCTGCGTTACCTGTGAAGCCAGAGCTTGTGCTGTACCAAGTGAACATGCACGAAGACGCAAGTTAGTTACAATCTTTCCATATTCATTGCCTTAAAGTACCACGTTAGTCTCGAAAAACATTAATCTTGGAAATGCTACAATCGGGCACTTACAGGCTGCCAGAAGCATATCATCATGAACACGGATCGCACCAGACATAAGCAATCCCAGACCAAGTCCAGGGAAAATGTAGGCGTTATTTGCCTGCAAGAAGGAAGGGGAAGTTGAAACAATGATCATTAATCTATATGTCATATCCACCAAACTTAAAGAAGTCACTTGGACTTTAAATCCTACCTGGCCAGGGACATAAACTTTCCCCTCATATTCTACAGGAGCAAATGGGCTCCCGCTTGCAAAAATGGCACGACCCTGGACATGACAATGAGAGGAAGATAGTACATAAGCATCAAATTACGTAATGAAGGAAAGCTAGATAACTTTCTGCTCCGAAGATAGCTGATGAAACAGACTTGTAAGGAGATAGATTAGCGTATACTACTTGCATTACCTTGCTCCAAGTGTAAGCTTCTTCTGCTGTACATTCAGACTGCGAGGTTGGGTTGGAAAGGGAGAGAATAACGGGTTTCTGCATATATATGAAATTTAAGTTATCCATCCGAACATTATCCAACACAGAAGAGAATGAATATACAGAACTTTACCTCATTGAAGGAGGCCATAGCCTCAACCACTTCTTGTGTAAATGTCCTTCCTACTCCTGAAGTTCCAATTAGCACTGTAGGCTTAATGTCCTGATGACATAAGGGAAGACAACATAGAGACTTAAGACATCATTGTTTTCCTTTACTAAGAAAATGAAGGATAAGGGGAAAGAAGGCCGGAGTTCACACATTAACAGCTTCCAAAAGAGTTTTAATAGGTTCATGCTCATGGGCCCAGGGCTTCTTGAAATGTTGGAGGGATTCTCTTCGGGAGCTAACAATCAATCCCTGCAAAGTAAATTGCAATTTACAGGATTAGATAACACCAACATAACAAAGCAAATAAAAGTGCTACAAAAGGCTAGAAGCAATAGGCCACTACCTTTGAGTCCACAAGCCAAATATTCTTACGAGTCTCTTCCAGCGGCATGTTCGTCTGCATTTAAAAGTCATCTTTCAATTACAACTGTTTCAATTTATTTGATGTCTATATTCACTTTCTCTAGAAAAAAAAAATCAAGGATTATGCAACCGGACCTGTTTAGAAATCTCAAGGGCTATGAGCTCGGCAATTCCAGTGCCAGCCTGTAAGCAGATGGTTGCAGAGATCAAGACAAAAGTGTATCTATTACCATACAACTAGCGAAAATAATGCGGATGGTGGTTTGATGTTGTCAGTGTTGTTTTGAGGGCTATGTATATAGATGTGATATCTGAAATAACTACATAAGCAACTATTAGAATATTTGAAGACACTGAATTTGCTTTCCCGTATCTCAGCTTAGGTAGATTCCAAATCTTGAAGATTCACAAAATCCTAAAATATTTTCCTTATTTATAGTGAAAATTTCAGTTTTTATGTGTGATTCAACATTATCAATACAACGTAACATCAGCTCACCTCTCCAGCACCAAGAAATAAGAACCTTTGGTCAGCTAAGGTCCCTCCAACTAATTTTAGAGCGGCAATAAGTCCTGCTAGGACCACAGATGCAGTACCCTGAAATTTAAAAGGAAATATAAGGAAAGTTACAAGACTGGACATGAAACATACTTAAAATTTTAATGACGGTAAAATGTAAAAGGTATTTACCTGAATATCATCGTTGAAAACGAGATGAGTTGTACCGTATTTTGCAAGTAGATCGAAAGCATTGTGATTTGCAAAGTCTTCAAACTGAAAATTTTACGATTACATCAATGCATGAACAATCCATATCAAACAAAACAACAAATAAAAACACGAGGTCCTTGAAAGATAGTAACTGGCAAAATACCTGAATTAGGACCTTTTCACCATAATTCTGCTTGACTGCAGTCATGAATTCATGCAGTAGCTCAGCATATTCCTACAAAAGAACACAAAAGAAAAACCACTTCAAAAAAATTGTAAGAGTAAGTTTACATGCAACGAGAAGATCCAAATAAGATGGATGATAACCTGTCCAGTAGCCCTTCTCTGCCTGAGCCCTATGTAGAACTCATCATTTAACAGCTTCTCATTGTTTGTGCCCACATCAATTGTCACAGGTAAGCACTGTCAAACAGCCATGAGTAATTACTTTCAGATGATTATAAGGAAGATTAAGCAAAATGGAATGCTGATCACATTCTATTCCTGTATGTTCATTCCAAATTAGTACCTTACACAGACATCAAATATAAAAATTATGGGAGCAAAATGAAGTACTAGAACAACATGAAAACTTTCTAGAGTTCATAGACAGCAATATCACATGGTCTAAATTCTGCAATATGGAGACTCAAGTCTTAAAGGCAATAACAGAGCGGTCAGACCCATATTCTAAACCTTATTGATTCTTTTAAAATTTTGGTACCACAAACAAAGCAGCTTATCTAGGTTACATATCCTGATAGACTAAAGTATCAAGATTGAGACCAAGCAAGACGGAGACAGACTTAAAACTGATTTAACTACTTACGGCTGAGGGACGAACTCCACCAAGTGCTGTATACAAGGAAAGTTTCCCCACAGGGATTCCCATACCCTATAAATAACAGGATTAAGTCAGTTACATATGAATGAACATGCAAGTGTATTGCTTATGAAAGTGAGAATGAGGGAGAGATGCAAAAACGTAGAAAACTGGCAAAAGTAAATTATTTGAAACTTTTTAGTCGAGAGCTCACATGGCATCCAAGGTCGCCTAACCCTAAAATGCGCTCACCATCAGTGACAACAATTACTTGAATATTCTTCTCAGGCCAGTTCCTCAGTACCTCAAGAATTCTTCCTCTGCATAAAGCCAATCGGTAAGCTTCTAACCAGAAAGAAAGATAGCAGGTAACAGGAATTACTTGGCCATATTATAAGCTAGGATTAGCAGTTGTACTTCTCTTTCAAACTGATGTAGAGCCCCTGAGGACGGCTGAATATACTACCATATTTCTGGCAAGCTTCACCAACAGTTGGAGTGTAGATAATCGGAAGCATCTCCTCAACATGATCAATAACAAGCTTGTAGAACAGCTTTTCATTTCTTTCCTGCAATTACAGTAGTAAATTTATTTTCCAAGTAGGCAACATCCAGTCAAGGTCCAAGAATATTGCTTCAACCAACGAACAAAATGAGGCATGGAACGCATTTTTTTTCTCAGGAGTATTTGCATGTTCAGGTTTATGCTTCTGACTTGCAAGTCTAAATTAACTTAATCACTTAAACTTAATACACATCTCATGTCAAGGGATGTGAAGAAATGTGCCATTACCTGAAGGTCCATCATAGCCATGTATCTCTGAAGTGGAACTTGATACTGGCGAATAATATGCATCATTTTCTTGACCTGATAAAGATAAGTAGCAGAAAGATTAAATGTGTTTCATCAAAAGATTGGAATACGAACTTAAGAACCACTAGAACATGGATAAATATGGCATCAAACCTGGAGCTCCTGAGAAACAACTGTTGGGGGGAGCAGGCCTCGCAGGTAGTGAGCATCCCTCTCCTTATCAGTGAAAGCAAGCCCTTTATTATGGTGGGGATCTCGTAACAAAGTGTATCCACTGCAGTCAGAAAAACGGAAAAAGGCCAACCCATAACCAGCTGTAGCAACATAGGTTCTCAAAGAAGCACAACAAAGAAGAATAAGTAAAAGGAGCCTAAACTGAAACAGATATAAGAACTTATCAGGGACATTGAAGAGTGTAAGACAGGGAGGAAGAAAGGAATTTGTTTCAGAGGTTAATTATTGCCAGAAAAGATTCCAGATTAAGTACTTAATCTTGCTGCATATGTTGCTCTTTTGAGTAAATGAAACTCATAGTCGAAGTTCCACTTGGAATCATGACAAAGAAAATGCGAAATTCAACAAGCCAAGGTGTCCATAGAAAATAAAACCAAATATTGCCTAAGCCAACGACCGGCAAGAGACATTGGTGATATCGACATCCATTAAGCAACAATATATGGCTAGTTAAAACTTACCTAGCAACAGAGAGAGCCCAGGGTGTCACAAGCTGGTCCTCGGTGGCTGTGTCCTCGCCATAAACATCCTGGACACCGCCGGCAACAGCTGTTTTGGCGTCCATCTCAACAACAGACGCTCCATCTCTTAAAGCCTTCAATGTGCTCTCCATAACTACACTGCCGTTTAAGTCCCTATCGGAACTTACAGCTGCTAAGATCTTCAATGAAGAAGGAGCTGATGGGACTAGCCCTCTATGCCTCCCAGAAAAAGGGCTACAAGAGCCTGAGATGCTCTTGTTATTCTGTTCGACACACGAAAAAAAAGACATCGTTTTATCAAGCACAGTATCTGATAAAACGAATCGAGAAGAAAACAAGTGAAACTTTATAGATTGGCATGAATCCAACAAATTTTTACTCTTCCTCTTCTTCATGAAAAAATCGAAGTTTTGATTTTGATTTTGATTTTTTTTTTGCAAAATCTCATCTGAAATGGTCTTATGAGGAGAGCTGAAAATTGAAAATGGAATCTAAACTTTCGCAATGCAGTTGGATTGAAAAAGTTTCAATTTTTCATAAATTTTGAAACTTAGAATTCATGACAAGTTCCAACTGAGAGATCCAAAGCGGACAAAAGCCAAGAAAACGAAAGCCAGAAAAGCAAATAAGACAAAGATAAGGCGTACTCATTTGAAGCTGAAAGGGCCAGCACGAGACATTATACATAAGACCAAAGTTGGTTTCAGAAATTAAAAATTAATAATCTTGATATCATGAATAGACACTGAAAGAACAGAAACGTATCAGAAACGCAAAGCGGGAGGGAAAGCTAATCGATAAACACGAGGCCATGCATTAACGTATAAACATGTTTAATTGTAAAAGATGTGAAAAAGAAGAATACCCAGAAACGGATATGAGCTTAAAGAAGAACAAGGACGTGAAAAATCCAAACTTTGTAGATTAAGATGCGAAATGCAGAGATAGGAAAACGATGTAGCAGATCGTTTGAACAACAATGAGAAGCTGAATTTGGAAAAAGAATGAGGTTTGGTTTATACTTACCAAGAAACTGCTTCTGTTCAACGAGATCATAGCGATAGGACGTGTAAGGAAAGACAGAGTCTTTCGGTTGTTATAAGCAGTGGACCGATCTCACTGCGTTTCAGATAGAAAAACCAGACGATATAATAGACAGTAGAGAGAGTCTTCAGGGAATGACACGCGCAAAAGAAAAGCTTCCTTCTTGTTTGCTTTTTTAGTCTCTCCTCTTCTCTCCCTCTAAAGCAAACAAACCCAAAAATCCAGGCAGAGAGAGAGAGAGTGAGACGGGCTGAAGATGGCGTTCAGAGAAACAGCAAGGAAGCAGCCTAATAACGTGTCTGAACGCTCTTTCATTGTCAGACTCTCTCTACAGAAAATGACAAGTATTGTCTGAATATTACCTCTGTGCCCTAAAGCCCCCCGTGGGACCATAATTGTGCTCGTGGCCTATCCATCGGAATGCTTGGATTTGTGGTTGTGACCTTGAGATGGTTTGGTGATGAGTGACTTGTTATGGTGCTTGTGCATAGCGACATACCGCAATAGGTTAGGTGGTGAAACGTGAAATGTGATGTCCCTCGGCTCCGTAACATTTAACCTACCCAAAAATGTCGTTTTATATGTAAATAAATCCAAAACGACCAGGTTTTGTTAAATTTCTGAATATATTTACTTTAATAACTCTTCTCGTAAGTAATTAATAAATTTATTAATTAATTAGTTAATTTTTTAAATTAATAAATTTTTATAAATTAAAATAAATCGGTTAATTTTTATTTAACAATTTTTTAATTAACCTTTATATTCTTTAGTAAGCAAAAATAATCTCTTTCAATCGAATTTTAAATTCTTCAATTTTATTCAATTTTTAGCCGATTTTATAACAATATAATACTGAATGAACCTTCTATATCTTAAATCTTTTATCTTACCGGTTTCACTTTTAGTCTAATTTTTAAAATGTTCCTTTTAATTGATAATTATATTATGAATCTCATGTGTTATAGATATTTTAGCAACTTAATTTAACTTCAAAAAAAGTAGGGTTGGAAGTTGGAACATAATAACGGATAATTGGAATCTGAAATTACCTAAAACTTCCTTATATGTCAGCGTTGTTTTGATTATGCCGAGCAAGTTATTTAATAATATAATTATTTAGTAATATTTTTGTATTTAATGTATTATTTTTAAATTATTAAAATAGTTATCTAAAGACAATCTTCGATAGTTGCTTACGAAACCTTGTCATTTTCTTACATACCAAAACACAAGATAATCCATCAGAAGAAAGAATTTTGAGAATCCATGGAATAAGACACTTTCCAACGTAGAATCAGAGAATGACAAGAAACGAAATATGTTATTGGGGACGACTCCCAGAATATTTCCATCACCAACTAAACATCAAGTTGCAGGGTTTGGAACTTTGGATACGGCTTTCTCTGTTTCAACACCAAAATGACAAATCCTAAAGAACCAAGCTGTTACTGTCATGGATGGATGTATATAACTTCTAATCTTCTTACATTATCATCCTTTGATATCTGCTAATTGGAATAATCATTTACCATATTTAACATACCAATGACCAATCTGGGGGAGGTCATATGTGAACAATAAACAGTCGGTAGAGAGAAGCCTAAAGGTCTAGTGATCATCATCTGTCTGTCTGACCTCTACTTGGCCACTGGCCTGGAACCAAACCTACGCAAGTTGCAGCCAACTGGTGAAACAGTAACTTTGACAACTACCGCTGTCGTTACAATCAAATTGTGCAGAGCAGAGGGCCACTTCCTGTATATTTCCAATGATATGTACTACCACTCACCTACATTTCTCAGCTTTTAAGCTTTCTTTCCAATTGTTTGTTCACATGGCATCTTCTTCCTTGTGAGGTGCCCGTAAATTTCTTTATCTTTTTTTTCCCTAGTTCTTTTAAGGGAGCAGACGTGCTGCTCCCTATGCTCCCAAATTACGGTGTCATGTTGTGTCTTTAGCATCATGACCATCCAACTTACCGTAATGAATATTTGATATTTATTCCGGCACAAAGAGCACAACACTTTAGGAAAAACAGATTGTTCCCTTCTTTTAATGCCCTTCTTTAGCTCCGTCAAATTTGTTAAAAGAAAAAGATTTCAAACCACAATCAAGTAAAAAATGTTAAAAAAGTTTATAAATATATTACAAAATTTTTTTAGAAGGTATTTTTTAGAATAGAGTCAGACCCAAATTTATCAGTCTTAAAAACTTGTCTCAAGGGTTGTTGGTTTGTATGAAAGAATAGTAATAAGAATGAGAATGAATATAGTGAAAAATGAGAATAGATATTAATATTATCATTATAATTATAATAGATGGTTAAGAGGAAGAAATGATTACCATTACCATTGATAGTAGTTGGTTTGTAAAAAATATTGAGAAATAAAAATTAAATATATTTTAATTAATTATATTATAACTAATTAATTAATTATATTTTAATTAATTAATTAATTAATTATAATTATATTTTAATCAATTAATTATAATTATAATTATATGTTAATTAATTATATGTTAATTAATTAAATATATTGTAATTAATTAATTAAAATATTTTAATTAATGATGAATTATATATTAATTAATTATATTTTAATTAATTAATAGTAATATTTTCATTAATAATAGTGTAATTAATTATATTTAAATTAATTAATTACATAAAGTATTTTAATTAATGAATAATTATATTTTAATTAATTAATTATAATATTTTAATTAGTTAATGAATTATATTTTAATTAATTATATTGCAATTAATTAATTAATTGTATTCGATTAATTAGTATTAAAGATATTTTAAAAAAAAGAGTCACTACTAAGGAATGAGTTTTATTCCTCTACTAAATGAAGGGTACGGAGGATTCTCCAAAAGTAGGATATCAAACTATTGCCCTATAATGATAATCAATAACCAACCACTCATTTTTCATTCCTTATCTATTGACCCTTTTTAAACCTATCAACCAAGCACCTCCTCAGCATTTTAAGACGTTGCCCAACCTGTTGTAACCCTTTGTTAAATATATCATCAGATGTTTAGCCTTACTTTAAGTGAAGAAGAGTGTGTCAAAATTTTCATATTGGGCAAATGAATAATGTTTAAATAATTTATAAGTGTACAAGAATCTTTCTTTTAAAAGGTACCTTTTATGTTAAAATCAATGTTTTGAAACTCAGACCGGTGATCGAACCAGAGGCTTTACTGGTCATCGATTTGATCGGTTCAATCACCGGTTTGGTTGAACCGGTGTGACGTCATAATTATGCAATAATTATATTTAATTATAAATAATATTTAAAATATTTAAAAAATACAAAAAATTAAAAAAAATTGATTGAACTAGTGGTCGGACCGGTCCGATCGGTCAATTGACCGGTTTTGACCGATTCAGACTGGTTCAATTACATACCGATTTTATGGTTAAACCAGACCGGATAGTCGACCGGTCATCGGTCGAACAGGTCGGACCGACCGATCCGATCTGATTTTTAAAATCATGGATAAAATTAGGCCCAAATTTATCACGATGAAAGAAATTTGATGTAAATTTGTATAATAATAGAGAAGGATGATGTGACCATAACAAGAAGTAGTTGGGCTTGCACATCCTTGTGGTTAATCACAAAGGGTAGGTGAGAGTTGGTCGGCGTTGTCAAGCCTAATAATAAAGGTCCTCCCCTTAATCTATTTTTCTTATTTTTATATTTAAAATTAAAAATCACATTATATCATGCGTGTACAATAGAATAGAGGCCTCCCAATTTGTGGTGCTTTCTTAATGAAAGCGACTTCTGACAAATGATGGATTCAAGGACTCATTTGAGTAAAAGGCTTCTCACAACCTCACACATGAAACATGTTTTTAATGATATGGACCCAAGAAGACTTCCGCCTCTAATGTTATTCACGTTATATATATATATATATATTATATACACACGCACACGCAAACTTTGCACCACAAAAAAATAGACACACAAACTAAAGGTATGATATATATATATATATCAACGTGAATAACATTAGACGCGGAACTCTTCTTTTATCTATATATATATATATATATACACATATATACACACACAGTGATAGAGATACATAAGGCACAGTAGTACACTGAGCCCCTAAAATTTAAAAAAATGAAATATTTTTTATTTTAATAGTTATTTGAGGCCAGTGATGCATTAGGTCCTCCAAAATTTAAAAAATTAAATATTTGGGCCCTCCTATTATAAGTTTCTGACTCTGTCACTTTATATATATATATATAATATTACGAATAATCTCTTTATCAATTAAGAATAAGATTGTGTACTATTCAACGTTATAAATACTGTATCAAACTTGGTACCGGATTGGATTCTGGTACGGTACTGTGCCAGTATCAGTTAATACCGGGTACCATTTTGAGTAATTTTTTAAATTTATAAAATAGCACCTGAATTTTTTAAAAAAATTATAAAATAGTTCATTGTTATATTGTACAGTTGTATTTGATGTAATTTAGCTTTTTTTGTTTATATCTTATCCATTTTAGTTATCTATATATATAATATATATATTATATATAATTTTGCAAAAAAATTCCTCAATTTTTTAAAATTTTTAGTACAGGCCAGTATTTGACCGTATTTTAAATATCGGTCAGTACCGACCGGTACATTCGAAACGAGCCGATATCGACCAGTATTTAAACCCGATACAATCAACCTTTTATACCGTACGTATTGGCCGGTTACGGTTTGGTATTCAAAATCTTGGTGCTAATGACATCTTTACACTATGTAGCAAAATTTGTACTGAATTGTTGTCATTGTTATATCATATCTTTTGATACCTTTTTATTTTTTAAGAAATTGACACTATACACCTAAAATGTCAAATAAATTTGTGAGTGTATATAATAAATTTTAAATAAATAATTCAACAAATTATAAAATAAGTTAAAATAATTATTTTAAAAATTCAAACTCAAAATATTCAAAATTTTAAAGAATTAACTAGATTTTAAACCTATTAAATTCTTTTTAAGTATGTTCTCATCAATTACTTAAATTATTCTTGAAAATAAAGTAGATGGTCAAGTGGTTTCTTGTTAAACCATTCTTCTTCCATGAGTTGGAGTCCAACCAACCATTTGGTCAGAAACATTGGCCCATTAAAGATGGGAAGCTAGTTTTCATCAAAAAACACGGCTTTGTACATAATCTTCCTCATCTACTAGAAAAAGGGTTTGTATATGATAAGGTTTGTGCAAGTTGTGACGTGAAACTTTAGAGGAATTGAAAAACAAAAGAAAAGGGTATGGATTTTGGACCGTGGAAAATGGTGGTGGGGGACAAAATGGTTGTTCGCTGGTCCTTCGGTGGCTCCAAGACCTCCACAAGCTTTAGCTTTCACCAAACATTGTCTACATCAACAATTTAAACACTTGGGTTGTGTACAATCAAATTGGCGAAGCTTTTCAAGATGGGGGGTTAGGTTCTACCAAGTTGTTAGAAATCTAATTTCAAGATGTCAACTTTAGTCTCATTTCATCGAAGTTGGGACTTTGAAGTTTTACTCTACAAGTCCAGATACAGTGCTCATCAAAATTCACGACCACATTTTTTGACTGAGGCATTACTAAAATATGATGTTGTCTGGTTTGACTCTAGGTGAATTTTGTTGAAATTGACTTCGTAAAAGAATGACACACCCTGGAAATTTCTAATTCTAACTAGAATTTCTTTGAAGTGACAGATGGGTTTCACAAGCAGGCGGCAGGCTTCAGGCGGCAGGCGGCAGGCCTCAAGTTTCTGCGTAAGGCTTTCATGGTGATGATTATGCTTATCGGATATTAATGATGATTTTCTTGAGTTTTTCATATAAAACAAGGGATGTATGAGATTAGAATAAGAAAGTTGTCTCTGAACATTTCATCATGATTAAAGAAATACAAAGGCATTATTAATTCTCTCTAAATAAGATGGCATTGAGCTAGACAGGACCGACTCTAGGAAAGTATGGTCCGAGTCCAACCTGAAACTCTGTTCTAAAGTCAAAATAGAAAAGGTTCCTATCTTATTTGAAAGTTGAGTTTACTAATGCAGTACGCAAACAAGAAGGCAAAGAAGACCGGAAAGCCAACCAAGACTGCAGCAACAGGTCCCATGAAGTCTGTTCTGAATCCAAAATGGTTTTGTATGTACCACTTAATTGTAGGATCAGGATGTCCACCAGGAACTTTAATTCTGTCTTCGACATCTCCATATTGAGACAGAATCAGCCCATAAACTGTCCATGCCAAAGGGCAAATCCAGTAGTACCAAGTCCACCACTTGGGAATTCTCTGAAATTTGAGGAGGAAAAAGATCAAATTTTTTCTGTTTGGTGATTAATAAATTGATATATGGAAGTGAAACTTGTTTAAGTATGAACTTACTGGTCTGGGAATGAAGAAGCCAGAGAAAAGATTGAAGAGGGAATAGAATGCTGCTGCTAAGATAGCTGCAACTTGGTGGTTTGGAGTGACTGAAACAGTCATCATTCCATAGTATGTGAAGTAGAGAAATGAGAAATATGTGATGAAGAAGAACCAAAAGAATTTTGTTGCTGTCCATTCAAAGGCTACCATGGTATACACAATAAGGGTGTAATATACAGTTTGGACAAACACGTAAGGTACTTCAGAGAAAACCTGCGACATCAGATGATTATGTTCCAATATGATTACGAGAGTTCATCATTCCATAAATGTTATTAACGTAAATTTGTTTGTTCCTTTTCCTTAAATCTACTTGAAACTCACCTGTGCAAGGGCATAAGGCAGTGCAGAGTACATTCCAGCAGCTCTTTCTCTGTAAAACACAGTTCTTTCAATGGCTATTACTGGCTGTACTGTTGAGCAGTTGTTGAGACCCACCAAGAAAACAGAGGAGTACATGGCACCAATAATTGTTGTAAGATCACCCGAGCTATTCCTGAATCATACACGAATGAGAAGTTAATATCTTCGAGTGTTCCTATATAGTAGGAGCTTTTGATATAGACACAGACCTCTTCTTGCCAACTCTCCAGAATATAGTCCCAACCATAAGGGCAGCACAGAGTGTGAAGAAGTATCTGACAAGATTATAATCAGGACTTCTCCAGTAAGTCCAGCTTTGCTTCCACAGGCAAGATTTGAACTGCCCCCATGTAGACCGAGAATACTGAGTCGCAAAGTATAGATCTTTTGCTCCCGGTGGCGGTGTACTTAACTCCTGGACCAAAGCCTTGTTTCTCCTGCTCATAGTATGACGAGTTATGCACTAAACTTAAGACCATATTTAAGACTGAACTCAGATATTGTAAGTTTTTGACGTACTCATATAAGGATGATGATTTGTAGTATTCAGCAAAGTCAATTCCAAGCCTCACTTCAGCTGCTACTGAACTCACTTCAAGCATCCATGTTGCTGGATTGTACTTCCCTTTGATCTTAGGGACTCCAGGAATTGCCTGTTAAAAGGTTGGCTTTCGTTAAATAATAATGTCTGTTAAACTAGTAGATTAATATATCTGGAGGAGATATATTCACCTCAAAGTATTCAATGACCTTAACAGAGTTTCTACCCAGTGGTCCGGAATAGATCACTTGTCCTCCTCTTTTCATTAAGAGTAACTCGTCAAAAGCTTCAAAGATGTCAATGCTAGGTTGATGTATTGTGCATACAACAGTTCTTCCAGTATCTACAGTGTTTCTCACTGTCCTCGTAACAATGGCTGCTGCTCTTGCATCAAGACCAGAGGTTGGCTCATCCATGAAAATGATCGAGGGGTTCGCAACAAGCTCCACAGCTATTGTCAGTCTCTTTCTCTGTTCCGTGGACAACCCTGTAACTCCTGGAATCCCAACAATAGCATCCTTAAGATTATCCAACTCCACCAATTCCGTAACTTCATCCACGAATGCCTGATTGAATAAAGATTAAAATAGTTTGTAGAAATAGTTTCCTTTTTTTTCTTTTTCTTTTCATACTCTGTTCTATGAAGAGGTGTTAAAGCGACAGCTTACATACAAGCTTCTGTTCTTTGCTCAATTCTTTAGGGAGTCGAAGGAATGCAGAGAACATCAAGGATTCTCTGACTGTAACTTGTGGGGAATGTATGTCTGTCTGCTCGCAATATCCTGAAACTCTTGCAAAGGTTTCTTGCTTCTTTTGGAACCCAGAAATTTTAATATCTCCTTCAATGTATCCGCCTGTTTTTCTTCCAGCCAAAACGTCCATTAGTGTTGTCTTACCAGCTCCACTGACTCCCATTAATGCTGTGAGGACTCCAGGCCGAAATGCGCCTGTTATTTCGCAAAGTAGCTGAAGTTTGTCCTCTGCATCTCCTACTTCTTTCACTTCCTGTTGTTCTCAGTCCACGGAAGTTTTTTGAAGGGATCAAAGTTGAACACTTGATTTCTGTATTTCAATTGAGAATATACATGTTTCTTGTGTTTAGGTACTTACTGGAGGCTTGTCAATGTAGTAAGTTACACAGTCGAAGGACATGATAAGGGGAGTGAAAGGAAGAACCATTCCTCTCTTTGCTGCAACTCCATTAGCTGCTGTCTCCATAAAAGAACTAGCATTTCCACTCTGACCATTGGGATTGGACCAACTGCTCATTCTCTGCATTGCTATTTCTTCTGAAAAATTTAAAATTTTAAGTCTTTGTAAGAAACACCAACATGTCTTCTCGAGTTACTGTTCATTATTGTTTCATTATCTTACTATTGTTGATGCGATCTGAAGAAGATAATGTCAGTGGAAATGCCGCTGCCTGTTGCTTAGATCTTCGTAGACTTGGCTTGTCCTTTGAGTCTTCCTGAACATGCATTTCCTTTGCTGTTTCCTCAGAGATTATTGATTGTGACTTTCCAGGAGCTGTTACATCAAACAATAGCATATAAGAGATTATATAGGCGTATCATTAAAAAGATGAGATTTAATAAGATGATTACGGAGTAATAGAACTTACGGCTAAAGTACATCAGAGCCAAGGTAAACAAGATATTAAAGAAGATTGCGAATCCGAATAGAGCTGCTGCACTAATCCAATACCAGTTTCTGCTGGAGACAATGTCGAAGTTGTTAAGCACTGCTGAACCTAATGCAGTAGCATTATCTGAAGCCTGTAAATTGCAATTACAGCGACTTTAACTCTCTGTGGCTTCACTGAAAATTGAATGGTCAAATGCAAGATCATTCATATATACCAGTTTGTTCATCCACCTTGGAGCAAGCATTTCATTCACAGCCATGCCATTGTAAGCGTAAGTCAAAGGTGAAATCCAGTGAGCCCACTTCCACCATTTTGGAATTTGATCTGTTACAAATGTAGTTAAACTCTATGCTATTGCTCAGAACTCTTGAGATGGGAGATAAAGCTACATCATCTTTCAATTTGTAATTATATGTATTTATAAACTAGTTAACATCCATTCTCTTGGTTGATACTAACTTTGTGGTAGGATGAATCCTCCGAGTAAAAATATAACAAGGAGGACAAGAGATCCTGCAGTGTTTGCAATTATCATGGTTCTGCAAACAGCAGCAATGAGCCTAACGATTCCAGCAGACATTTGTTGGATCAGGAAGACCAGTAAAAGTTGCTTGAAGAACCTGAAATGTCATTAGTTATCTCATGTGGGGTGAAGGTTGAAAATTTTTTGGTAAAGTGCTTACGAGCTAGGTGCAGGAGCAAATCCAATGGAGTAATAAGTCAAAACCACCCAAACAATAGATTCCATGACTGAAATGGGAATTCCTAGCAGGAAAACTGGGAGAGTGAAAGTCCATGGAGGATGGAACAGAAGGTCTCTTTGCTTGTAAAACACAGGAAGCCTCGTGATCATCAGTGCAAGTTCAGCAAAACCATTGAACATGTTGATGATTATGCTGAACAGAAGTGCACCAACATAAACTGCACCATCATCTTCGTCCCTGGTATGCATTGTGGACCTCAAGAACACGGTGCACACTATAACAGCACAGATTATAATCTGTATCGTCTTGGAGACATAGACAACTGAGTTTCTCTTCATCAGTAGCCATTCTTTGTCCCAACAAGCCTTGAGCAGATGCATGGTTGGAACAGAATATCTGTCGAACACCAGAGCTGCTCTGTGGCATTGAGACTTGTCAAATGGCACGGTGAGCTCTTTTTGCACGTGAATTCCCAAATGGAATCTCTTGAACATCTCTGAAAATTCAGGGACTGATACATATCTGTATGGTTTACTCCTGTCTGCCCAGTATTGTTCTTGGTCTTTTCTTGAAGTCACCTGTTACATAGCGCATGAATAGAGAGTTTCTCTACTTTCTGTACAGATCATATTAACAGAAAAGTTTTCATTTTTTTCTTACTTCTTGCAAGAAATCAGCAGCCCCCTTCCTCTCAGGACATCTGAATCCACATCTCTCAAAAAAATCAATAACATGCTCTCTTGGACCCTCATAGACGACGTGACCCTCTGCTAAAAGGTAAACATCATCAAAGAGATGAAAGGTTTCAGGAGCTGGCTGAAGTAGGGACATGAAAACTGTGGCTCCAGTGAGGTGGGCAATCTGTTGCAAGCACCTCACGATTTGATACGTTGTGGAGCTATCTAAACCTGTTGATATCTCATCCATGAATAGAGTTTTCAAAGGCCCAACAAGCATCTCTCCTGCATATATGTAATAGTTTAATGACACTCCATAAATCATCCTTCAACAAGGTAAGTCCTGACAAAAATTAAGGAAGATATAAAACATGTCCAATGAATGGATAGAGTATAGACCACGCATGCATGTATAGTAACACCAACTTTTTGTAGGGTCGTGAAAGGATTCAGTCCCGCCCATTACGATGATTCCTGAGGGGACTAATCAAGAAGACAATAACTTAAATAACATAGCAAATTAACCTGTTGTGACTCGCTTTTTCTGCCCACCAGAGATCCCTCTTATCATTTCATCTCCCACAATGGTGTCTCTGCATATGTCCAGCCCCAACAGCTGTCCAGTTACAAAGATACCAATTAAAACCAAGAAATTTTCACGACTACTGATATATTTGGCAAATATATCCACCAGAAGGAGACTAATCTTCGATTCTTGTTTTGTTCCAAATCCATAGAACATGATTATACGTAACAAAATATAACTTGTGGTAATGGGAATTCTTCAACTTACTTTGAGGGTGTAATCAGTTATCAAGCTGCTTTCAGCTCCTTTAAGCGCAGTTGCCTGAAAATTACAAAATGGCAAAAATTCTATACTTTTAAGATTGAGTTTTTTGCATGATAAAATTGCTTATATGCAAACCTTCATGGTTTATAAGTAGGATTGGCAAAAAAATTTCGGGTCTAATTTGACTTGAAGTCGGTAAATGAAGTTTAATATCCGACTGTTTACTATTAAAAAAAAATTAAATTCAGACTCAATAATACTCGAATTAACCAAAATTAACTCAAACTCAGTGTCAGGAATCTCACATCGGACAATTACAAAGCCATTCAACAATTTATAATAATGTGCAAACCTCCCTCTTTTGAGCTAGCTTTTGGGGGTAAGTTAGGCACTTTCTAACATGGTATCAGAGCCAGATTGTCTCGATGGTTTGGGGCAGTGCCTGGTTATGTCCCTTTGCCCAATATGTCCATCAGATGTCCAGTCCTACTCTGAACTGAGGGGGGTGTGTCAGGAATTCCATATCGGACAATTACAAAGGCATTCAACAATTTATAATAGTGTGCAAACCTCCTCCTCTCGAGTTAGCTTTTAGGAATGAGTTGGACAATTCTAACAATCAGCTCGAATTCAAGTTTCAATCTTCTTTCTTATTCAATAGGTTCAAGCTTTTCAAGCTTATCTGAGTGCCCTATTGAGATAAGTAACTCATCATCATCTTTATTTACTAAAATCTTATGAATAAACACCTGTTTATCTAAATTAGACTCTTTGTTTAGTGGTTTTACCTTCATGAAAAGATCTACTTCTGCTTCTGGGAATATCCCAGCTTCCTTTTCCCTTCTTGCTAATTCGCTAAGAAGATCTGCACGAGCAGCAATCTTTTATTTATTATTACAAACCTTTCAATTTGATGCAACAAAAGACTGAGTCTTTTTCGTTCTTGGGATATTAGTTGAATCCAATTCTTTACCATATCGAGTCCCGATTCCTTGACACCTTCCAGAGAAATCTAAGGTCTCTTTCACAGTCATTGCTCCTACATGAACATCATTTTGGCTAATGTAGGCAGAGGTCTTCTGTGGAACAAATTCTTTGAGTTTATACCCATTGTATGTTATGTCACCTTCAACCTGATCAACCCAAAATTAGAACAAAATGATGCTTCAGTGTTAAAAAAAAACTTATCTTTAGTAAACTTAGACAATGTGAAGTTGATTAATTACAGACCTTTAAACTTCGGTCCAACTTTCCTGCAAGAGCTAGCAAAAGGGTTGTTTTCCCCGAGGATGGTGGACCTAGTAGTAGTGCCATTCTAAGACAAAGATAACAACATGCAAGGTCTCACCAATCATAATGTTAAGTCAGAAAATATTGTATACTCATTTAGTTTTAGTAAGGGTTGGGTTTAAATTTTCAAACTCAAAACTTAAAATATTTTTTATTAAATTCAAATTTGATTCAAAATTTTGTTAAATTAAGGTATAGTTGATTCCACGTCTATTTTTCTATCGTAGTTTTTAGTTTTTAGTTTTTTTAATTTAAATCATAATCCTGTTTGATTGTTAATGTTCGATGTAGTCATATTTTTAACATTGATAATAATTAATAATTACATATTAGATAAATCTTAAAGATAAATTATTTTTAATTAAAATAAATTTATTTTAATCTTTTATATAAAATTAATTAGTGAATTATTGATAAAAATATTTTATTTTATTAAAATAAATAATTTAAAATTTTTTAAAAAATTAATATTTATTTTAAATATATTTTAATTATTAAATCAAATTTTATTT
>JAOSBP010000005.1:3204276-3221039 GCA_027563825.1 Erythroxylum mucronatum
CGACTGTGCAATCGCCGACCAACCTATCGGTCGCTCAGTACGGTCGGCGAATAATATTACCGACTGAAAACATAGATATTCGGTCGGTACTTACGGTCGGTAACGAACGTTTTTCTTGTAGTGAATTAATATTAAATAATGAGTTTGATTCGACTAATACTATAATACACCCTATTCTAAACCAAAATCAATAAATTAATCGACTTTTAAAGAAAATTATTAAAGTAGATCGAACTATAAAGTTAAAAATTGAAACAAAAAATTAGACAATTTAAAATTTTTATAATTAAATCAGCTGAATCGGTTAAGTCTTTTAATTATTGCCCGACTCACAACTCATACAAGAACATGGACACATTTTTCAAAATTTTTAACATTTGGAAATGGGAATTTTTCTGGTGTTAATAGAGTTAATTAATTTGAATAAGTTGAATTAAAAATGAACATAAGGGCGTAGGTGGGATAGTTTGTATTTACATGCATAGGGTTTAACTTCTCGGATGGATTCAAGGTTTAGTCACCTAGTTGTTGTTTTGTTCATTTGGGTCGACTTGATTCTTTAATTTTTTTTTATTTTTTTTGAAACAAACGCTATAGCAATAGCATTAATCAAAGAAGTAGGGGAAAATCTCAACTACAACAGCTAGCATATAAATGTGAGACCCGTGCTTAAGTTATGAGCCTCAACGTTGACTTAAAAACATTAAAATGAATCACTTCATTGTCAACATAAGTATCCATTGGTTTGGTAATCTTCGTTTTGTCTTTTGATTCAATGGGAGGGGACGGCAGCTTCTGGTAGGAATCTGCAAAGAAGGAAGGCGACATGCATTACAAGGACAAAATTAATTTCTTAATTAGTGAAATTAAATCATCATTTATTTGATATAAAGATGCCATTATTAGTATTCTCTTAGTTAAATTATTGTTTTTAATATTCATTAAGCGAATTACCTAATAATAAGTGATGAAGTCTTAACAAGTTATTTAATGAAGTTGAAAATTCGAATTTATCAAATTTTCTTGAATGAATAAGTCTGTTTAATTATATATTAAGCGGTCTATTTTGTTAGAGTATTTCATATTCACTAAACATGAAAATATTAAAGGCTTTATAATAAGTAAGGGTCAACTATCCAAATAATTAGTTCTAGTTATTTTGACAATCGTTGACCTAAGTCCAATTTTTGTTAATAAGCTCTACACTCTGCTCATATTAAAAATTTTAATATGATATCAGAGTAGGTTTGGTCTGAATTCTTATTTTTTTTATTGTCCGTCTGGATGTCCAATCTCAGCGGCCCAGTCTGATTACCACTGCGTTTATTTTAAGTGACAACTAGATGTCCAGTGCCAGTTGCACTTGAAGAGCAGTGTTAGAGTATCTCATATTGACTAAATAATGAAAATGTTAAAGTGTTTATAAGTGATAACTATCCAAATAAATAGTTTTAATTATTTTGGCAATCGTTAACGCATGCTTAATTTTTATTAATGGGCTCTATACTTTGCCTATATTAAAATTTTTAATATATTTAAAATATAAATTTTGGATTTTTTCAAATGGCTATAAATTAAATTTATTTAATTCATAATATAAATAATTACTTGTTATATCAAATTTATATTATTATGACTTTTTTAAGATAAGATTGAAGTAAAGTGAACAAATGTACAAATTATTTTATAATTTTTTAAAAAAACTAAAGAAAAAAATATAATACCAAATCTTATTTGTGATATTATAGACAAGTGCTAAATCTAGAGGTGGCTAAAAATCAAATTAAATTAATCTAATTAAAGTTGGGATTTAGGTAAAATATTCAACTTGACTTAAGTTTAAATGCTTTTTTTTAATTCGTTCAATTATGAGAAATTGACTTATTTTAATCTTAATTATAAGAATGTCTAATTACGTAATGAAATTAAGAAAGTATATTATATTTACATATTAAGGTTATACCGTAGAGTAATTAATTTTTTAATAATACTGTAAGTTTCTACTAAATCGCATTATATAATCCTTTACGTATGTTCTAGCAGAAAAGAAGAGACTAAATAACGAAACTTAAAAAGTCTTCAATTTTGATTTTATTGAAATTGCGTTAATCTATTTGTAGAGCAACAAGCCCGTCTAGCTCAGTAGGTAGAGCGCAAGGCTCTTAACCTTGTGGTCGTGGGTTCGAGCCCCACGGTGGGCGATCTGTTTTTCATTTATTTTTATTATTTAGTGGAGTGCACGGTGCATTCCGAAAATCTTAAAGTGAAACCTGAGCCCAACGCATATAAGTTTGCTAATTGTATTCACGAAAAATGATATGCTGAAATGGGAATTTTTTTGTAATTTCCTTTTCGTTGATGTCATATCAGGAATACTTATGGGTCTGCTGTGTCATTTGTTTGATGGTTTCAGGATCAGGATCGTTCATGTCTGTTTTGGATAAAATTTTGCAGGCCAAGCAAAAGTTGACAGTAGTCGAATGAAGACAGGAGCGGCTGTTTTTCAATAATGTGATTCCTGTAAAGATGAGCAGGATTGATGCTTCAAGGAGAATATCTATGAAAAGGATAATGAGACAGCAACCAAGAACTTTTGTCTGATTACATCAGTGACCACATTCCTGTATTGTTGGCATCTGCTCATTCCTCCTCAGGGAATTGCCAGAATCTTTCCCAGAAGCTGTGTCCAAGCAACCAGTTGTTTCGTCTCTCAGGAATTTTTACTGCAACGGGACTGTCTCGCTTCAATTATACTACAGAATCTTTTCTCCTTTCCTTTCCGCTACTGTTACCTCAAAATTCTGAAAGAGTTTACTGGACTATGACTTTTGATGATTGTATCACTTGGTTCTTTGTATGTTTCTGGAAAGTTTGTAGTTACACTATTCAATACGGTTAGTCCTGCTACTTCTCCTGAAGGCAGACAGATTAATGTTAAGTTGCATGTTTCCTGTCAATTAAGCTTTCACTAGAAATAGAAGAACAGTAGTAGAGTTTGCATCTTATGGATCAGAATTACGATCACAAGAATTCTGCAGAACATTATTAATCAATAGAATACCAATCGAAATGAACTAAATTAGACCGTGTTGGTTACACTGCAAATCTCAGAAGTTCTCGTGGAAACTCCTAATCCATTCCAAACTTAATCCGAGCTCAAACCTTGCCACTTCCATCTTTTGCTGACAAAGGTAACAACAAAGTTCCAAACTTAACTTCTGCTAACTGATATGGTGATGATACTATTTTTAATGATTTGAAGAAAAATTTTAATTCCATCCAGAACCTAGCTAAATACTGCTGCTGCTGCTGCTGCCAGGTGAGAGGATAATTTTCCAGAGTGGAATTCTTATCGACATAGAAGACAGTGATGGGAAAAGAGAATCACAATGAAAATAGTAACAAAACCATATTCTGATCCCAGACCATCCACTCACATTCTTCAATTTTTATTTTTCAACTTTTTAAATAAAGAAATAGATGTGACAGCACTTTTTTTTTTAAATTTTGATCGAATTTAAGTCATTATTTTTGAAGTAAATGTGCATTACAAGCAATAATTCTCAGATTACATATTCTGATAAACTACTTCACGAGTTAATTACTTAACAAGTTAACCACGTGAAATCAAATGACTGGTTGAATCTAACTAAAGCTTACAAACTCTGGTGTGTCTCCAATGTAAAACATCTCCTCTTTTCAAAGAGAAGTAAAGAAAGAATATCTTCTTCAACACATCATTCCCTTTCGACGCCTTTGCTAATAATCTGACATGACAAGGGCCTTTGCCTGCAAGGTCAAGTTCTGATGCCAATCTTCTTCTTTTTTTCGGGATTTTTCCTACTGTTTCTGGTAATTATAATTTTTTTCTTCTTCTGCTCACTAATGATTCTCCTCTTGTTAATATTCTTCACCCACCATATCTCCGCTTGCTACTGTAACTGCAGAACTTGTCTTTAAGACAAGATTCTTTGTTGCTTAACGTGTGTGCATAAGCTGTAACACATTTGGTTAGGTCAACGCTTTCAACTTCTTCATCAGCATATCAAACCGAGAAAAATTGAATATTATCATATAACTTTTTATTCATAAGTTTATGTACTAACTCTCTAGTGCATGTAATATCATATAACTTTTTTCCCACTGTTTGTCAATTTCAGTTCATCCAGAGATGAAGATACTATGCAATGCACCATTTCTTAATTGGATATCATATTAGATTATGAATCTAATCTAGCTGTAAATTACTGCAATTCATCAAATATGATTAGACACCAAAAGCTTCTCCGTACACATGGTCTTTTCGCAGAATCAGCTACTGTCTTCAATCCACTTCGAGTTGTCTTGATTTTGATTCCGCAGTGTTTAATTATTTACTTTAATAATATGGTCTCTTCTATTTGATTTATTGAGATATCAAGAATATATTATATTAATGGATAATAATCATACTCAACACAACATCATTTGAGTCCTTTGGATATACCTAATTAACAGTCTTCTATCAGAATATGTTCATTTAGCAAGTTGGTTTCACATGAGAAGGGGATATTCTTATGATTAAGTGGCTATTAGCTCTTTAAAAGATTTGGTTTAATGAACACTCCTCCCTTCAATCTAAATCAGAACATGCAAATGCATATAGATCATTATTTTGTTATTCTTCTTCACAAGTTGTTGTGATTGTGCATAAGCAGAAGGCTCGTTGCTTTGCTTGTTAGACTCACTTTTATGATAGTCTGATACTGATTGTACCTTTTAAACCTTAAACTTCTTGTCTTACTAGTTTTAACTTTTAACTAGTTTTTTAAATCATTGGTAAGAATTGACATGGTATTAATGGCCAAATCTTAGGTATTAGATTATTTAATGAATAGTATTTATTTTTTGCAGAAATTTATACAAATTCAAAGAATAAAAACTTTTAGAAATTTATTTAATATTCAATAAAATACAACATCCCATCAATATGCATATAAATTTGAACAAAGTTAGTTGAAACTTTACAATAAAAGGTAACAATTGAAAAATAGACATCAATTAGAATCTTGTAGCAACTTTGGTTTAGGATTTGACACAAGTGATAAATTAATATGTAAGAATTAACAACAAAGATACTAAACTTTTTTTTGTTAAAAATTGTACATTAATTAATTGATGTGACAAATTTTATTTAACTATTACAATCTTATATTCAAAAATAAAAGTAATGTTTTTAAAACTAAACCGAAAGTTAAACTGATAAAACAAAATGTTTAAGGTTTAAAAGATTTAACAGGCATTAGACCGTTGTAAAACCGGTTAAAGATTGAATAAAATTAAACAATTTAAAAAATGATTGAAGAAAATATCAAATTTAAAATTTAATTGAAAAAAGACTATTAAATAAAAATTAGTTTGTTTATTTTAATTTATTAAAGCTGACTAGTTTATGAAAATTGAGTTATTAGTTAGTTTTTAATAACAAAGATTATTAAACTAAATCAAACCAAAAAGTTAAAAATTAAACTGAAAAATTAACGATTAAAAAATTTTAATAATTAAACTAACAAAACTAGTATTTTTTTAATCTTAGAACAAGGTTGTTCTTGCCTTATTACAAGGGGGAAAAAAAGTAAGCTTTTCGTTTGACATGAAATCCCCCTTTTTCACCTTGGATCTTTGCTCCACCTGTCCAAATGTTTCATTGACGCCTAGTCTCCTATGCTCATCAATCCATAGTAGAAATTAGAAATTCCACTCTTTTTCTCTGCTATATAAATGGCATGCCAAGATGAATTATCACCTCAAGGCCATTCAAGTGTTCTCTTTCTTTCTTATTCTCTCATACCTTGCTTTATCCAACATTGTTTCACTATATGGAGAGAAACCATTTCCACAGGCAGCTTGCTCTTACAAGGCAGTCTCTATTTGATCAGGTTAGTTCTTGCTTCTTTTACCGTTATTACTATTCAAAATTCGACTCTTTTATTTGAGCTAACATAGAAAATTGAATGGTGGGTCATTCATCCCTGTAGGGATTTCTCGATGAACAGTTCATCCAGCTTGAGGAGCTCCAAGATGATGCCAACCCTAACTTTGTGGAGGAAGTTGTGACATTGTACTATAGAGATTCAGCTAGACTAATACATAACATAGAGCAAGAATTGTCAGTTCCAACTTTCTCTTATCCAGTTATGTTTCATGTGGTTTTGACATGGAGGGAGTGAAATAACTTAGTTTTGATATGCAGAGAGAAGAGTAGTCTTGATTTCAACAAGCTGGATAGTTACATGCATCAGTTCAAAGGAAGTAGCTCAAGGTAAGTAGTAACATACATATATACTAATGATATATATTTTGTTAAAGGTGTCATCTTCGTCACCATCATCCTCTGAGTATATTCCTTCTTTGTTAGCTTTACCTAAACCAATCTCTTTTACCTTTATTCTTATTTATTGGACACAGCATTGGAGCCAAAAAGGTGAAAGCTGAGTGCTCTCTCTTTAGGGAATATTGCAGAACAGGAAATGGAGAAGGGTAATTACTTTGCAATTATAGGAATTTAAGGGCTTGGATTGATCAATGCATTAACTACCAACTAATTATCAACTTCTCAATGTGGTTTATTTAATACGCATGCAGATGCATGAGGTCATTTCAACAACTCAAGAAAGAATACTCAACCCTCAAAAGAAAGATTGAAGCTTATTTTCAGGTATTTATATTATATTAGTTTTTACGATTTTTAATTCTTTTTTAATCTATCTTTTTTTTTATAATGATAAAACTCGTAATCATTATTTGATTTTATTTTTCAGCTATTACGACAAATCGGGCCAATAAACACGGCCTCTCGCTCGAAGTAAGACAAAGGCAAGCTAAATATAAGGAAAAAAAATGGAAGAAGGTGGTAGCAGAATCCATGGTGAATAGTACTACCATTTGCAAAGTACCCAAAGATGGGAAGTGTTTGGTGAATGAATGGAAGTAATAGCCATTTGGTTCACTAATAAGTTCTATGTAAATTGTCTTTAAAAAGAGCTAATGCAAGTTGTATGAAAGTTTTACTTGTTTCATAATTAGAAGTTCATGGTTTTATAATCAATAATTTTTTGAATATATGTAATAATATGTAAATGACGTAAACAACAACAATAACAACAACATTCTAATCGAAATCTTGCTAATATACATATAACCTATTTGGAAAAAATAGGATTCATACTCTAGAATTGATCTTGAAACATATTTGGAATATAAGTGAACAAGTTGGCCAAGTTCACCCTTCACACTCAAAATCTTCTGTGGTCTAATTACAAAACTACTAAAGACATAACACTCCTCATGTCATGATTTATAATGCCTTTAAAGTTTAAGGATAATAGCTAATAATGAATCTAACTTTAATCTTTCCAATATTCATAATCATAAGATCACATACTAAAACAAATAATTAACATTATAAAAATATATATGAAAAAGACAAATTCAGCACAGAATTTCAACATATCAGTCTTAAGCACTCTTACCTAAGTGGGAACTAGACACATCATAACATTGGGTGTTTTTTGGTAATCTGTCATGTAAAAGGACTTCTTGGCTACTTGACACTTCAATCATCAATGATTGATATGGAGACAAATTATATCTTAAGAAAAGTTGTTTTTTTTTACCATGAGAAAAAGATATAAAGTATTCATATAAAATGAAAATATCTAAAAGAGGACTCCAAAATTTTTCATTAGACCCAATAACTATTTTATTTTTTTAAAAAGCAATCAAGCATTTTTATATGATTAATTTAATTTTAAATCATAATATATTAATAGTTAAATCAGATTTCAATTTTTTATAATCTATTGAATTTGTTTTAATTTTATTGGTATAAACTAAAAGCTCCAACATATTATTCCCCTTCCAGAAAAGGATTATGATGACAATAATAATAGAACTGAGCAGAACTCTATGTCAATGTTGCAACTTCTCTCTCTCTCTCTCTCTGTGCATGAATCTATACACATACTATGAAATTAGGTTAATCCGAAGCCATGCAGGGGCTTGATCCCTTCCTGTTGCCCCAATTTGTAGGGAATTTCTTCGATTCACATTATTAGGGTTTCAAATCCTATTACACGTTTCTGGGTTTCTTCAGCTTTCAACACTAGTGCAAAGATCGAAACTTCACCTCCTTCCTTGTGTTCTTTGTTAGATTTTTGTGAAGAGTGGAATAAGAAATCGAAATTGGTGAATTGGGTTGCCCCTTTTTTGTGGATTGCTGTGTTGGTTTGGAAAAAGTTGAGAGTTTTGGGTGTTTGAATTGGGGATTTGGAAAACTTTTAGGGTTTTGATTGTTCAATGGCCTCCTATAGGCCGTTTCCTCCACAATCCACATTCCCTCCTCAGCCTCCTCCGCCGCAGCCTTCAAATCAAGCTCCACCTCCTCCACCAGCACAACCGGTTTACTCTCAGCAAAATTACCCCCAGCATTATCCGCCGCCGCCGCCGCCACACCAACAGTATCCTTATCAGCCACCTCCTCCTCCGCCACCGCCGGAATCATCATATCCTCCCCCTCCTCCTCCGCCAGCTCCACATCAACAGTACTACCCCACTTCGCAGTATTCTCAGTATGGTCATCAACCAGCTCCTCCACCGCCGCCGCCGCCTCCCCCGTCTTCACCTCCTCCTAGTTCATCCATTCCGCCACCACCGCCTCCCACCTCACCCCCGCCGCCTCCTCCTAAGGAGAGTGTAGTAGATAGAGATAAAGGGTTTTCTAGAGAGAGGAGAGATCATGGGAACTTTAATCATGGGGTTGGAAGCAAGCGGAAGCCTCCGCCACAGCCTGTTGTCCAGGTGGCAAAGAAGATGAATGTATCGGGGAGGATGGAGACGGAGGAGGAGAGGAGGTTGAGGAAGAAGAGAGAGTTTGAGAAACAGAGGAATGAAGACAAGCATAGGCAGCAGTTGAAAGAGTCGCAGAATTCGATTCTGCAAAAGACTCGGATGCTATCTGCGCAGAAGGGCCATGGTTCCATTGTCGGACCACGAACTGGGGATAGAGGGGCCAATCCACTTTTGACTGCGGAGACTGAAAATAGGCTAAAGAAGCCTACGACATTTTTGTGCAGAATGAAGTATGTTGCTAAAAATTATTGGATTGTCTTCCCAGGCTTTACATTTAGTTTTCTTGGAGTATAGTCCTATTTCTCTGAATGTTAAATTTATCACTTGTTGCTCCAACTTGTGATAGCCTGTCACTCATAGTATTTGACTCAACGTTGATAAGATTAATAAGATAAAAGTATGAGATATGGGAATCATCACCCATGGCTGTGTATATCTATATTTATGAGATATGTGATAGCCTGTCAGCATGCTGTGTGTTATCAAGTGTGTGGTTCTTGGGAATTCTCCCTATGTCCACTACGCCTCTGTAGAGAGTGTTTGTGTGGATTCGTAGGTGCTCCATGTGTTTCTTAAGATTTAGTTATACTGTATCTAGACTTGCTCATCATAGGAAAGAATCTCGATATTTTGCCTGTGGTATTTCCATGACCCATGACTTTGGTCTTCATATCTAGTAGACATCTTCTTCTAGCACACAAGATCTTGTGAATTGGGTAGTGAAATTTTGGCTGAAAATTGTACTTCTTGAGCCTTTCTATTTTTCTCACAACTTGTTTGCTACAGATTTAGGAATGAACTTCCTGATCCAAGTGCCCAACCAAAGTTTATGAAACTGAAGAGAGATGAAGATCGGTATGCAAGTCTGCTTTGTGGTTTTTCATACGTACGCTTGTAGATGTTTTCTTCGAGTATATTTGATTTCTGACTTAAATTTTACACACTGATCGAAGCTAACTCGTCAAACTTTTGATGTTGAAAAGCGAGGGTTAGTTGTGAAGTTGTAGAGAGTTCTTCAGAAATGCATTCTTCTGTTTTTCTTAGATTTATTTCATCTCTAGTGATGAAGTGTTATGTTTACTTTGACACCTTTACTTGCAGCTTTACAAGATACACAATCACATCTTTGGAGAAGATGTGGAAACCCCAACTATATGTTGAGCCAGATCTTGGGATACCTCTTGACCTGCTTGATCTTAGTGTATACAAGTACACTTCCCTGCCCTTTTCTTTCAGCATTAATGTTTTTCATTTTCCATTTTTTTGGGGGGTGCTGGGGGGAGATATGTTGGGTGCAGTATTTGGGGTGAAGTAGGGAAGGATGGTTTATTGGCTTCGGATAGTATCTAAAACATAAGGGTCCTGATTATGTTTATGTTTTTTTTTTCACTTATTTCATTAGTCCTCCTAAAGGGCCTAGACCACCTCTTGCTTCTGAAGATGAGGAATTATTGCGTGATGATGATGTAGTTACTCCTGTGAAAAAGGATGGCATCAGGAGAAAAGAACGCCCCACTGACAAAGGTGTCTCTTGGCTGGTTAAGACACAGTATATTTCTCCCCTCAGTGCAGATTCAGCGAAGCAGGTTGATGTTCTATGCACTTCACTACTTTGTTATTCAGCTTACAAGTTAGTGAAGGCTGCATTATAACCAAATTTATTGGCGTTTGACAGTCTCTAACAGAAAAACAAGCTAAAGAATTAAGGGAAATGAAGGGAGGCCAGAACATTCTGGAAAACCACAATAACAGGTTTGTTTTGCAAACTGCATACGATAAGAAAATGGTACACGTGTCATGGAAAATATCAGTCACATATATTTTGAAAAGTACTTGCTAATATTGGTTGATGATGATTCAGGGAGAGACAAATCAAGGCGATTGAAGAATCATTTGAAGTCAGCAAGTTACCACCTGTGCATGCAACCAATAAAGGGTTGCAACCTGTTGAGGTTATGCCACTGCTACCTGATTTTGACAGGTATACTGTTATCTGATGAGTTTATGTTATCCAGCAAAACCTGGAAGTAGATATAGTTTTCCATGGGAATATTGCCCAATATCCATTAATTTTCTTGTGCTGTAACGGAGATGATGCAGAAGAGTAAGATCTGTGCTTTAAATGCTTCTCCTCAACACACCAACTGAATGTCTTGTTTACTGAAGTTATTGATTTATGTTTGAATAAAATTTTTGACTTTTAGGAGTAGAAAATGATCATACTGCATGAAGTATCTTGATTTTTAATCTCAACCAGTGGTTATTGATCTATTATACCAGGTATGAAGACAAATTTATCCTTGCTCAGTTTGATGGTGCCCCAACTGTTGATTCAGAAAGCTACAGCAAATTGGATCAATCCATTCGTGAAGCCTGTGAGGCGCAAGTAAGTTGTTAGCTCATCTGTTGTATGAAAGCATCATAATTGTAGTCCAACTACAGTTCCTAGATTACAAAACTTTTAGGTGGTTTAGAACATGCAACCAGCACTGATATACTCCTAGCAGAAGTATACACCATAGGAAATCACTGTAGATATTTTTGCAACTTCGTTGATATCCATTGTTTTGTGGTTAGGATCTCTTGCAGAATCTTATTTCTTTTTGTAATGTTCCACTAATTCTTAAGTTGCAACAGTGTCTTGTTTCTCTTGTTCATCATCATTTCGAGAAAAAAATAGCTCTTCTGTTATTATCTGGGAACGACTCTTGGATCTTTGCCACAGTGTCTTGTTTCTCTTGTTCATTTTCATTTCGAGATAAAAATTGCTCCTGTTGTTATCTGGGAATGACTCTAGGATCTCTATACTTGTGCGCAGGCTGTTATGAAGGCTTGTGTGACAACGGGCTCAGTGTCTGGTAAAGTGGAAAAATTTTTAGCATACATGGCCCCTGCTCCAAATGAGGTAGATGCTAAATTTAAATTTTCATTTTATATATAATTTTACAGCTGCAATCTTGAAGCTGCTTATACTGATGTATGATTATTATGAAAATGCAGAAATGTTATTTATTTATTATTTCTGTGTGACTACAGTTGCCAAAGGATATATATGACGAGAGCGAGGATATATTATATACTTGGGTTCGCGAGTACCACTGGGATGTATGTACTGCTAAACCTTGAGAGTTTACCTAGCTTGGAATGGCTTAATTGTCACTGATATTTGTTCATGACTGATCTAACAGGCACAAGGGGATGATGCTAATGACCCTACAACATATGTGGTGTCATTTGATGAAACCGAATCTCGTTATTTGGTAATAGCTTGAACTATTTTATTGTTATTGCTCATTTCATGCTTGCACCACAAATTTTACTTTCACCACCCCCTCTTTCATTATTTTAAGAAAATGGAGTGTTAGTTTCAGTGTTTTCTGAACTTGGATCGCTTATCCATCTTGTTGCAGCCTCTTCCCACAAAGATTACTTTGAAAAAGAAGAGAGCCACAGAGGGAAGATCTAGCCACGAGGTTGAACACTTTCCTGTGCCTTCCAGAGTTGTTGTTAGGAACATGTCAACTGCTAATACAATGGAGGGGCCTTCAAGGGTAAGGCCATACTTCTCTTTTGTAAGTTCATAGTTTTAAATCTGTGCTGAATCTGAATCCGTTGTGCCCTTGACTTGATTTTGAGTTTCAGGCAAAGCCAAATTTGAAGGGTCATATTTTGAAATCAAGGATGGGAAGATTAGATTATGACAATGGTCTGCATAACGGCCACTCAAGTGGAGCTGAAGATGACATGTCAGAATGATTGTTCTTGACGAAATTTCCACCGGAAGAAAATGGAAACTCCCTTTGTCCGTTTCCGGATACTCGATGTGATTTCTTCCATAGAATAAACTAGTAAATATCCCCCAAGGCCATGCCTGAGTTGCCAAACATAAATGCACGGTCGGTCTTTTTAAGGTTGTAGCTGATTTTAGGAGATATAGGTTTTGTAATACTGCATGCAAGAGGCAGATAAACGAAAGGAATATCTGTAAAGAGGCTGGTTTTCATTTTATTCATGATGTTAGTGTATCTTTTAGTTGATTAACTTTTTTTTCTGTATCTTTCAATCAAATATGTATTATTTTAAAATCTGTACATGGTTATCTTGTTGCTGCAATATAGATAAGTTTGCTCTATATGAGACTCCTTGATAGGATAAGGAAGGGCTGCTCTTTGAGATGGGATAGCCTCAGCTTTTGAGAGTAGGGTCTTCATAATAGTCATAGTTGGGACTTAACGATAGAAAATGGCTTTTGAGAACTTTAGAGCCTTGGGAGATCCAGTTAACGGTTGTTCTTCCAGAGAAATTGGAACCAAACTTGACGGGCTTATCCGCTTGTAAGCGGCAAAATTGTTGGTCTTTGGTGGGTAATACAACAGAATGTATATAAAGCCTCTTGCCACTTCTTAACATCAACCATGTAAAAGGATTGGCAAGTTAACAAGCTTTTAGAAGTCGATAAGTACTTAGGTTACCGAAAGCCACCAGCAGAACAACTCTCTCCATCGCAGGAAGCTTCATCAAGCATGTCAATAAATCCTTTCTTTGCAGTCCCTCGGAATTGCGGGACGTTTAAACGAAACCCACAAGTGGTCGCAGCCTCAAACTTTGTCCAAAGCTCCTTCTTTAGAGTATTCTCACCAGGACACTTTCCGGTTCTGATCCTGCTTTCTTGTTCCTTCCAAATGGGAGTGCTTTCTACAAGAGTTGAACTCACAGGTTCTGTTGAGAAAACCAAAACATTTGTGCAAGTAATATTCATCGTGCCCCTTTGACTTACCAGAGGATAATATATATTAATAACCACTAACATAAAGACTAATACCTGGGTTATGAGAATTCTTAATTTGATGACAACCAGTGTGAGTTTCAATATCATGTGCTAATGATTTCAACTTTACTTGTTGATTCAGGACAGGAGCAACTGCAGAGGCGTGATCAATGGGGGCAATGTCCAGTGATTCATCATGAGGTGGTTCCAGTAGAACACAAGTTTTAGGAGGTGAAAAAGACCAATTAGGTGATGCCTCTAACTCTTTCTTCCTCATTCTAGACTTGTAGACACACTGGATACCCAAGAGCTCTGGAAACTTGAAACCGAGATTCTCAGAGCCTTCACTTTCAGAAGATTCAGATACTTCTGTGTGAATTCCAACAGGAAATGGTGTTGACTTCCTAGCCTTGTCATTGCCTTTATTAGAAGACTCGTAAATGGGTTGCAGCAACACACAAGATTTCGGAGGGGACATCTTCATGTGTGGAGTCATGACAAGCACAGAGCAATGTTTTTTAGAGAGCATCGGGGTAGAGACAACTCCACGCTCAGGACTGCTCTTAGTTTCAGCAACAACAGAATCAGAATTCTCAGACAGGATTGCCTTCGTTAGCAAATCATCTTTTACATCGTCAGGAATTGCTTCAAAGTATGGTATGTCAACAGCAGGATTTGAATCAATTCTCTCAAAAACTGATCTGGATGGACCGTAACGCTTCAACGACAGTGTCTTCCCAATCGGAAGAGGCGTAAGCAGAAATAATTGTCTACCCCTTTCATTCTCACAGCCAGCTCGCCACGACACAAGTGGAGAAGGAGAGATCAATGACTCCATTTTGCTTTGCTCAGGACTTTCTATCTCAAAGTTTTCATTCTCATTCACAACAGAAACACTTTCCCCTGCTAAACATTGTCCTGACTGGTTCTCACCCCCAACTGAGGGGCCAGAGAGAACCTTCCGAAGTCTTGGCACCCATGGCTGCAAATTTGGTGTAGAACACTTGCACATCAATTTGACAAACATTGTATTCCATCACAATATAATGACACTAATATTCTTATGAACTAACCTTCAAAGAAGAAAGCATATCGGACAAGAAATGCACAAAAGACTCAATTTCCTTTCTCCCCTCTTTGTCCGTCGACTTCACATTGAATGATTGCGCAACAAGTTCATCAATCTGTTGAATGTAGGCACATTATATATCAATCAAAAAACTAAATACCAAAACTGAAGTAATAAAACTCGCAAATTTCGAAAACCTAAGTTCACTCTCCACGAAAAGGTCTCGAAGGTCCACCTGGCTAGTTAGAGAAGAGACATCGGACTGAATAAGCAAGAGCCGATCAAGAACCCCCGCTTCGCCTTCTTCTTGTTTCTTAACCTTCGATTTCTTCTCCATAACAACCCCTTTCTTCACCGATTTCGAGAACCTTCCGACTCCTCCATTACTATTCGATAAATCTCTCAGTGCTCGTCTCGTCAAGTTCACTTTCTCTTCGTTTCTCGCCATTTCACTCTCGCCAAGCAGATACTCTCTCACCGTTCAATGAGTGTTCTTTCATATTTGAACTTCGAAAAAGGCGGACTTTTCAGTTCGGAGCTCCAATCACTATATGGGTCAGGGTCAGGGTCCGGTCTAGACAAAGACAACTGTTGTTTTTCCCCCGAACCTAGACGCTATCTTGGTAAAATTAAACGTCATACAGGACCCACACTCCACGTAGGCGCGTTCCCCTCAAACGCTACCTTTATACACAAAGTTTCTTCTTAGACAACAATTGCGACAATGGCCGAGACTTTTAAGCTGACGGAAATTCCCCACCAGAAACTGTACGACTCCGTTCCGTTCCCGTCCATTCTCGGTCCAAACCCTGCAGGCGCTTCACTTCCCGTCCTTGTCAAGAACAGCAAACCGTACCATGAGTCGTTGCTTCACGAGACTGGAGCTATTTTGTACAGAGGATTTGACGTCTCGTCGGCCTCCGAGTTCAACGACGTCGTTGAAGCCTTCGGCTTCGAGGAGTTACCGTATGTGGGTGGAGCCGCCCCTAGGACCAACGTCGTTGGTCGTGTTTTCACAGCCAATGAATCCCCTCCCGACCAGAAGATTCCCTTCCACCATGAGATGGCCCAGGTTCAATCGTCGAAAGCTTCGATCTTTAATCTTGTTTCGGTGCTAGATTTCTTACACTTAAGTGGGTTTTGTTTGTTTGTTTAGGTTCCTGAGTTCCCATCAAAATTGTTCTTTTTCTGTGAAGTGGAACCAAGGAGTGGAGGAGAGACTCCAATTGCCTTGAGCCATGTCGTGTATCAGAAGATGAAAGACAAGTACCCTGATTTCGTGGAGCGATTGGAGGAGCATGGTTTGATATATACCCGAGTGTTGGGTGAAGAAGACAATCCTGCTTCTCCAATTGGACGGGGATGGAAGTCCACGTTTTTGACAGATGACAAGAGTGTTGCTGCTCAAAGGTTTGTGTTCAAAGTCTTGTGTAAGCAGCTCTGGTTTTTGAGTTCAAACTCCATCTTTTATTTCAAAGTTGCTGACTTGAATAGATTAGGAGCTAACAGCAAGTGGGATTCTGTAGTATCTGCTGATTATTTGCAAGAGGATACAGAAGAAGTCTCTTGTTGTTTAATGATGAGTGTATGACATTAATGTTTCAACAGGGCTGCTAAACTGGGGATGAAGCTAGAATGGTTAGAAGATGGAGTGAAAACAATCATGGGACCAATCCCAGCTATCAAATTTGACAGAACAAGGAATCGTAAAATTTGGTTCAACAGTATGGTGGCTGCGTACACGGGTTGGGAAGATGAGAGGAATGATCCTACAAAGGCAGTGATATTTGGGGATGGTAAACCATTGCCTGGTGATATTATCAATGACTGTTTAAGAATTCTTGAAGAGGAAAGTGTTGCAATTCCTTGGCAGAAGGGTGATGTTCTACTGATAGACAATTGGGCTGTTCTTCATGCCAGAAAGTCCTTTGAACCACCTCGTCGTGTATTAGCTTCTCTTTGCAAGTAGTGAGAAGAATTAATAGTGTAGAGTCTTGAAATAAAGTTGGGTTGTTTATTGTAGCAGATACTTGGTAA
>JAOSBP010000005.1:3229048-3245420 GCA_027563825.1 Erythroxylum mucronatum
TAAATTCAAAGGTTATATAAGTTAGTGTGTAACTTCAATCGGGTGAGATCAAATACTATATAGTCTTCCTCTATAACTCTATTCTGGTTAGCTGGGCCTTTCAAGAAGATTGCTTTAGGTTCACATACCAAGAAAACACGCCATGCACAGGTTTAGCAAATTAACTTCGGCTTAATTATAAGTTAAGCTTGTGAGTCACGAGACTTTACAAGGAAACCAGATCCTTTGTCCAGTTTTACTCTGTCTTATTCTGTCTCATGAAATCTCAGCCATTTATTTTGCGGGACCTACTCGAGCCTCATGCGAGGTCACATAAATAAATGGCTGAAATTTATTGGACACAATAAAATACCATAATATTGGACAGAAGATCTGGACTCTTTTACATGACCATGTTTTTACACTTTCTCCTGTTATAAGTCAACGCGTGGTAAGGTTCTGCTAGTCTTCTAGGTCTATTCCATGACATTGTCATCTCATCTCACTGAACTCAATATCAAAACTTCAACGAAAATGCACCTGCGAAAGTGGACTGTCGGCTGAGTGGTGGGAGGTAGATTACTCTAAAGTAATCCTAAATGATTGAGGTAAAACTCTTGCTTAACCTTTTAAGGTTCTTAATGTATTTACTTACGAATGAGTGATTTTTATAAATTTTTAAATCATATTTAGTAAAATTGAATTGAAATAATAAATAAGATTATTAAAAAATAGAGACATTGTTACCCCATTAATGGATAATTCTTAATTCAATAATCTAAATTCAAGGGTTTCTTATAAATATCCCAATAAAAAGAATGATCACATCAAATCTTAAAAACATGTGATTAATTGGGTTTTCACATGGTTTTATAAGCAGGCGGGATGCATAAGCACTCGTAACTACTGATGATATTATTCCCTGCCGACGAATTCCAGAGATCGCATTATAAAAACAAGGGGCATGTAAATTACTAATTTGACAACAATTGTAATCTAAATATCATTCAAACTACCATTATTAAGAATCATTGAATTATAACAATGTTAGTTATCATACTACAAATATAAATCCTATGAACTTAATTGATCATTTGATCTTAACTTATGACCAATCTTGCATTTGAAAGTGAAATAAATGATAACAATAAATGCCCCAAGTAACTTAGCATTAGCAATCCCATTCTCTTCGGTCTTTATACCACCGTTAATTTGCAGGTTGATGCAGTTAAGTACGGAACTTTTCTCGAAAGACAAACCTGCATGAACTATGATGATTCGTAGAGTGGAAAGTTAGGGACATCAACACTAACTTTTCCCCTCCTTAGAGTCATCGAACAAAACCTAACATCAAACACGACCATAACAACAACTTTAACGGTCGATGACTTCATAACAGAAAGAAAGTCCCAAAAATTTTGATGGAAAATGCACCATTCGATGAATATTGGATACCCTTTGGAGATGTCGTTGCTCTAACCAAGAAAGTTCTCAAAGAAGACTTGATTGTTGCCTTAGCCGAAATCGAAAAGGGATGTCGGAAATAGTGGCAACTTGCTCGTTATCTTGTGGAAGATGGGTAGATGGGGATAGCATAGCAGCCAAGTTCCATTTCCTTCAAGCATATGATCATGAGGCCTTGGAAACTTTTTGCCAAACCGAGTTTCAACCATGTCCCAGTTAAATTCCCCACGTTTCTTTCTATAGGACATGTTACATATAACATCCTATTCATGGGACCCTTTAAAGTACCTTTTCCAAGTTAATGAGATTGACCCTTTCAAGATTGGATACGACTTGATTTTAGTACGAATTTTGAAAAAAGAAAAGGCTAAAAGATTAGAAGGTTTTGAGTCTAAGCACTTCACTTCATTTACTACTTACACCATTGGCTTACATCTCATCTCTCACTACAGGGTCAAGAAATCTTCACCATAACCCTTCCTTAGGGTTAGATCTTGTGTTTTATCCTTTTCCTTTCTTGGCATTAGTGTTTGAAGTGGAGTTTAGGGTCCACCGGGAAAAAAAAAAGGAACTAAAAAGATCCAACTTGGGATTTTTATATGTTTACAATCACATTTTTCTTTTGTACTTTGGAGGTGGAAGATAAGAATGTGCAAAGGTACAGAGGTTTGCGGCTTAAGATGTGTTCACAGTTCACACCAGGATCCCCGAGCATAAGGGCTTTTTGATAAAGATATATAGAATCAGCCAAGGACTATCTTCTTTCATGGAAAGCACTCGTTGAGTGATTAAGATACGCACTTAGTCTCGAATTAACTCAAGTTCATGCTTCTGAAACTGACTTGGCTTGTTTTGTCTCGAGGAGTTTGCATTGCATGGAACTCACTGTTAGACTATTTAATGTCCATGTGATTTATAGATTTGAGTTCTATGAAAAACATCCAAGATGATGATTATTGGGTATTAATTAAAGAGTTCTTAAATAGGTCAAAGATCTTCTTTCTCTCCTTCCTTCTTTAATGTGTTTCTTCAATAATTCAGAAAATGATTCAGATCACCTTTCAATAAGTTTTTAAAACTTATATAGACTACCAACTGACATATCGTTTGGTAATTGGAAGAAAGAGGAAAAGGATCTTTAACCCATTTGAGAACCCTTTAATTAATACCAAATAATTATCATTTTGGATGTTTTTCATGAGATTCAAATCTATAACTCACATGGGACATTAAATAGTCTAACACTCGCTGGTAAGACTTTGTATTCGTTTTGATTTACGGGTGATAATATTCTATAATATGTCATAATTACTATTAGTTATCGTCATATCTAACTCACCCATTGAAAAAATTAACTGTAAATAAAAATATTATATATATAATTGTATATTATTACTTTTAGTATTCTCTTAAAATAATAATTATTAAATGAAACACCATTATTATTTTAATAAATTCAAGATATTTATATTCACTTAAATTAAATCACATCCTATCTTTTAAATTAAAATTTTAAATTTGTAACAAAATTTTAATTTATTAAAATTCTACATGCTCTCAACTTATAAAAATATATATAAATTTAAAATATAAAATATTTGTTATTTTAAAAAGAGATTAAAATAGTTATTTAACATAAACTTCAAATAAACTATTATAATTATTTTTTAAATAAAAATACTTGAATTTGTGTAAATTTTGAGCAAAATAAAGATAATTGCTACATGTCGTGATTTGCAAAGGAACATTTGAGACATTTTGAAATATCAAGTTTTGAGATGTTAGTAAATATATAAAACTAATTAAGTTGGCCTCACACAACAGCTTACGCTATTGTGATGAAACGGTCATTTAACATTGTATCAGAGCCTTTATGACCAAGTAGTCATGAGTTTAAATCCTACCACCTACTTATTATTCAACACAAGGTAGAGTAAACTTGTGCAAGTTTCAAGCCCAAAATACTTTCACTTAAGGGGATGTGTTAGTGAATATATAAAATCAATTAAGTTGGCCTTACACAACAACTTAAGCTGTTGTGATAAAACGATCATTTAATACGAGAGAAAGTATTCCCTTCCTTTCAAACATGGTGCAAATTGTCAAATTCATTTCTCTGATTAAAAAAAAATCATTGGTTCAAATTGTCAAATATGATGCATTTGTAAAATGTGAAAAAGAAAAGAAGGTCTCCCGATAATCGGTTGGCTAATTACAATCAAGAAACCGTGTGTTTCTGCAATGATAATGACGCATCCTTGACTTTCCTTAATCTAAGCATCCATAGTTTTATTAGGGTGAGGGAGAGGAATCTCTCAAGTGTTCCAACCAATAAACTTGGCTAATCCATACATAAAAAGACTTTATAGTTCTCTCTCTTTTTCTTTGTTTTGTATTATTACGCGTGCACGAGGAAAGAAGAAAAAAGAAGAAGAGAGACTTACTTAATGCAATCTTGACTTAATCAAGAGTTAGGACTAAAAAAGAAGGTAATCATTCAAGTTCAAAGCAAGTGGACTCCTTAAACATCAATCATAAGTGGGATACCATGCTAAAATAATCACATTGATTAAGGATTAAACTTTTTGGCCATGAAAAATAGTGATTATTTGAACCCTTTATCTCATGTATGCATTGCATCATGAGTGCATATGGTACATATAGAATCCCAACTTAACTAATGATAAAAGAGAAGGTTTTTATGATGGTGGCTATGAGCACCTTACTTTTTAGCCAACTACCTCATGATTCCAATTATCACAAGCACAAAGAATATCACTCCCCAACCCCACCTAATTATTATCATCACCTACACTACTTCTCCCTTCAAGACCATGACTTGTTCCAAAACCCTAACAAGGTAAGGAGACTTGGCAAGCATAACCCTTTTATAGAAAAGGATGAACTCAACATTTGGAAATGATATTTCGAAGAAGAATTCTGTGCGTGTGGAACTTAATTGTTCAATTCCAATAACAATACAAAACAGTTTGGTCGATGACTAACCACATATATTCCTCTTTATGTTTTGTGCTCTTTTATTTTAGTTTTTTCCATAAACCCTTTTGAAACAAAAGGTTAGAACAAAGATAAGTTCAAAATGTGAAGAAAGGGTCCAAAATTTATCATGTTCTTGATAGGATTAGCGGCCTGTAGGGCCAACAATTAAAGGGTACAAAAAGGGGCACAAGAGAACAACCATGGGCGAGGAGATAGTGATGGGAGTAATCAATTCAAGTGAAGAAAACATATCAGGAAAGAGCGTGAAAAGAGAGGGACAAAGAGTGTTGGGATAATGAACACAAAAAGAAAAATATATGCAAATAGAAAAGTGGTAGGGCATGATCACCACCGCAAACCCTAACTTGAAGATAAATGTGAAATTCATATGTATAGTCATTATTGATTGTGGGGTGGCTCTTTCCTGTTTTATGAACGTGGAGAAAAAAAAATTGGGTTGACAAAAAAGTAAAAATTTCGTATATAAAAGTATAAAGTAGCCATAATCTTTTTTATTTTTTCATAAAATTCTTTAATATTAGAATAATGGTGTATTAAAGATAATTGATTTCCGAGCACAACATTAATATTCGTAATAACAACGATGACAACAATACGATAGAAATTTTATTTAAATGTAAAATTTAAAAAGCTCAATAATACGTATAATTATTAAAAATTCTGTTTCCGAAATAAGTTGATTATTTATTTTAATAATTAAGAATAATTTTATTAAAAATAGTAATTGAATTACAAATTTTTAATTATAATATATAGGCAAATCTTATAAAAGAACCCCTGTGATATACTTGATTATTCATCTTAGTCCTTGTGTTTTTAATTAGTTCATCTTAACCCCTGTATTTTTTATTCTCATTCAAGATATTCCAATTGGTTATTTTCGGACAAATTTGTCCTTGGAATCAAGAGATTAAAAAATTTATTTTAATAATCTAAGGGTAAATTTGTCCAAAAATAGCTAATTGGAGTATCTTGAATGAGAATAAAAAACACAGAGGCTAAGGTGAACGGATTAAAAACACAGAAGTTAAGATGAATAATCAAATATATTATAGGAGCTGTTTTATGTGATTTCTCTAATATATACGTCAATGAATAAAATAATACATTATTCATGGTTTTAATGAAACCACGTAATCTTTTATTCCCTTGTGGTTGCCAACAGATCCTTGTCATGGAGATGGAGAGACAATAGCATTTAGTAACAGCTGGCTTTAGCCACGTGGATTCCATCCATAAAAAGAGTGTGCTCCAAAGTCCAATCATCACCACAAACATCACCCATCAGACGGTCGGGATTATCCCATCAAACTGACTCCCACGATTAGACTGTTACCTCTAAGTGCGCCACATCTGGACTTGCAATAAACTCCCCTCCCCCACACACTGTTGCCTTTATCAGGACAAAACGTAACATCCATTACTCGCGAGTCGTGACCCCAGTATTTGACATGACGTTTATTTCACGGGTTGTTTGACAGTCTCCACCGTTGATTCTCATGACTAAGATTTTTTACCACCGGTTGATGATATGCTAATACTATTCTTGTGATGTGAAGAGTATTTCCATAAAAGAGTATTCAAAGAGGTTATAATTATTTCAAAATTTTAAAAATAATTAATTAAGAGTAAAAATGTATTATGACTTGTCATATCAATCAATCAAATTAATTAATTACTTAATAGCTATTATATTACCTACAAATTTTACCCTCACATGAAAGAATAAGTATAATTAATCTCTTAATTTTATTACATAATTTATTATTTACGACAATAATAATAATATCCGGTAAAAATCTCACTTACGCGTGAAATTTTTGAAGGTTTAGTAGTATATGTTGAAATATACAGAGTAAGAGTTTGTTTTATGGTAAGGAAAGAGAAGAAAAAAGACTAATATATAAATCTAATGGACTACTTCACCTGTAACTAATTGGTATTATGATAGAACCTTACTTAGACTTGTATGTGGTTTAACTTTCCTTCTCGTATAGGGCCGTAGGTTCATTATAAATTCTAACAGTATACAATCTTACCTATAACTAATAGACATATTAATTTATTTATTTCATAATATTTAAGATAAAGCATAAAAATTTTAATATTAAATTTGAAGAATAATTATTAATTAAATTAAAGATGCTTTATAATTTTTAATTATTAATTTATTAAATAATTTATGCCAAATATATAATTTACGAATTATTATATTACTTAAAAACTTTACCATTACATAAAAAATAATTATTATTAGTCTTTTAATTTATTGAAAAATTATTACATATTTTATTATTTATTTCATGTATATTTAGAAAATAACGTAGACCGTACATCAATAATTCCCGCCGACTCGAAACTCGAAAGGGCACGGGACTGGAGGGGGCGTTAAAGTTCGAGCATGTTGGGTGGTCGGAGGCCAAAAGCCGTTATCTTTGGGTGTAGACCCCACATGAAAAGGCAACGGTAGCTTTACAATTTGACACGTGGCGGACAGCTTAATTGATTGAAATAGGAACACCGAACAAGACAAGTAAGCCCCAAAAGGTCAGGTTTCGTTTCTCAGTATCCAAACCAGACCTCTCTTTTCCTCATCCCAGGTTAACCGTTTCGGGCGGTTAGTTAACCTTGTTATAGTGGTTATGGCTAAGGTTAAGGTTAAGGTTAAGGTCAAGGCCAAGGTTACGGTTATGGTTAAGGTTAAGGTTAAGGTTAAGGTTAAGGTTGAGGTTGAGGCTAAAGTTCCCAATATATAATCACCATAATTTAAGTAAGCTAAGAAAAAGCAAAATTTTAAAAAAGTTATTAATAATAAAATTTTAACACAAAGCATTTTTAAATACGAAATATTAAAGAGTACAAAAGACTTCAAATATTATATTTTCATAATTTAAGTTTAATGACAATATAATTATAATTATAATAAAATAACAAAATTAAGTCGTTTAAATAAAATATAAGTATTTAAATTTTTATGATAATTTATATTTTGTAATTTAAGTTTATTTATAAAAATTATAATTATAATATAAATAATATAATTGAGTCGTATGAATAAAAAATAAGTATTTCAATGTTATTAATAATTATTACCAATCATTAAAAAACTTAACCATTTCAACCATAAAAACTTTGAATTGAATAATTTTTGGATTCGATTTTTAACTTTTAATTTGATTTATTTTAATAACTTTTCTTATAAAAGTATTTTCAGTTTATTATTGATTAATCAATCGCTAAATTTAAATTAAAAATCTCTTTTTTAATTAAAGTTTAAATTCTATAATAAGTAAGGATAATCTCTTTCAATCATATTTTAAATTCTTTATTTTTATTTAATATTTAGTCAGTTTAATGACAGTCTAATATCGATTAAATCTTTTAAACTTTAAATATCTTGTTTTACAGTTTAACTTATAGTTTGATTTTTAAAATATTAATTATTAATTAAATTCTCTTTTTAATTTATAAAATAACTTATAATTAGATAGAAGATATTAACATTTAAAATTATAGTAAATGATTGGTAATTAAACTTTACCAGGATTTGATTGGTGGTGGATAAACAAAAAAAAAAGGAAACAAACCCTTTTTACAAAAATTTCTAATTAGTGATAAAAAAAAAAGGTGATGACTAGGCAGACATAGAATGCAAAATCTCGCCGACCCAAGATACTATCAATCTTTTTGAACTATGACCAAAGGAGATGTTACATAATTTTTTTGTTTCTTCGTAACACGACATATTAATACGAATAAAGTTGCGTATTATCATAATTTTTTAAACTCTGTCTTATTACAGAATTTTTGGGTGTAAGGGAAGACATTTTTGCACCATCGCCTTTTCTGATTTCTATCTCTTCTTAAATGCTTACTGACTACAAAAATGTTCACACGTGAAGCAGTGATTTATTTGTCAAGATTTTCAAAGAAAACGACATTCTACATGCTCGCAAGGGAATGATTTTTCAAGAGAGTTGACAATTGAGGGTGATGGTGTGATCTAAAATTTGATAATTTTTTAAAAAATACAATTTACATGTAAGTTGACTATGAACATTACACATGAAAGGGCCGCTATCAAGTAGTATAGTTTATAAGAATCGCACGTACACACACGAAGGTGTTGATAATGGCACGGCCTTACGTTGTTAATCAAAACACGATTAGCAAAAATCTAGGGAAGAAGTAAAATTTGACAAAATCAAGGGGAAAAGGTGAGTGCAACACGCAAGGGAAAAGCATTAAGTATGGTACAGTGTAATGAGATGGGAAGTTTGGTTTTGGTTGGTGAGGAAACTGTGTGTGCGTGTTGGTTTTACAGGGAGCAGAAAACTCTTGCGAGTTGCGAGACCCGCCGGATTTCGGCCGATGTTTAGTGGAAAAGACGGAAACTTTAGTTATAAAACTGATAATGTTATATGCGTTAATCCTAATCCATACTGTTTCACTGCCTGAAAATCCCTATATGACACAGAACTGAAGCTACAAAGGGGTGGCTCCTTTATGCTGATAGGATCAGTCTTTTAGCTGAAGAACTGGTGTCAGAATCTGACGGGGTTGACTCAAATCTCAAGATGAAAAGTCATTGAATCCAAGGGTTCAGAGTCCTTGTTTCAATGTAACATCATTTGGTGGATGGAAAGAAAGACCCTTCTTCCTTCCTGCTGGTTGGGCATCTTTTTGCTCACTGACAAAAACTTTGGGACATGTGAATTTGGACGGAAGAGACACAGGGAGAGATAAGCTAGAAAAAGCAGTATCAGACAAGATCATGGGATCTGCATGTTTTTATTGCACAAGCCCCTGCAAATATCGATCATGCAAATCCTCTTTTTTACTTTCCTTTTTTACTTATTTTTGTTTCTTTGCTTCATTCTCTGCTTAAAATAACAAGAAAACAAAATACTTTCCCTACATAACATGATTTTCTTGACCCCATAAAGAGCAACCCATTACCAATTACCCCAGTTGTCTTAATTAACCTCCAAGTCTCTGTTTTTTAATCTGTTGTTGTAGTCGAAACTTTACTTTCGATCTTAACTTGAGGTGGTTAATGCTACTGGTTTATTAGAACCAAAAGGGTTGCTCTTGGGATTGTAATGTAGTGTAACCATTTTAGAGGAGTGAATGTTTGGTGGGGTTTGTGTCCTGAACAGGAAGAAGGGTGAGTGAGTGAGTCCTAAGTGGGGTTTTGTTTATCTCAAAAAAGGTGACGTTCACATCCAAGAAATCGTCGAGTCCACTCGCATATTCTCACTATATAACTTTTGCTTATTTCTGTAAAACACAAGACATTGATGAATGAATGGAGATGTTTGGGGCTATAGAGTGGTCGTAAGCTCACATATTTTGCTTTTGTTTTTTTGTTGTTGTGTGTGTAAGCGTGAGAGAATCTTTTTCTTGCTTCCTCAGCTCAACAACCTAACGTTTTCTAGAGACCCCTCCTGCGTTGCGTGCATTTTGTTCTGATATTCCTGGTTCCTGTGTTTTGGGTTCTTGAGCTCATAGAAAGAGAGAAAAAAGAATCTCACCGAGTGCTTATATTTCTCTGGCTTTATCCCTCTTTCTTTTGCCTCTTTCTGCTTGCAAAAATTACCCTCTTTTCTCTCTTGTCCCCTCTCATATCGTAGAAGCACTTAGAAACCACTAAGCGTGCATAGAAACAAATACAATACTTTGCCTTCAACCTTTTATTAGGTGTCTTAAAATCGCTTTTTGGGTTTTTCCCTTTCTCTGGGCGGGGTTTTTACTTTATAAATGTTATGAGTTTCTGTTTTCCGTTGTTGGGTTTAACGAGTTTCTGAGTTGTGCTTTAAAGGGTTGGTTCTTTCTTTCTTTCTTTTGCCGTTGAGATCTCAAGGTTCTTGCCCATTTCTCATCTGGGCTTTTGTCTTGAGAAAGCAAAAACCATTGTTTTTGATGATTTCGACATGGTACACTTGGAGGGCTCGAGTGTAGGCTAAGGGCTTACTTATAGTGGCAGGTACTCAATCATCTTGTTGCTTTACGTGCCGTTCTCGTTTGATCTTTTGAAGTCATGCCTTATTGAACTTCTGTACTTTTCTTGTTTCTTGCACCACAGTGAAGCTTGTTTCCAATTGTCTCGCAAAATTTTCTGGTGTCAAAAGTTAAGTAGAAACTTGATTCGGTCAGATGGAGTCTAGTTCAAAGAATGGTGAGTTGTGTCCTCAGTTGCTTGATTTGATTCCAAAAGAAAGAGAATGGCTTGTGAAGAGGGACGAGGGGAGATCTTCGGTAGAGAAAAAGCTGGAACTAAGGCTTGGACCTCCTGGTGAAGATTGGTCTGTGCAAGAACCCAACAGAAACAGCAATACCAATACTAGAGAAAATGATATTTCTCTTCGTTCCTTTGGCTACTTTCCTAATGGTAACTCACAAGGACACAACTTTTCTTCTCTAGACAAACAAGTTGGTGGTGTTTGGTTCGATCAACAGCACCTTCACAAGAACCTGCCAAAGACTCCTGCTTTTCTCCAGTTTTCCACGACAGCAACAGTAACCCAACTGGGCTTGCCTCTGGCAAAAGAATCCTCACAGTCCTGTGGCAAAATAGTAGGAGACTTGCAGAACAGTTCAGAAAAGAAGACATTTTCACCTCCCTCACCTGCAAATACAGCTGTGCCCAACAGCTCTCAGAAAAGGTGCTACAGCTTTTTTCCTGTTCCTCTCTCACTTGTTTTTCTTTTTTCAACTTTTGAACAGAGAATATTCACTCACATGTTCACTTGGATGGAATGTGTGGTCCATTTGTTTTAAACTTGCTTCATTCAAGTGAAACTGTTTACTCTTGCATGTTTACTCTTTTATCTCTTCATGTAGCTCTAGTACTACATAGTTTCCTTTTGAGTGCTTAATTATCCTTATTTGGCTTCTTTTCTTGTTCACTATGGTCAAGAAAATCTTAAGGCTTGACCCTTTCTTTTTATTTTCAAGCGTTGCTGTTTGTGTTATCCTTTCTTTCTGCCTTAGATCTGTGTGTCTTTTCTGATTATTATTATTTATTATTGCAACAGCTCCGTGTATATTATATAGGATTTTTGACCAATGCATTAGCTGCTTGTATTTGTTGCCTTGTCTAGATTCTTGAAACATGCAACTAATTGCAAGACTTTAAGCTACTCCTATTCTGGAATGCTCCTGCATATTTAGTCTTCGCTACTGTTTTATTTGTAGACTTTAAATGCATGAAGAAGCTTAATTGTGTCTGACTTTGTATTCTCTATTTAATTCATTCTTGAATCTTCTTAAACAGAACTGCTCCTGGTCCAGTGGTGGGTTGGCCTCCAATTCGATCTTTCAGGAAGAACCTTGCAAGCAGTAGCTCCTCGAAACCATCTCTCGAGGCACATAATGGAAACCCCAACAAGAAAGTTGCTGCTGGTGAAAAGACTGTTGAAACATGCCAAAAAAGATTGTTTGTGAAGATCAATATGGATGGTGTTCCTATCGGAAGAAAAGTGGACCTTAAAGCCCTTGACAGCTATGAAAAACTCTCCACAGCTGTTGATGAACTTTTTAGAGGCCTTCTTGCAGGTTAATCACATAGCTTTGCTGTTATAATTGTATTTAACTCGTCAGTATTACCATGCATATCATATAAGTAGATATGTGATTTGATAGTTATGTCAAGACTTAAGGTTTTGCCTTTAAGCAATTATGAAAATTTGCTGTTCTTTTTGTTTTCTACATAAGCCATGACATATGCACAATCCATTTGAAACCAACTGAATCTTAAAATAACCTATTGCCATGTGGTTAGTCTAAATTGATGTTGTTAAATTAATAGTTAAAGGGTTGGTTCATCATCTTACTCTCCATGTAACATAAATTACTTATGAGCATCTAGTGTGAAGGCTGCTTCATCTCATGTTTTGTCGTTTTGCATTTTTATGTATAGCTCAAAGAGATTCCTCTGCTGGTGGAATCATGAACAAGCAGGAGGATGAGAAAGCAATCACAGGGCTATTGGACGGAAGTGGCGAATATACGCTTGTTTACGAGGATAACGAAGGAGACAGGATGCTTGTTGGGGATGATGTCCCATGGCAGTAAGCATCTTTATCACTATGCATCTGATTCAACTCTTAAATTAGTCTATCCTTAGTATTATATTCCTAGTGCTTAGCAAACTGCCAGTGATGCTAGTATGTCTTTTTAGTATTATGGGAAACCACTGCGTTAGATTTTTAATCACGTCTAATCCTAACAACCTCAATTTCTACAAATATCCCATGTCATAATTCATTAAACAATTTCTTATATTTGTTCTTGTCTTTTTGATGTTTCAACGGAACTTGTCATTATTATGTAACGTCTTTCCAATTTGTGTGAATTGCAGTATGTTTGTTTCTACTGTGAAGAGGCTGCGAGTACTGAAGAGCTCTGAAATTTCTACCCTGAGCCGTAAGTGATTTACTCTGTTATGAAGACAACCTTGGCTTGATCATGCATATGGAGATTCTGCTAACTGAACTGCTCAGTTGGAAACGGTAAACAAGAGAAGCTACCATTGAAGTGATGTAAAAGATTTTCCTGTGAAGATTCTCCATTGAAGTTTGAAGGAGAAGAGTTGGATTTATGTTTTCTTATTTCGCATTTTACCTTCCCCTTTTGTATCGAACTTGGTACAATTCACAGTATATATATATATTGGTATTTAAGCTTGTAATACTTCTCTTTTGGCCTCTTATCTCTTGCTTTTATATCCTCTAATTCTTCCCTCGAACATGGTTTCTTTGCTTGATGCACAAGTTCTTGTCTTTAATGGCGTTTTACAAATATTCCAACTTTTGAAGCCACTCAAATTGAATGAATAATACGAATGACGTGATTTTCTGTCTCTAGCTCCTCCCGCAACTTGAAAGTTGAAACCGTGATAAGCTCTAAAGCTTTTGCTCGTTGATCTTTACAGATGCCATTGAAACAAATGTTGTTCTCAAGTACAGTGTTCAAAGATGGGGGAGAGTGGAAAATTTATATTCCTTTTTTCCTCAAAAGAGCAGACCAAAAAATTCCTGTAGGGTCCTTCGATTGTGATATATGATGCACCCCCAAAGTAGTTGTTTTCTACATGCACCGTCCATCTTTGATCCAAAGGTTGAGATCCTGCTTTCGGTAATGCAGTTGTGCCCATCTCCAGGGTGATAAGTGGACGTGAGAACACCACTTGGGATTGGGACTCAAAAAGGGTGATGCTTTGAGGGAGAGAGCGTTCTTGGATGGTCATTATCGTTGGTCATTGCCGAACTTGTACTATCTCTACTCATCACTGCAAATTGACACATGATCATCTTTTTGGAATCCACAGAAAATGTTATTACCAACAATCCATAGAAAAACTCAAAAAGAGGTTTAAACCTATTGGTATGATGATCATAACTGTAAAAACTAAGCCAAATAAAAAGAATGGTCAATTTCTGCAACCATGGTTGACCACATTCCAAGTTCTATGCAGCAATCAGTCATTCTTCGACTATTTATGGAAACATGAAAGTGAGTCTATACTTTCTTCTTTCTACTTTGATATGAGAATCACCATTTTAATTGGAAAACAATCTTGGTGTAAGGTGCAAGATTTTGCACCAACTCCATTATAGCAACACCATCTTCAAAACTGCACTTGCCCTTGCCACTGATCTTTATCTGATAACCTTTCAAGAAATGACGCCAACATTTGCTAGTACGCAAGTCAGTGCAGCAATTCAGCTTGCCTTCTGTTTCTTTCAGTGATTCAAATAGATACTGCAAAATTAATGAAATCCCATGTGAGCATATGAACAAGAGAGAGTTTCTGGAATTGAATAGTATATATAATGTAGTATCAGTACGTATAGTAGTGTAGGGTTGTCTCTCCAACGGGTTACTATAGCTAAAGTATCAGGACGGCAACTCCATAGTAGACCATCGAAGCATCTCCTGCTAGTGACATATGCTATCTCTTTCAGATGTACCTCTAGATACTTGAGACGTTGCACTGGAGGGATGGACATGTGCTCTAGTTCTCTTAAATTAAATGAAGCCTTCAGATCAATGACAATCCAATGAGATAGCTAAAAAGCTGACAGAATCTAAGAAAGACGAAGAAGAAGAGAGGACAAATTTCATCAGAAGTTATTAAGATAGACATACCACAAATGGATAGAGTTTCAGTTTCAGGCTCAATTTGTTGTTTTTCCTGAAGTGTTCAATGCTTTCTCTAAATTTCAGAAACCAAAGAGTGGTCATTATTTTTCTGACAAAAATGTCCAGCATCAATAACCTCGTCTTTAAACCTGAAGTTCTGATTGCAAAAATTCCTGACATTGAATCATCGTAACAGAAGTATCGGAAACAACAAAGGTTTGGAACATCAATAATTGACTCGGTATGCAAGTCGCTGGAGGTTAACTTCTTCAGTTGATGGCCACAGATGTTCACTTTTTTCAGTAACAGGCATCTTCCTTGCAAGTCCAAGATCTCAAGATCAGAATATAGACTCAATGGACTTCGATATAAATCGTCAATGGAGGAAGCATATCTCAGGGACAAACGTGTTAGTCTTGTGCAAGCACTTATGTCAAATTTGCACGGTTGTGTAGATTCATGATAAATCAATTCTCTAACGCTTGGTGCATCGACAGTGAGTATTGGGATAGGTAGCTCACTGCACTGGGATATTTTAACCTTGTTCAGATAAGGGAGATCAGAAAGACGAAGGCACCCGATACCTGGACAAGTCACAAGCTTGAGTTGCTCGATCATGGAACAGCTAGAGATTATGCTTTGCACTATACCATCCTCTAACTTAACTTGAGTCAAACACAGCTGTTTCAAAGATGTGAACTTGATAGACTCACCATCTGCGGGTGGTTCCAACTTACAATGTCTCAACCTTAAGATTGACAGTGTTTTGGCTGCATAGATCTTCCAAGGCACGGTGTACGAGGTACCCCTTTTGGATTTTATGTGAAGATCCAACTCGTTGACACATCTTTTACTGACCAATTCTATACAATCGTCAATACGAGAAGCATATCTGAGATCAACCAAATTCACACTCAGTGCAAATCTTTGTAAGTAAATCTTGCTTGCTACTACCCTTTGAAGAGAACAATTCACAAAGTTCATGAACTTGTCATGATGTTCTTGAAGACGTTGCAGTCTTTGTCTGAATGACAAGAAAGTCTGCTTGGGAACTGGAGGTTCTGCGAAACTGGTGTAAGCAGCACCTATTGAATTCCATCTCTTTGATAAGGTACGTAGAGCAATAATGGTTACGGTTGGCAAGAAGGATAGGATTCGATGGATGATATCGTCAGGAAGTTGAGAGATCCTGTTCACGCATATCGATGGCTTCTCTGTCGTTGTAAATTTGATCTTCTTCCTGGGCCTCAAATTCATTATATATATGTAGGACATTCACAATCTGCAGAAAACAAAAGAAAAGACAATACTGCGATTTTTTGTAATCGTGGCGGCCATTACTGAGACCTTGGTTGAATCTTAAATACAGTCATGCTTCTCTAAGTATAGCTCATATATATATAAGGTTTTCGATATCAAAAGAAAATATATTATATATACTATGATGATGATGATAATGTAATAATGGAATTCGAAAGTCGATGAAGATGAAACATAATACCTTGAAAGTCTTCAATGGAGTCTGTAACTGGGAATCATCGTCTCGGCTGAGGGTAAGTTCATATATGTATATAGGTATCGAGATCCCGAAGTCTATGAAGTCCTACTTAGTCAGGAACTATATCACTGGATTCTAGGGTTTCTTTGTTTTGTTTTTCCTTATTTGCTTGAGACATTTGACGTGTAAAACAGCTCGTCCAATGTGTCTTCTTAAAATTATGCCAGAAAACACAAGGAAAATGGTTTAATGTTATTATTTTAG
>JAOSBP010000005.1:3245520-3256623 GCA_027563825.1 Erythroxylum mucronatum
AAAACAGCTCGTCCAATGTGTCTTCTTAAAATTATGCCAGAAAACACAAGGAAAATGGTTTAATGTTATTATTTTAGAGTAAATACTAAAAAAAAGTTGAAAATATAAAATAATTCTAGTAATAGATATTTTAAAATATGTACAAAAAGTATATGTTTTCTATCTAGACCAAAATTTAAACCGAAATTTAAGGTTTAAAGGGTCAACCAGTATTATACCGTTATAAAACTGGTTAAAATAGAATAAAATTAAAGAATTTAAAATTGATAAAAAAAGATTATCCTTAAATATTAAAAATTTTAAAGTTTAAATAAAAATTAATTAGTTTATTTTGGTTTATAAAAATGAATTAGTTTACGAAAATTAGCTGATTAATTAATAAACTAATTGATTTTTAACCATAAAAATTATTAAACTAAATCAAACCTAAAAATTAAAAATTGAACTGAAAAGTTTGCAATTTCAAGGTTTTTACTGATTGAGTTTTTAAAACATGGGTTTTACCATTCAAAATATTAAAAATTAGAAATAAAAAATAGTTCTAAAATATTTGGTTTTAATAAATAAAAATATAAGGATAAAGTATATTTAATCCTATACAATTCTTAATAGGTTGAAATTAGACTTAGGGGAGCAGATCTATTGCTCCTGAATTACCATGCCTTGCTGTGCTTTTAAAATTCTAGCCATCGAATTTATTGTAATGGATGACTAAGATTTATTCAGGCACAACGAGCGCAACAATTTGGGAACAACAAATTTGTTCCCTAGACTTAGTATAAGGGCTGACTTGATATTTTATATTATGAGATTTAATTTCGATATTTGAAAGCAATATTGGTTTTCTTTTTCACTAATAAAAGTTTAATTTCTAATTGCTGTGATTTAACTCATAGTCTTTAATCTTTTCATTAATTTCCATTAATGATTTGACCTAAATCAGGCAAGGATTTTTAAGTTAGCAAACTAATTTTTGTTTGAAGATGAAATTGAATATGTGTGACAATAGAAAATAAAAATAAAAATAAATAGACATTATATTAGCTATGTCATTATTCATATACTAATATAATTGAAATATTTATTAATTCATTTTTAATTTTAAATTACATAAATTTAGTGAACTGTACAAACATGTGTGTGTGTATATATATATAGTGATTATAAATTTCAGTTTTTTTTTGTGCACCCAGGGTATCCACCGACGAAATCAGTTATTAATCCTTTCGCTGCGGGAACATCTCCAATAAGGAAGGGCTACAGCTGGCCCAGGAGCTTGCTGCATTCTCAAGGGTGGGATTCGAACCCCCAACCACTTGGTTAAGCGACGAAGGCATATACCACCTATGCCAACCCACTGGGTTATGTCATATGTTTCTATTGACACTAAAATCACTCAATTTGGTTCAGTACTTTGGAAGATATACCACAAATATTTCAGACTGCTCTTATCCAAAAATAGTTCACTATGTACAACTTCCATTCAGAAATTGAACATCTTAGAGACTAAATCATAATTCGACTCTTTTATATGAATTGTAACCCAATTTCTCTAGTTTACTCCAAAACAAAAATCATCTCATTTGAATTCCTATAGGTCTAGATATAATCAAAATACTGAAGTATTCTCAGTAAAAATAATCTCATTTACACTGTTCCATCAGATTCCCACATTTTCATTTGATCAATATTTTTCAATTCATCAAAAATTACTACAAATTTTAATGGAGAGAAAGAAAAATGTGTTATGAATCTATTGCTTCAAGAATCAAGTCATTTTGAGGTCTAGAGAAGAAGTTATGGTGAAAAGAAGCAACCATGTTTATGTTCTCACTCCTAATGAACCTATGTTGGCGCAATTGCCACAACTTTCATCAAAGATGTCGAATTGATCTCATTTTTTGACGGTTTAAAAGAGGCCTTCGAGATCTACAACTTTCATGAAGAACTCGAAATAATATTTTGCCTTTAAAAGGGTAAAAATTACGATTTATTGTAGCTATCCCGAGAATGTCCGTTTAATGGACATTGTCGGGCTTGGGGGTGCTTTTTCAATCGAGAAAGTCCGTTTAACGGACATCCATGTAAAATGCTTAAATATTCGATTTGTTGTAAAAATAATCTATCGTTAATTTCATAATTAAGCATAACTACTTAACACATGGCAAACTCGGGAGTACCAAGAAACATATCAAATTATTAAATTAAAAAAATTAGAAAATCTATTTTCTATAAATCTCTTCTCTATAAATCTAAACCCATCCTAAACATTCAAACTCCATAATGCCAGATGAAGCATCCATTGTACCTTACATAAATACCCATAACTAGAATTTTTACCTTTTGGTTTCTCCATTGGGAAAGGAACTACAAGAATTCTACCTGTACTTTTGATTAATTTCTTCAAGGAGCTACATAAAGGTAAGCACGAAATTAAGTGAACTAATCCAATATGTAGTCAATGACCAATTTTGGAATATTAACTAGTTTAATGCCCTTTGAGCAGTCGGAGGCAACAAAAGTTTGAAGTATAATTTTATGTGGCCTGTTAATTTGTTGCGGGATCATAAACTTTAAATTTTATGATAATGGTGACTTAGGTTTAACTCTTTAGGATATCCTTGTTTCATATATATGGTTATAAGATTCTAATCCTGCCAAATTTGGTATTAACAAGAGCAAAACTATATCGATACAAGATGCTGAAGGCAACACAAATTATGATCAGGAGGGGCTTAAGGAGCTTGCTTATATGTTCACTACAAAAAGCTTATATGAATAAACTATGCTACCTTGTGTCTCCCTGATGAGCTGAAAACTTTCCTTAAGGGTTTCATTCCTAGCCACCACTCTTGAAATCTAACAGAGGAGGTCGTAAGTGATGAGATCAAGTGCAGTTTGTTCTTTTTACACCCTGATAAGACCCCTGGGCCTGATGGTTTAATGCCATATTTTATCGAAGCACAAAGGATATAATTAGTGGAATGTTAACAAAAGTAGTGCATGAATTCTTTGATAGTTGTAGATTGTTAACTGAGATGAACAAGACATATATTGCTTGGTTCCTAAAGTCCTCTTTACATTCTGACTGAATGATTACAAGCCTATAGCACGTTGCGATGCTATTTGAGTCCAGATCTTCTGTCCAATATTATTCTATTTTATTCTGTTTTACGGAATCTCGGTCATTTATTTTGCGGGACCTACATAAATAAATGACTGAGATTTATTGGATACAATAAGACATCATAATATTGGACAGAGGATCTGGACTCATATCATTTATAAGGTAATTTCAAAGTAATTAGCTAACAGAATGGGGAAGTAACTAGCAGAACTAATCAGCCTACGTCAAAGTGCTTTTATTCATAGAAGATGCATAGGAGACGACATCTTACTAGCTCAAGAATTATTCAAGAGCTACAAGTCTAAAAGTTATATCAAGAGTTGCGCCTTAAAAATCAACCTTGCCAACGTAGGATTTGATCATAAATTCCTTATATGCAATAGGGTTACCAGACAAATTTATTAGATGGACCCAATGTTGTATCACAACTACATCTCATTGGTAAACCTTCCAAACTCTTGCAAGCTACTAGAGGCTTAAGGCAAGTAGACCCATAGTCTCCATTCTTATTCAAAATCAGCATGGAAGTCATCTCTAGGCTTACCAACCTAAGAATAACTATAGAACCTGACTTCAAATGTCACTACAGATGCAATAAATTGGGTGTTGCATATATAGGTGAACTCAACATTTTTCGTTTAGTAAATTAGATTTATATTATTTATAATATTATTATTTCAAACAAATCATAATTATTGAACTCTACCTAATTTATAAAAACTTCATAATTTATATATCTCTTAGTTTCTAAATTATGTATATTTTTAGTAAGAAATATGCAAAAATAGTTAAAATCATTAATTAGTTAAACTTCTATACTTCAATTATATTTAATTCAATTAACAATCAATTTTTTCAAAGACCCCTCAACTTTCACTTTTTATTTTATTGATTTATTACATATATTGGTTCTATACTAAATCCGTGGCCAATCTTTCAATGTTAAATTTTATTTATTTAGACTTTCATATTTAAAATATAAAAATGATCTTCAAATCAATTGTGTCACTTGTCTAACTATTACATATAGAGAGAGAGATTTGTTGTTACTTATCCTTCCCAATGCATAATGCATGAAACTTGATTCCGATAAATAATCTATATTGTCAAGGGATCAGATCACCTCACTACAACCCGCGACGTTTGCTTTCTAAATATCGCAGATTGTAAGAAATTTATTTTTTTAATTTTGCCAAAAATAATTTTATTTTATTAATTTTTCAATTTTATAATAATTTTTTATTTATCCAAAAATGATTAATATTTAATAATTATTCAATATTAATTTTAATTTTTTCTTTGTTTTCATTTATCTGAAAATAATAATAATTTAATAATTATTCAATATTAATAATTATTTTAATTTTTCATTATTCTGAAAATAAATTTATTTTAATAATTTTCAATTGCAATAAATATTTTTTCTTTTATTTTGTTTCAATTTTCGAAAATAATTTTAATTTAATTATTTGGTAATTTAATAATTAAGAAATTTTTAAAATCTAATTTATTTAATAACTATTCAATATTATTTATGAAACTTATTTATTTAATAATTCTTCATTTTTTGAGTATATCATTAATTTTAATGATTATTCATGTATAACAAAAATTTAATATGTGCAGAAAATTTATTATTTAATAGCAATTCCCAAACATGTCATAATATGGTAATTAATATAAACAATACGTCATAAGTGTTTAATATATCAATATGAGTACATATCTAATCTAAACGAACATTATGTGTAGCACATAAAAGTTTCAAGACCTTTTTTTGTTGTTCGACTTCGGTAGTTAATCAATCCTGCATTTCTTTAAATTATTTAGTCAATTCATCGATTTGAGACTGTAACCCCTGATTAGCCCTCTTTGACTCCTCTATTTCGTCTCGAAGTCTCTTTTTCACCAAAGTCTTCCCTTGTGCTCAAGGCCCAATTTCTATGCCAACAACGTAATCTGATCTAGTGCCTAAGACTTTATCGCACACTTCTTCCATAGTCATCGGATGACTTTGTTCTATTGAATGTGTCAATTCATGACTCATTAATTCCTGAAAAAGTAAGAATTAATTACATACATATTCTCATTTAAGAAATATTTGTAAATGAACTGTGTACTCACCCATTTTTCTTTGCATTCGGCAATTGTCCACTGATCTTTACTTTCATCATAATGAATGTGATACTATAGCTTCCTCCGGGCACACTCTTCTCCATCTCTGTTACTCTGTTGTATAGAAATATAGTATTAGTAATATTTATTATAAATTTTGAAATGTAAATCAAAGTAAAATATGATTAAAAAGATAATAACTCACAATCTCATGTTATATCGCTACAAAGGCCTTGGAGCCAGAGTTTGGTTGACATTTGACCTGTCTCCTAGCCAATTTGGCTTTTTGACTTTTTTCCTAATCGTACAAGTAACAAAATCTATTATAAAATCTATGAATCACAATTCATAAATACTAAAATATAATCAGTTGTCAAAAAAGTTGTAAAATTAAGTTTTTTTTATCAAATAAACTAACCTTTGTAGCTAATTGCTCAGAAAACTTGCATAAATCCATCCGCTCTGCCACTGTGACATTATGCGGCTTAACATAATCTTTTTAATCATATGCATCATTAATCAATCAAGTCATTTACTTGAATTTAAGATTGTAAGAAAATTGTTCCCGCATAAGTTATTCTTCTTGTTGTGTTTTTAATTATATTATAATTATAGTTTATTTAATTGATCATTATCTCATATTTATAAATAATGTCAAGATATTAACTGTAAATATCCCACCCCAAACTCATCATATTTGTCATTACTTTAACACCCTATATCAAATGAACTCGTTGTAAGTAATATATTAAGCCGGCCCTTATCTCGATCAACTTGCTGCACCCTTTTCTACATTTGTATGATATAAATGTAGTTCTCAATTGCATATTGACAAGTTACGATAAGCTCATTCCATTATTTGGCGCCATTAAAAGTTAAAACTAAAACATAAGGAGAAGACCAAATAAATATTTTGGCCTATATGTTGGTTTCCGATAATTTAAAAATACATATTTAATTATTGATGATCATTGCAATTAATTTTAATATAAAAAGTATAAAATAAAAATTTTCTTATTTAATAAGATTGATCATAGATGACCACTAATAATTGATTATATAATTAGATCCTTATGTTTAACAATAAGTTTCATATATTTTAATTAATATACCTCATAAAACTAATTACATGGAAATATAGATTCATAAAATTAAAATAGAGAAGCATATTCATTTAAGTGTTTTGTCAAATTCTTTGTTATTATGAGAACATACATAAGCGTGTAGTAATTTTCGTCCAAATTTCATTTTTTTAAGGCATTTCTATTACATAAAGTTTTATGTAGCTTGCTACATCAACTTTTCTATTCTTTTTAATGAGATTATAGTTTTTCACCTAATTGGAAGGTTTAGCAGAAATGAGAATGCCGGTATTTCCATTTCATGAACCACATTTGGTATTGGCGAATTGACACCTAAAGTTTTAGGAATGCAAGAAAATGTTTCAACCAGTTCATATAGGATCATCGTATTTATAGTACCTTTTGGGAATAAAAGTAAACACGACAAGGACAACTCAAATTCTAAACCTTTTTGAGTTTTTCCAAAAAATGGAAGAAACAGTAGCACTCTTCATTCCATAGCCTACCTCACCGTTACTAATGCATGAGGAATGCCATTTTGTTTTCCCAATTCATAATATGTATACATATATGGATTATACATAATAGAAGATAGTGCGACCCCATCTTACGTAATTCCCCATAAAAGTTAAGAACTTTGTCAACTCAGCAAAGCTTGGTGGGTAGACTCCGATATACATTGTCAAATAACAAATTGGCTGACACAAAAATGTGACAATCATTTTGCTCGTATTCCATTTCTTTATTCTAAAGCTAATTAAGAAGATCAAGAATAGAATCCATCCTTACCGTCTAGTTATATGTATAAATCATTTGAGTTGTGGGGAAATTCATTTGGCTTCAGTATAAGTGTCATGAGGGATTATGGAATTTATTTGGCTAAGAAGTTGGTATAACAATTATAACTTGAAGTGTATTTTTATTGTATTGTGAGATTTGAATTTATACAAAGTGTAAGGGAAGGCTTAGCTAATTTAGTGCCTAAGTATGTGCTTAGACTAAAGCAATATGTAACGTTACAGTTCTATACAGCTGGCTTAAACTCATTAATAGATTTATACAAATATGCTAGACTATGACATGGGCTGGCTCCACTGTGGGCTCTATCACGCCCCCTCAAGCTGGCGAAGGTCTTCGACGTAGCCCAAGCTTGACTTTAAGCTCTAGAAATCGCGATTTTGGGAGTGGCTTTGTTAGGGTATCGGCTGTTTGGTCATCGGCGGAGACGTGAGACACCCGGAGAGCGCCGGACTGGACTTGCTCCCTGACAAAGTGGAAATCAATGGCTAGGTGTTTCATTCGTGAATGAAACACCGGGTTTGAGCTGAGTTGTGTCGCCCCAACATTGTCGCAATATATCACCGGCGATTGGGAAGGAGGGTTGTTGAGTTCGGCGAGGAGATGACTTACCCAGTTTAACTCAGCAGCGGTATTGGCGACCGATCTGTATTCGACTTCGGTGGAAGAACGAGCAACGGACTTCTATTTCTTTGAACTCCAGGAGATAGGGTTTCGACCAAGGTAGACGATGAAGGCACCAGTAGATTGATAATCGGTCTTGTCTCCTCCCCAATCGGCATCGGAGTACGCATGGAGAGACGAATAAAGACTTTGATCTGCAAAGGCATGGAGATTTGTGGTGGATCGACGATACATTTGGAGGCCGTCATCAGTGGTCCCAACCAAGTATCGAAGAAGACGTTTTACAGCAGCCCAATGGTCAGACGTTGGGCGATGATTGAACTGGGAGAGTTTATTGACAGCAAACGCAACATTGGGCCGAGTCAAAAGCAGGTACTGTAGACTACTTACTATTTTCCTGTATTCGGATGGGTCATGTAGTGGTGTTCCAAAGTTGAGGTCTAAGATTGGATGACTTGCCATGGGTGTAAGAACCGACTTAGCCTCTGCCATTTTTGTATGCTGTAGTAAATCAAGGATGTACTTCCTTTGTGAAAGGATGAGACCCTCCTGGTTTGGGATAACCTCTATGCCTAAGAAGTAGTGCAAGGACCCCAGATCTTTGATAGAAAACTTATTTTCCAAAATAGCAACATAGTTGTCGATAAGTTGTGAATTACTGCCTGTGACAATTATGTCATCCACATAAACTATAAGAATAATAGTACCTTTAGGGGACTGCCGAATGAACAATGAGGCATCTGAGTGGGAATTCCGAAACCCTGTTTGGAGAAGAAACTGTTTTAAAGCATGGTACCACGCCCTTGGTGCTTGTCTTAAGCCATAAATGGCCTTTTGAAGATGACAGACATAGTTAGGTCGATTAGCATCTTTGAATCCTTGTGGTTGGATCATGTAAACATTTTCTGTGAGTGGGCCTTGTAGAAATGCATTATTGACATCCAATTGCTTTAATGGCCATCCTTTTGATAATGCAATGCTGATAATGATCCTTATTGTTGTTGGTTTGACCACAGGGCTGAATGTTTCTTGAAAATCGATCCCCGGACGTTGATGAAAGCCCTTGGCAACTAATCTGGCCTTATAGCGATGCACCGAGCCATTTTCATTTCGCTTGATACGAAACACCCATTTGCAACCAACTATGTTCTGTTTCTCATGAGGAGGTACAAGTTTCCAGGTACCATTTTTTACAAGAGCATCAAATTCTTCTGAGCAAGCTTTTCTCCATTTATCATCTTTTAATACCTGAGTAATTGTGGTTGGTTCAGATTCTGGAGAGGAATGAAGTTCAGCACTCAAGCTTAACTTGTGAATTGGTTTGCGAATGTTGTCCTTTCCTCGTGTGACCATGGAATGGGTATTTTGTACTGTATTTCTTGCTGCCATACATTCAGTATTGTGTTCTGCATGAAACTCAGAGTCTGGTAAAGAATTAATGATGGAAGAATTACCATTTTCAGGTGCAGCTGTTGGAGATGGAGGGAGTGGCACTGGTGTTGAAGTAGACTGTGGTGGTAGTGAGATAGCTGGTGGGATCCATAGAGCAGCAGAGTAATCAGGTGAGTCATCTCTTGGTTGTGATTGAGTGCTAAATGGGAAGATTGTTTCAACAAATTTGACATGTCTAGACACATAGATTCTAGATGTAGATTGATCTAGACAGTAATAAGCACTTTGGGTAGGAGAATAGCCTAAGAAAACACAAGGTTTTGAGTTTGGTTCAAGTTTATGAGTGTTGTATGGTCTTAACCAGGGATAACACAGGCATCCAAAGATTCGCAGTTTAAGATAATTGGGTTGAGACTTAAATAGGCAGAAATAGGGGCTGGTCATATTTAACTTTGGTGTGGGCATCCTGTTTATGAGATAGACTGCAGTAGCAAAGGCATGTGGCCAATAGGAAAGTGGAATTGATGCATGTGATAATAATGTTAGACCTGTCTCAACAATGTGCAGATGTTTTCTCTCTAAAATGCCATTGTGTTATGGTGTATGAGGTGGAGTTGTTCTAAATGAAATACCATTTTTTGCTAGGAATTGAGTGAGAGCAAGATACTCTCCTCCATTGTCTGAATACAAGGTTTTGATTGATTTTTCAAAGAAATTTTCAACAAGCTTTTTAAACCGAATGAATATATCTTTGACTTCTGATTTTTGTTTAAGAGGATAAAGCCAAGTATATCCAGTGAAATGGTCAATAAAGATTACATAATATCGAAAATCATTATAGGACAATTCTGGTGACGTCCAAACATCAGAGAAAATTACTTCTAATGGTTGAGTAGAGTGAAGAGTAGAGGTAGAAAAGGGCAACTTATGACTTTTATTGCTGAGACAAGCATTGCAATGTGTAGAATTAGAAACTGATGAAAGTTTGTTTTGAGATAGAATTGTTGTTACAATGGGTTTAGCAGGATGGCCAAGTCGAGCATGCCAATTAGTGGCTGAAGTTGTGGCAACTGGGAAGGCAAGAATCGGTGAGGATGGCCACTCATAAACTCCATTCCTAGGCGTTCCCTGAAGAATGATACTTCCCCGCAAAAGATCCTTCACAAGAAAAGAGGAAGGTGAAAATTCAACTTTAACATTGTTTGTGACACAAAACTGATAGACTGAAATTAAATTCCTTTTCATTTCAGGTACGCATAGCACATTATCAAGCTTCAGTGGCATATTTGTTGTATTGAGTGAAGCAATGCCAGTATGACTAATTAACAAACCTGTACCATCACCTATCATCACATCTTCTGTACCAGTGTAGGGTTGATGCTGTGCCAAAGTGGTAAGGTCAGCAGTAACATGATGAGAGGCACCTGTATCCAAGAGCCATGGTTGACTATTCTGAGGATTTGGAGAAGGAACAGCAAAGTTAGCTGATGGCTGCCATGGAGGAGAGGGAAGATTGGTGGGTGATGCATAAGGCACAATTCTGAAAGTGGGACACCTTTTAGCAGAGTGACCCTGAACACCACAAATCTGACATTTGCCAAGGTAGGGTCGATATCCTTGAGTATTGGTTTTCCAATTTGTTTGATTGGTGTGTTGATTGTGTGGATGTTGTTGCTCATGGGAATTCAGCGGACGATTATGTTGGACAGCCTGTGAGCGCCTGTGAGTTGGCTGATTAAAATTGGATCTTTTGCTGGAATGACGATGGACATAATTAGCTGTTGCGGGATAGTTACTAGGTATGGTTGGTGGCATGTCAGACTTAGCAATGAGAAGTTTTTCATGTAGCTCATCGAAGGATATAGGAGTGTCACGTGCATTGACAGTAGTTTTGACTTCTTTGTAAGTATCATCAAGACCCTCCAATATTTTATCAGTGATATCTTCAATGTCCATGGGAGCTTT
>JAOSBP010000005.1:3265865-3283239 GCA_027563825.1 Erythroxylum mucronatum
TATGTGTGACAATAGAAAATAAAAATAAAAATAAATAGACATTATATTAGCTATGTCATTATTCATATACCAATATAATTGAAATATTTATTAATTCATTTTTAATTTTAAATTACATAAATTTAGTGAACTGTACAAGCATGTGTGTGTGTGTATATATATAGTGATTATAAATTTCAGTTTTTTTTTGTGCACCCAGGGTATCCACCGACGGAAATAGTGATTAATCCCTTCGCTGCGGAAACATCTCTAATAAGGGAGGGCTACAGCTGGCCCAGGAGCTTGCTGCATTTCCAAGAGTAGGATTCAAACCCCCAACCACTTGATTAAGCGACGAAGGCATGTAACACGTACACCATACCTACATTACAAAATGTATTAGGCACTTTAGACCGATGTTTTCAAAACCGGACCGAAAATTATAGACAGATGAATAGATAAAGAGAAGCTCAAGGTGACACGTAAAAATAAGAACAGCCTGGCCGAGCCCCATTGTCAAGTTTACCAAAGTACATACCTGAACAATCATTGCTATATCTGCACTTCTCATGGAACTAAGGGAAACCTTGTACCATTCACAAACTCGTATACAACATCAACATGAGTACCAAAAACAAGTACCCTTTAAGTGCAGAAGGCAGATCATAATCATACACCACTCTCAGCCGCTTCAAGGCCCCAGAGTCTTGGAACTTGAGAAAACTATATGTAGTTGATGACCACATGATCTGAGTAACAATTCATGGGAGGCAATGTGAGGAACTTGTAAAAGAAAAAAGAAATTATTATCATATACATTACAAGCTGTCTTATTGCTCACTAATAATAATTCAGTTAATCCTTATATTTTAAGAATTATCTAATATTTTAAAAATTGAACTAAAAGTTAAACCAATAATACAAAATGTTCAAGGTTTAAAAAAGTCAGATAGTTATAAAATTATAAAATATTGAAATATGATTAAAAGAGAATGCATTTATCCATTAAAAATTTTGAAGTTTAATTAAAAAAGAAATTGTTAAATGAAAAGTAATTGATTTGTTTTAGTTTTTAGGAATTTATTAATTTATTAAAATTGACGAATTAATTAATAAACTAACCAGTTTTTATAACAAGAATTATTAAAATAAATGAAACCGGAAAGTTAACTATTTCAAAAATTTTCCAGTTGAACCGGCTAGGTTTTTAATCATTGAAATCATCATTTAATTTTTTTTATAGTATTCTTATTTTGTTATATATATTTTTTTCAAAATTAACATAATATTAAAATTCTTAAATCTCAATACAACAACAATTTAAAACTATAAATTAACGAAAAACTAACTGACAAAATAAAACATATTTCAATCCAGATAATGAATCACTCAAGCAATCTCCAACCTTTGAACCAGAGAAAAGGTAAGAAAAGAAAGAAAAAGATACAGTATACTTATTGCTAATAATTAATCTACATAGCTTTCCTTGTTTAGCCTGGCTTCACCCTGTGTGCCATTTGTAACTAAAGAACACATGCATAAGAGCATCTACATATACACTGTGTGCCTGCCTTGGAGACAGTAGTGATCATCGATCAATCACTCTAAATTGTACCAAACTTGGACGTGATCCCATCAAGTTTGGCAGAGTTATTTTCAACCAAAAAAAAAAAAAGGTTTGGCAGAGTTGCAGAAAGATGAGTAGCAGAGGCATCCATGACCATTAACAGTTGAAGCTTGGAATCTGTGTCTTTTATTGGCCTCTATTGCTCTTATTCGAGGACACGTGAAAAGGGTTCTTCATGAATTTTGAATTAGTTCCATTTTTCTTTTTAATTTGAAGTGAATAATTCTCTTTTTACTAATAAAAAATTTAATATACAGCGAATTGTTCTCTTATAAATATTTTAAAATTTTTAATTAGTTTAACGTGTTATTTAATTTAACTTACAACACAAAATATCTCGTGAAATGAATCATTAATAACTTAATGCTTTATAATTTTATTAATTTTCAAGACAAATATCTCGTGAAATGAATAATTTCATTAATTTCTTCGACGTCTTGGTCCGTCGGTAAATTTCGTCGCTAACTAAGCTTTCCGGCGGAATGTGTAGAGATTTCGTCGGTAATTTCTGTCACAAAACTTCATTTTTCTTGTAGTAAAATATTTTCTTTTCTTTTTTTTTGCCTTTTGCAAAGAATAACAGGATGGGATTCAAGACTAAGGCAAATGGGGGGTGACAGGAAATTTCTTTTTTTGACAAGGTTTCAAAAGTCCAATTCATTTCATATCGAACAGAAGTAGCTAAAGGGAATATTGAAAGGCAGAAGATAACATTTTCTTGGCTCATGATTCACTTTTACAAGAATATTATACTTTGGTCAAGATAAAATCAATGTGTCAAGCTTTGTAAATGCCTATACATACAAATATATCCTTTTGTTTATGGTGTTTTCTTGTTTGTACATTTCAATAAGATTGGTATAATAATGCTACCTTTCATGCGATATCAACATCAACAACAACAATAACCCAATAAAAGTTTCACTGACACCATCATTTGGAGATATTCAGAAATACATTACCTTACCCTTAACTAATAAAGAAATGTTAAAAGAGATTTTTCTCTTATTAAGTATAAAAAGGTAAAAAACTAACTTAATTCTAATGATTAAAAACTGAACCGATTCGCTTAGTTAAACCGTAAAAACCTTGAATCGTCAAACTTTTCGATTCGATTTTCAACTTTCCGTTTCAATTTGCTTTAATAATTTCTTGTCGTTAAAACCAATCAATTTATTTATTTATTAAAAATAAGCGCATGACAACAGAAGCAAGGTTATTTTGTCTTTAAAAAGACATCTCAAGGTTGCTCCTTGTTTGTTGCATATCAATGTCACTAACGACCAAGACTGCTAATACCAGAAGAAGAAAATCTCGAAGTTGGAAACATGCTAGATCACGCTCAAAATACTACACTTTCAGTGGTAATCATGAGTATGTCCTTGCATTGTTTGATTCTATGCTTAGAACCTTCCCAAGGATTTATGTTCACCCCAACATTTTTAGTTATTACCAATTCACTTGTTATGCATGCAATTTAATAACCCTCCCAAGGTCCTACCACGAAAAGATTGATTATCTCTTCATGTGTAAGTACACATCTAATTGAACAAGAACACTTCTAAGTGACTCACTGTATCAACATTGAGAACATCTGCAATAATGTCACAAGCAACAAGATGAAAAAGCAAGAGAGTACACACAGTAGCAAACAATCATTTTGATTCATATAGTTTGATGGGCATGCAGATAGTGTTGGGTGAAGATGGTAATGCACAGTCATATGCATGTCTGTGTGAGTTAGTTTGATCATGTTTAGCTAACCATGGCACCGAGTTTAAAGGAGAGTATCAATATGTTGAAGAAAAAGAAAGACTTGATTCACCCTTTCCACTTTATTTTACTTACCAAAAGAATTGGTAAAAACCACCTGCAGAAGAACAAGGGGGGACAGCAGGTTGAAGCTGAACAATAATGGCTGCTTCCAAGTCCTGCTTTAGTACACGCACTTCGCTTTAGACATAATTGGCAACACAACTTAAATAGTCTCATTATGGTTCTTCTAAACCTAAGAGATAAAGAGACAAGAGGTCAAAATGATTGGAAATAATCAGGGTGCTGAGATGATCCAAAGAAAGTCAACCATGCCGATTGAAACAGTTCCGCTGATCCGCAGATTTCCTAAACTAGAGATACTGTGAATGTGAGGCAGCAAGAAGAGCAGCTCCAATTCCTGAGCCGTCATTAGCATGCTCAATCACAATAGTTTTGGATACTTCGTCTCCGAGCAATTCGGCCATAGTATTCTCCAAGCACTTGCTATATTCGGTGTAGTGCTCATATAATCCACCATCCATGGCTATAACTGTCTTCTGTGTATCCACGTCCTTGAGAGTATCCCTCCCAATTTTCTTCAAGATAGCCAAGACCCCAGCAGCTGCAAGACGCGCTCCACGTGTGGCAACAATGTTGCATAGCTCAACTATCACTTTTCTTGTTTTGAGGGATGTAGTAGATATCTGCAATAAGGCAGGAAATGATGGTTCTAAGTACACTATAGGACCAAGTGACAGATAAAATTCCTCATGGTTAAACAAATAATCACATTGACACAGAATAATTCTAAACCCCCCATTTTGTTATGGCACCTTCAAAGAGAAACTTAATAGACTCAACCCACCAGTAATAACAGAAGAGCTTTCCTAATAGCATAAAGAAGAATCAATTTTATTAGCCTAAAGTATGATGAAACGAACCCACAACTTTTACAAATTGTACATAACACACGGCAAGTTAAGGTGATTATCAAATGAAATTTAAATATCAGACTAACAGTATCATCCATAACTGGGATGTAACTAAATGAAATACCTCTAGAATATCCTTTAATTTGTTTCCCACGACCTTAAGGTCAGGAGACGTGTCATGATGCATTGCTGACATTTCAGGTGTCCTGCATATCCAAAACCCATTATAACTAGTTTCACAGTCTTTAACAATGCATCAACACAAGTACCAAATGATATCCCTATGCTTTTTCCACTGATGCATATCATGCCTATAAATGGTCTCGCATAAAATGACATGAATTTTCTAGCAAAGAGAATAATAAGATAGCTGAGAAACGAGAATTGGTAAGTAAGCTAAAAGCAGTTCACAAACTTCAAATCCAAGGAAGAGCAGGCCATTGTTCTGGCGCATCTTAAAACTACCAACCATAGCAGACTGAAGCAATTGTAAATTTTCTTGCAGAAATTAATTCATCTCCAAATGCAGCACTGAAGAAAAATATACCGTTATGCATGTAAAACAATCCTTTGTATTCGGCAAAGTTCGATTTAGTTTATCACCTACCTTAACCTTGGTAGGTAAAGATGATAAAACAAGAAAAAAGTACTTAAAATTCATCATGTATGCTTAATAATAATTCAGGAAATAAGAGAGAGGTATTCTTTTGTAATTTGCTCGTGTAACCTTTCTAAAAAAGTAGAACCTTCCCTGGCCATAATTTCTGCTCTATGTTTTACCTCCAAGACTAACATCCTACTGTTTGATTAAATATGCAGTGAATAGCTCATAAGCACCAACAAACTCACGCTTGCATGTAACTAGCTCTTATACAGACACAAGCAAAAGAAAAAATCTCCCACTCTTAAAATAGAAAAATAGTAAATAGCTGAATCACTTATCACAAGATATCTCAGGAATTATATCAAACACCAGTAATGGTTTCCAGTTCAGTATTCTAATTGTCAGGTTGATCTCCAAATTTTCAATATCCTCATCCATTAGCACACTGAAAATTTTTCCCGAGTAAATTTTGTTCAATAGGTTCAGTGCACATGTTCAGCAATTATTTTTTACTTCGTCTTTTCTTCTCATAAATCATCTTTCACAAGGGTTGATATTTACATCCTACACAATAGTGCACCAGAATGGAGCAAAGCCTAGATGTAAAATGACTATGGGATTTACCTCAATATGAAGGGAATTTGAAGTTTTGGAGGAACAATGTCACCAAAAAAGGCAGCTTCTTCAGCCATTCTTAGCAAAACTCTCCGTACTATTTCTCCCAAGTACATGCCAGAAATGACTTTCTCAAAAACCTGCGGAAGATCAATTTAGGAACAATTGAGAAGATATTAGAAAAACATCAGCTAGCAAGGCAGACGAAGGGTTAATGGAGGTTATATGAAGAAATTTGTTAAACTACCTGTTCACCAGGATTTAAACTCTCAGCATCTAACGAGTTGTCATAATCAGTTAACGGAAGATGTGACGACCTAAAGTTACCCCACTCCATGTTAATGACCTACATTCAAATCCCCACATGAGCTCCAACTATTTGCTTTAAGAATTACATAACCTAAATAAGTACCAAAACTTGCTAACCATCTCTCCAGATCTGGGTAGAGCACCATGCCATTTTGGTATTGCTTGGGCACGCTCAACATAAGCAGCATTAGTTCCTGTACCTAAGATGACAGCAGCAACAACATCCTTGTTGGTGTATCTACCTCCAGCTAGTGTTCCAACTGTATCATTTACCTAGTTCAACACGGTTAAAATTAGGACTAGAAAAATGACATTACTAATTTGAAGTATTACTCCATACTCGGACTAACACGGGAAACCATGACCATCTACTATCAAACAAGGCTACCCAAAGAAAAACTAATAACCAATGCTGTTGCACTGAGAAATTTAAATTACCAGAGCTGACACAGTCATTCCAACACCTTGTCTCTCCATGGCTTTTGTCAATTCTGACACCACATCTTGGCCAACCTGTTTTGGAAAGACAAGACATGTCTAGTCCTTAGCATGCTTCTAATGGTCAGAAAGCACCTAGCATTACTTTGTTTCTAACTTGATCAAAACCAGTAAACAGTGGATAATGAAATACTAAAAGAGAGCTGAAGCAACAAGAACTAACAGTATCACTTATAGAGAAGCCTTTTGTCCACCTGACAAGTGTCCCAGATGCTATGGACGTTTGAAAGACAGGAAATGAGAATGTGAAACCTAATTCTCTCTTTTTACCCGGAGGAAGTTCATGCTCTTGCCCTTCTTCAGCAACAAATTTTGCAAGTTCTGCTGCTATATAATCAAACAGTGCCTGAAATCACAATCAAATTTCAAAGTTAAAAGATCTTAGATCTAAACTACCTTTAGTTTTGTCACCAATCCTTTGAAAAGGACAAGACTTACATCTGAAGTACCAGTCATCAAACTTGGAGGAATTGACACCTCAGCAAATTCTTGATTAACAAGACCAGCATCCGTTCCTCCTAGTTGAACCCGTAGTACACGGAAGTTTGTTCCACCAAGATCCAAAGCATAAAACAATCCCTTCTCATCGCTGCAACAATAGCATTGGCTTAATCACAATTATTTTACATGAAACATAAATGAGAACTGATGAATGTTTGTCCATATAATTCTGCTTGTCATTTCAGAAACTATGCTTTCCAGAACAACCATTCAGAGATTATGTTTCCCCTTTTAACCAAAAAGATTTCCCGCCTCGCATTGTTTATGCAATCAAGACAAAACTCCAAAAGATTAAGTGACAAGATTGACACAAAAGGCAACAGAACACCAGCAACTGAATAATAAGCTGCGTGCTAAAGATAAATCAACACAAACAATAACATCCCAGTAACCCTCTCCCTCTTTCCACCAAAATATACAAAATAAAATAAAACCTATAGACAGTGACATAAACTTCAGTATAAAGGAATCAAACAAATAATATTCCAAGTACTTGGCAATATATAGACAAAAAGGACATTACATGCATATTGGATTTAACCGTTGCTGATCAATGGATAACGACTATACCATCAACGAAAAACAGTTAAAAGTGAATCTAGTGAAACAGAAATTTACAGCAACAGATAACAGTAACCAGTGACCGAATATGGTTTGATCCAAGCAAACCAGAACATGACAAATACGTCGGCCAAACAGGATATTTTTGGTGAGCTTCCACAGTCATAGGCAAAGACGACAAATAATAATTAGGAAAAAAGACTAACAATAGTGGAAAGCGATCAGTACAGATATGCACGTAAACACTCAAAGAAATCGACTAAAAAATGGATCTGAAATAACATATTTCACACGAACTAGTTTAGATGTAAAACAAAGATCGAAACTTTATTAGCATTTCCAGCTATAAACACACGTCAATACATAAAAACTTGATCTTTTATCGATTTGTATTCTCTATGAGAAAAGCAGAAGAATACCCGGTAGGCAAATTGTCGACGTAGCTGATAAGCATCTTCAATTTGCTGCCACCTTCTGAAGCAAGCCCGGCGTGCATCTCCACAACCATAGCATCAGCTACCAGCTTCAGTTTTGCAATAGGAGTCGCACACTTCTCATCAACCTCCTTGAGTATCTCCATCGCTTTTGCCCATTTCCCATCTTCCCTCATTTTTCTCCTCATCACCACCGCGGCCGCCACAGCACCGGCCACCGCGGCCGTGCACACCACTGCCACCACCACCTTCTTCTCCATGTTTCACCTCAAAACTTAGTCGACCCAGATACCAGAAACGCAAAGAAAGGAAGCTCCTTTGTTCCTTTAAAAATCAAGTTTATATCTCGAGATTTAGAGTGTCATAAGCCAATTTGTGAAAAACCAACAATTGGGTATTGGGTATGATAGATTGTCAGATTCTAAGAAGGATCCGTGGATTTGGAAAATGGCATAATCGTTACTGAATCTCGGAGGAAAGCAGTGATATGGTTTTTTGATCTAATGGCTCGAGTCTTTAAACAAGCTATTGTTTGCCTTTTGTTAAGTGGGCTCTTGTTCACTTAAAATTGTACTAAGAAGATTCGGGTACACGTGTTTAATGTGCGTTTATTTGTTCTTTATCAAGATTCCTGAAAAAAGAAAAAATAAATATTTTTCTGTTATTAATAAGATATTTTGGTTCTTATCTGAAGAAAACAGTGAATATAACTAAAAAAAGAGTGCTTTGAGCATTACCAAGATATGTTAACTTTTTAAGTGTGAAAAGTTGAATGTATCATTATCCATTGGAATCTGAATTTGAAGAATTGAATGTCAAGTAAATGGAACTGATCACATCTTATTTATATCTTTGAGCATAGACCCAATTGTCTTTCCAATTTCTAAAATTAGAAAATAAAAACTAGAGAACGATTGGTACGATACCAATCCTAAATTTTCATGTCAATTTTAATACAATTTTATTGTGTAGCAATGAAAAAAGAAAAACAGTTCACTTACTAAGGTGTGAAAGTCAAGTTTCTCCAAATTCTGGAAATTTAACTATAAATAAGAACGAAAGCTGATCTGATTAGACTTGAGTGGCTCACAATTACATGCTGTACACTACATCATTGAAGTATGGTTCCTGTTTTGTCTTTACCAGAAATGGAACAAGACAAGTTTCCAAGAAGGCATGGGCGTTGGTATAGCAAGTTGCGTACAAGCTGGAGATGAAAGTTTCATAACCTGTAACTCATGAACAGACCTCGCAAATTGTGATAATGGAGACTACAAGACAATTAATTCCAATTATTCACATGGCCTGATTGAAATCCAACCTTTCCCGAGTCAAAAGCTTGCAAAAGATGCTAAAGTAACCATACCAATATGTATGGACCATCCCCCTAAACAAAAGGGATCCTGCTATGTTGTTCTTAAACTGCAAATGGCAAAAAGCCACGCCTTTTCCATTAACTTGGAGGCAAAAAAGCTAATTTAGAGCTTGGAATAGCATCTCAATTTGAGGTCAATGCCTACACAACGTTGCAAGACAAAACAAATGTACATATCTTTTTCAACACTACAATTTACAGTTAAAACTGATCTCTGTGTCTTTTTTGACTTCTCCCAAAAAAAAAAGAAACTGTCACCATAGTTTCACTCTCTCTCTTTCACCTCCTTTTTATACCCTTTAATCCTTCACTATATTTATAGATGTACACATGCCTACTCTTTCCTCTGCTTCATCATGTCCCCTTTATACTCTCTCTCGGTCTCTCTCTCTCCATCTCTCAGCTTTTTCTTATCAGGTTGTGGAGATTAATGGAAGCTCCAGAGGAAGTCATCACTAACATAGCTAAAGGCAAGCGAACCAAACACCAAAGGTTCAGTCTCCGATCCCTTTTGCCTTAACAACTAATTCCTCCGGTGGAGATGGAAGATTCATAATTGGCGATCATGAATATGCCAATAACAACAATTCTTGCTCATCTCCAACCAGTTCCAATAACATTGAATTGCCATCAGATAACACAGAAGATGAGGACATGGCCAATTGCCTTATCCTCTTAGCTCAAGGCCATTCAAGAGACTCACCAAAACCAGACAACGACGCCACCGGAGTTTACTACAACAGCCATGCTAACGTCGTTGTCAGCAACAACAATAACTCCAACAAATTCAGTAGTAGGAAATTCTTAGAAACTTCCACAGCTTCTGGCAAGGTCGGGTACTATGTTTATGAGTGCAAGACTTGTAACCGGACATTTCCCTCTTTCCAAGCATTGGGTGGTCACAGGGCTAGTCATAAGAAGCCAAAGACCACAACTTTCAACAACGATGAGAAAAAGCATATGGCTTTGTCGTCCGATGAAGAAGATGGAAACTATAAGAACATTTCATCTCTTTCACTGCAACTGATTGACGATAACAACAATAGAGGTACGTGCAGCAATCACCTCAACAAGGGCAAGGTTCACGAGTGTTCTATTTGCGGGGCGGAGTTTACGTCAGGGCAAGCTTTAGGTGGGCACATGAGAAGGCATAGAGCCCCTACGGGGAATAGCACCACAAACTTGTCATTAACACCAATGACTATAGAATATCACGAGGAGCCTAAGAAAGCAAGAAACCTATTTTCCTTTGATTTGGATCTAAACCTTCCAGCCCCAGAAGATGATAGATTCTCCTGCTTTGCTTCCAAGCAACAACAGAAACAGAAACAGCAACAGCAACAGCAAGATAACACACCTCTTGTCCTCTCCACCCCGGCTCTGGTGGATTGTCATTACTGAAAAAGGTTAACCTTTTTTTTTCCCCCATATTTTTCTTTACAGGGAGAATACTGACGTTTCTTTCACACTGAACTTGACATTGATGTACCTATATTTGTTCTTCTTTTTTTTTTCCTTTGTACAATCAATTTAAGAATTATAAGATTCTTTCTATTCATTTTGTCCATCGTTTGGATCAAAAGGAATTCAATTGTTACATATGAACTTCCGTTGGTGGTGAAAATAATTTGTGGTTTCAGAAAAGACTGTGATTCATGGCAAGTGCATGATGGGTATCTTTAATTTTGTCTTTATCAATGGCTTTTGTTCTTTCTCAACAAGAGGGAATGTGTTGCACACCAGAGAGAGAGAAAAGGGTATGGCTTAGGTTTCATTCATTGATTCATTTTCCTTTGCTCTGGGTGACAAGTATAGAATAAAAGCATAAAGAAAGTCAGTTGGCAACTGCACTTCCTGCTCTTGTCCTTTTCCTCCTAAGATAACCAATTGCTTTTGGGAATGTGTTATAATTTAGTCATTTTTGTTCTTTTCTTGGCTTTGTTGGCTTTCTCAATCCACACCCAGTGGACATCACAAAACGTCCACGGTCCACCAACTACTTGACGACCCATTGCCCTTCCAATGCACAGTCCATCCCTCAAAAAATCAACTCTCAAGATTCATTGACAACTTGTGCCCATCAGCACATATTTATTAAAAATACCAGAGTTTTTGGTCCAATCAACTGTCAAATGGCAACACGGCCATTAGCCACTGAGAGCTCTCCCCAATCAGCTTTTCGTGCCTAAAATGGTTTGCTTCTGTTTTCCTAATTTAACTAGTTACTTGAACAAAACTAAACTGAATCATTTGTACGCACGTACAAGTGAATTGGGATCTAGGAAGACAAAATATGATCTGGATCAAGTTCTTGTTGATTAGACATCTTTTAAACACCATTAACAGTTGTTCAGTATCAGTAGCTGTCTGTCCACCTCAGAGAAGGAGCAATTCATAAGACTCGTTGATAATCAATTTGATGTGAGGTTAGGCCAATTTCTATGCGAGCTTACATATTTTAAGTAAGTTGTAACAGAATGTGTCAAGTTGTGAGCCAGCGGTACCTATAAAAAAAAAATGTCGAACTCTTTTGATTGCTTCCACAAAATCTAAAAAGAAGCAAGTCATTGAATATGAACGTGTTACTTGGCAGTGACACTTTAAGGGTAGGAAGCCATTGAATATGAATAAACAATTCAACCAAGCATATTGGAGTTTTTCTTTTTTTTTTTCCTTTGTCAAGCTAATATTTAACCGTATAATATCAGGCTAAATATAATTTTACCCTATGTTTGATTTTTTTAAAACCAAGTTCCACTTATCTTTTGGTTTAGGCAATACATAAGGAAATTATCAAAAATATCTTATTGCTTCTTCTTATATGTTGTCCAGGAAAGAAGGGAATAATTAACAGCTATTGGCCGTGGCGTCAGTAGCGAAGCCAGGAATTTATTTCAGAGGGGGAAATATATATATATATAGTTTTTTTAATCCAATCTACTATAGGCAACGATATTTTTTTAGGGTGGACAACTCCTACATGCATATATATCTTCTTTTTTAAAAAAATTTGAGGGTGGACATATCTTACAAGTGGCTTCGCCACTGGCGTTAGAGCAATGTGATTTGTGCATTTAAAGTGAATACTGATACTCCAAGAAATTAATACAGTAATGATAAATTGCTAATATACGACTAGGCATTATTCACTGAGTAATTAGGAAAGTTCGACTATGAAACTTTCCTCCAAATTTTTGGTATATGTTATATAGTACTATAAGAGCCGTTACGAACATTTTATAGGTCCGGATAAAGTAAAAAAAAAAAAGAGTGCTAATGAACCGACATTTTATTTTTTTATAAAAGCCCAAAAATAGGCAAAATTAGGGACTCATTTTTTACTTTGCCGAGGGCCTATAAATACTAGAAACAGGCCTGATCGACAATATATAGATATGTAAGTTTTAAAAATATATTATTATTATTAAAAATTAACAACTATACATAAATGTTTTAAGTCATAAGTTCTAGTCCTTAATAAAAATACTAAATGATTATAATAACATCTTATAAATGTCAACAATAATAAACATTACTAAAAATAGTAGCAACAACTGAACATCAATACCCGAGTACAAAACACCAAGAGAATTCACTAACAAATACACAGATGATCATGAAAAATAATTTATCCACACATTTTTAGATATAAAATCATTAATAATAGTATCAAGATCAATATTATTCAACATATCCTTTTTGATACATAAAATAGCTAAATCATTAAAAAAAATTTGTGACATTAATGATCTTAAGTAGGTTTTCAATAATTTTAATTTTGAAAAATTTCTCTCAACTGATACTACAGTCACAAGTACATTCAATAGAATTTGATAAACAATTGAAACATTTGGATAACAATATGCAATTTTAATAAATTCAAGAATTTCAACACATGACATTGACTTATTTGACAAAATCATTTGTGACACTTTTAATTCAGAAAAAGATTATCTAAATTCACATCTAACACATTATTATGTGAAAAATAGTTTTAAATTTTGTACAAAATTCTCTTAACTCATTATTATCCAACAACCTCAACTTCTTTAAATCAAATGAGAAATAAAAATACTTTGAAATGTCAGTAATTGTTCAAATTTATTCTTAAACAAAATAATTGTCATATCCACAAGAACTAGAAGTTTTAAAAGAGAGGTGGGTCATTATATATGGCGAATAAAGATACGATATGCCGATGAATGTACAACTTCTTTTAAGAAAATATCAAACATTAAGAAAATGCCACAATAATTATCTTTTTTAATTTTTTAGTATATACTTTTAGATAAATGTCAATCCATTCTAATCTAATTACTTGCAAAATGCTATTTCTCAATTCTAAATCATTATTTTTTATTCGATCGAAAAAATAGGATTTTTTAAAAATGAAATAAGGAATAAACAAACAATGGATAAATCCAATAGACCTTTTTCCTAGGAATGACAATAAGCCGAATCATGGGCCACCTTCGTCAAATTTTTTAAAAAAATTAAAAAATTAAAAGTGTAAAACAATATCTTGTTTTAATTGAGTCTAGGCCTAGGTTGCTCAGGCCTAAGTCTACCCAAAGCCCAACTCTTTTAAACAAAATAATGTCATTTTGCTTAAAATAGTTGAGCCTCGGGTTGATTTGAGCCTAGGTCTGACCTATGGACCGACCCATTGAAAACACTTAAATCTGAGCCATGAGCTAGCCCATCGTCATCCCTAACTTTCGCAGGCGATTGGCCCCCATCCAATTGGGAAATCGAATCCAATTATATATTAAGATCAAATATTATTATATTAATAAAATATATGGTTGTTAATAAAGATGTTAATATATATCACTACAACAAAAACAACATTTGGCTAAGAAAAAATTTGTCACTAAATGTCTCAAAATCGTCGCTAATAGTCATTAGTGACAATTTATATTCGTCGTTAAACCCCCACAGCTGAAAAATATAGTTCATGTTTTTCGCTAACCATTGCTAATAGCTTTTGCATACGCGTTATTTTAGTAGGAAAAAACTATTAGCAACGTTTTAAGAAAATGTCGCCAATACATTTTTGCTACGTTTAAGTTTCGTAGCTAAAAATTATTAGCTACTTTTTCAATAACGTAGCTAATTGTTTTTAGCTACATTTCTAAAAACGTGGCTAAAGGTTTTTGAAAATGTTGTCAAATATTTTTAGCTACGTTTTATAAAATATAGTCAAATTTTTAGTATACATTTTAACAAAATAATATATCATATTAATTATAATTATTTGTAACATTTTAATCCATATTATTTTATATAATATTTAGATTTTTTGTTAATTTATTATACAAAAATAATTTATAATTTGAAGCATTATATATAAAAAAAATAAATATCATTAAATTATACCAAAAAAAGAATATTCTTCGTATACAAGATTTTAATTACAACTTTAACAATCCTTATAAACAAAATAATAAATAGAGGACTAGTTTACAAATTATAAATGCTAAGATTACTAAAAAAATTACAACATAACTAGAATGACTCTAGGTTTGTCCATGTCGATGAGAGCAACTTCATACGTCAGCCATCATATACGAAACATTAGTCATAAGAATTATGAAAGTAACATCAAAATCGGTAGAGTGCCTGAAATTATGCAAAATTAAGCAAATTTGTTTTCACTTACGAAAGATAAGAGGGCAATGCAATGAGAAAGTAATCTAGCAAAATATTCACTGAAAACTATTAAGTACTTTCTAAAGTACAACTTCTTTATCAACAATCCAAGTTGAGAGTCAAACAAAAACATATATGCAACAGGTGCATCTATATCTTGAGTAACGTTAAGTATAATTTAAACAATAAGAATAAAGGTTGATGAATAAAGACAAACATGACAATTTAAAAACACTTCATCTCTAGAGCTCCCGGACTACAATCACTAATATAAATTTTAAGTTGTAAGTGAATCTAAATTTTTTGAACTATTGGAATTTTAACATAGTATCTACAACAAGTTAAATACCATTGTTTTTGTTCCTAAATTTTTACCACGAAAGTTAGTTATGACAACAGGTTCTAAAATCCAATGCTATTAAGTTGTTATTATGATATTTCTCCTCAAAATAAACATAACTAACAAGAAAATCCTAGAGCAATAAAGAAAATCATTTTCATTATTCATAGGAACATTGACTTGACTATCTCCTAAAATATATTACCCATTTTCTATCAAGTTTACCGGTACAAGTTTGCAACTAATCAGTTATAAGCATGCCATAACGTACAAGATTACTCCAACAGTGTAAGTTGCATGTAATAATTACTCCAGCAACCAAATACTTAAAGGAGTTAAATTATACAAATTACAAACTTAGGATACTTGGAATCATCAAGCTTAGCATACTAATTGGATATATGAATCTTTGATAATATAATATAATGCTTCATTAATCATGATGGAATCAGAAAGAAATTTGCCCGAAGATGTTTATGTGGCTAAAGTTCATACTTAACATAAGCAATATATCTGCACTCAAATTCAAGCCATACAAAGGTATTTGAGATGACAAATTTACAGGAAGCAAGAATCAATGAAGTGAACAACAATTGCCTTTTGATCTAAAGTGAGCCACTCGTTAGTAGAATCATCTATGATTGTACCTCCAATAACCACATTCGTGTTTTGTCGAATCCTTCCTTCTGCCTTTGACACCTGTGGACATGAAACATAAGAAAGTGTCAAACCATAATTATCTATTTTATGTGATATAAAAGGAAGGTCAATTATACGATATCATTATATCTAATTTGTTCATAACTAATGCTTGATGAACCCAAATGTTGTTCCAAAACTATCAATCTCTGTATTTAACAGGATTGTATATGAACATTTACAAAAAAATTTGATATGTGCTTTTGTTATTGGAGCACAAGGTTTACCCTTAATTACAAATTGGATTACAAAGTCTAAACTAAAAATTCACGTATAACAGCTTTAAAATTTTGACACATAAGCGAGGGAGCCCAAGAACTTTAGCCAACTCTTTAATAATGATCCTTTACAAATAGCTACGTGAACTATGAAAAAGATCTTGAAACAAACTTTTTCCTTTCCATTAACAAGTGTTGTCGTTTCAAAGCTGGACACCTTTGCAGGCATGAAATCAGTTCCACTTAAGTACAAGCTAGAAATCATTATGATAATATTTGCACCAACCCAGAAAAGGTGAAATGACAAAAAAAGGAATCATTTAAGCTACAACACATTACCAGACCTCAACTGCTGAATCTTTGATAAACACCCTGCATATAGGAAACTTCTATCCAATGATCATAGAACCAAAAAATTGCTCTTTGATCTGTGGTACATTATGTGAAAAAAAAACAAGGTGTCATTCATCCAATAATCATGAGTATTACTATATAAGAAATACAACTGTGAACAAAAAACATATGAATAATACACAAAATCCACCAAAAACCTATTGAAGTTTAATAGCGGTGATAATATCAAAATCTTTTGGCGCTTTTTTCAAAATTAAATCTCTCACACATCCACCCACTAAGTAAGCATATCCTCTTTCTTGTACAATTCCTTAACTGAGTAGATTTTCTTGCACAATGAAAAGACAACCCAAATTGTAGTTGTAAATAGATCTTCTTTCTTGTTCAACTCAATTTTCGAAAATGAGAACCTCAATTTCTTGCTCCATACGTCTCAAAAAAAATAGAAAACAGTAAGGTCATTTAGGCAGTAAAATGGTAATATCTGAACAATTAGTGAAAAATTGAAAGTGGGCATTAATAAAAAACGAATTTTGAAGTAATAGTCACCATCTTTCTTTCTATCCAAACAACTAACTGATTGTCACTACCTGGGGAAGGAATTGAAAAGGAACCCACCAAATAACAAAGAGAAGAAATGAAAGGTCTAAATGAAAGTGAATCACTTTTGTTAGATTACCTAAATAATACGGTAAATGGGTACTTGAAAATGCAGCGAAGATGATGTCTTTGTTAAGAACTGAAACAAAGTGGAAGAGTTTCACACTAATTCTGGGAATTACACATCACTCTTATTAAACAAACAAGGCTTATAAATAGCCTTTTACAATCTTAACAGAAAGAGAAAAACCAGCTCACGTTTACAACTAACCAACGTGATAAATGCACAAACAAAAGGACCACTAAACACGTTTCCTAAAG
>JAOSBP010000005.1:3283339-3293715 GCA_027563825.1 Erythroxylum mucronatum
TCACATGGCCTGATTGAAATCCAACCTTTCCCGAGTCAAAAGCTTGCAAAAGATGCTAAAGTAACCATACCAATATGAATGGACCATCTACCTAAAGAAAAGAGATTCTGCTAAAAGTTGTTCTTAAACAGCAAATGGCAAAAAGCCATGCCTTCCACGAATGCCTTTTCCATTAACTTGTTACTTGGAGGCAAAAAAGCTAATTTAGAGCTTAGAATAACATCTTAATTTCAGGTCAATGCCTCAAATAGTTCTCAAGTTCAAGCTTCTTCTACCATTTGCCAGGTTGATTATCTTCCACAATCAGCAAAGCCAGGAAAAAAGAGAAATCCATGCGATTATGGGAAATCCCAGTGTGCAAGCAAGAGAGATTACAGTAATTTTTTTTTTAATATTGACAAGGGTACAAATGGTTTCAGACAGTTGAATACAAAGCCTTACTAACTTCATATCACAAGCTTCAAATGAAGCATTTAGCAAATTGCATGTTCCAGCCCTCTTAACTGAAAGAAAAACTAGTTCACCTTTAACACATTTCCTACCCTCCACAACACTTCACGCAACAAAAGAAAAGAGAGAGACAGACAGAAAGGAATAGAGAAGAGAAGAAGAGGTTCGAGCAAGAAACTATGAAGAGCATGAAGCAAAAAATGCTTCTGCAGAACAGCATACTTTGTTTGAAATACTGTACACAGGACATGACAAGCAACATCTCCCAAACTCTTAAAGTTATGTCCACAATCGATTTCCGGTCCATGATAGATTTTGCCGAGGATGCCTGAAAAAATTTAAAGAAATGAAAGCCAGCAATTAATATAACACTTACCAAACACTGCTGGCTTTCTGTCTTTCCTCAAACTCACAAGATGGGCCAAAAGAACCATTGCCCACTCGTACATATGCTTGCATCTCATCTCATGCTGGAGACTTGAAACTCAGCCTGTTATTAAAGTAACCAGGAAAAACCAAAAGGAGCAGTATAAAGAAAAACATTGTACAAAATATCATATGGAACAACAGTAGAAAGAGAGGAGCACATGCCTGACCAACCGTTTCTCTGGTGATTCCAAACCAAATGCACCCACAGATTCTAGTATGATTCCATTTGCAGCATTCGGCTTCAATAGGGAGAAAAATAAACCAAAAATTAAAAAATAGGTAGATTGGTTAGAGCTCAAGGTAGGGTCAGAATCACAACAACAATAACATGTACTTTGTAAAATACAGTAGATAGTCTGGGGTGAAAACTACTCCCATATGAGACCACAAATAACATGAGGTTTCCAATATAGAATCGCATGCATGAGAATAAGAAACTGACCAGAGTAGGAAAGAAGCAAAATAATAGGGGATAAGGGATTTTATATCAAAAACCTCTAACTCTTTGCCTGATCCATCTTGCAATGCTCCACTCCGCTCCTCAGAAACATTTTCCAAAAGAGACTCGGAATCTGCATCGCAAGAATCACTGTGAGAACACCCCAAGTTATTACTTCCTTCAATGCTTCCATTATTACCCTCACTGCTTCCAGCCACTGAAAGAATTCCCACATCCTCACATGAGCCAACTTCACTTGCAAGTGATGTGACGGTGCTGGAATTTGAGCCACATTCTGCTTCAATATCCACTGGGCTCGCTGTCTTCTTGCCTGTGTTAAACGACTCTACAGTAGACCTCCCACCAACCTCCACCCACACCTGCCCAGACCGCAAGCCATCTAACTGGCAGGCATCATTCCCTTCACGAAATGGCACACACACAGGAGATGTGGAACTGAACCGTTGGCTGGCTTCTGGAGAAACTGAACCTTCCCCTGTAGGACTTCTACGTCGTTTATCAGGCGAATCTTGTGCAGCCTCCACTCCATTGGAATCTTTCTTCCTCTTAAGATGCCTCTCACCAGATCCAGTCTGACAAGCATCACCATGTTCACATGACTGTTTATCTGATGGTGGTTGGTTTGTCCCTCTAGGGTGCCGAGGACGTTTATAACCATCTGGAAAAACATAAGAAGGAATCTGCTTTCTACGAACATGAGAGATATAGATTTCCATTCCGGGTTTCCAAAACATATACATATTAATAGAATGCCTGAACTCGTCTACAGAACCACGGATATCAAACTGTTGGCCCTCCTGCACTATCTCTCCCTGTTTCCTCTGCAAACCCATAAAAAATGCTGAGTGGGCACATAGTTTAGACGAGTCTATGAACTCATGAGGGTATGGATGGCACTGAAGCTTCCCATATGTATCTCGCTCAATCTGCAGCATGACATTGCATAGTGAGATTGAGGTACAAAGAAAATCCATATATTCGTAATCATAAATTTCAGTGAACAAAGTATCAAGCTGATAAAATCTTAATCACATTACAGTAATGCAAAAATCAATACCATTAGAGTCAACTGCCTAAGTCGTGATTCCACCCAACCTTTCCAAGCACGCAAATCATCAGCATGAGCTGCAATTATGTCAACCTGTAAATAGTTTCGGTAGCTTTCGAAAAACAAGTAAGGCTCGAACAGAGTACTCCACTGAGATTTATTCAATTCTATCTCCTGACAAATATTGTTACCATACTGGAACTGCTCCACCATAACCCGTAGGGTACTTGTTGACACGTTATAGCTAGAATTCATGCAAGGATAAGCAGGTGTTATAATTGGCATATGATGAGTGCGGTCACGAGGGTTTTTTCGAGGATCCCAGACAGAAAATCCAAGTTCATCCTCCTCAATGGGGCACAGCATCACAGGGTTTGGCCAACGCCACTGTGTATAAACCCTGAAGAATCTCGACACCAGCATGCTAGGAATGGCATTAGGATAAAGCTGGCATACTCTAGCAACAAGAAGAGCCCAATTCACACCACCAAGGAATCCAGTCACCTGCACAGAGTGAAAGGGGGGAACAAGGACAAATCAGAAATGGCACAACTTTGGAAAGCAATTTGAAGTAAAGGAGAGGGAGAAGGGGGCTACATAAATTTGGATCACTCACATTAGAATAAACACCGCGTCTTTTCGCCCAAAACTTCACACATCGAAGGGTTGTGCGGAAGTGCTACAAAGAAAGAGAGATCTAGATTTACAAAATGGATCCAGAAAACCAAAATTCATACTTGGAAAGGCACTAAAAAGAAATCAATCAACTGCTAAATATCAAGCATAGCATTTCACCTCAACATTTGGAACCAGCTTAAGAATTTGATCAGCAACCCTGCAGCCATTAAGACTTCGTACAGTAGGCTCATCAACTTCGTATAGAACAGACAAGTTGGAAATGTCCAAATCCTGTGAACAAATTGGAGAAACTTAAAAATTTCAAGCAATAGATGAAGATTTTAATCAAATTACATCTTCAAGATGTAATTAAAAAGAAAACTAAAAGCACAAGGCACAAGCACGTAAGCTTCTACATGACATCATTGCCAAACATAAACTATACTCCACAAGATCACCAGAGATAAGGAAGAGATCTAGTGTTATACGAAAAATGAAAACAACACACAACACACAGCATGCAGCATAATAGTAAATTAATGTGTTATAAGAGATCTAAAAGCAAACATAAGATTGATGCAAGAGAGAACTTTTCAAACATCTTGTCTGAGAAATTGATTTCCAAGTCTGAAAGAGAGAACCCTGTTGATAACTTTGAAGAACTTAATCAAAATTATTCATGAATTTGACCATGACTTACTTCAGGTACCACCAAAAGAGAAATACTTGCATAGAGAAGGTCAATTGATATTCCATCAAACTTGAATTTCATCACAGGAACATGAGCATCTGGAACTGGCTGTAATTCAGTGATTTCCTCCATTTCTGCTAGTATATTGTGCAATACAAAGAAAAAATCCTCCTGTAAAGACAGCAAAAATTTAGCTTTATAATGCCAACGATAACAGGGATTGTATTATCGGTAACTTAATTTGCTAGCCACTATATACCTCCCGATTGACATATGATGGTCCAACACATAGTGTGTCGATGTCAGCTCCAGGACCATGTACCTATCAAACTCAAAATTAGCAGACTCAAACACCACCAAGAAATTGCAGATGGGAGCAATTATACCGAAATGAGAAACCAAATAGGCCCAAGACAAATACTTGGCATAATTAGTGTAACCATTTCAAATTTAACAAACACCACATTATTGTGTAAAGCATTAATGACATCAAAGTGAATTCTGGTAACTGAAAATACAGGAAATAAGCATACCCCGAGGCGATAAGAACCAAAAGTAAAAATTAAGGCATTTGCATTTTCCACCATCTGATCTGTGTACCCCCTTAGGTGTGTAAGCTGCTTCACCCAATCTTTCACAATCTAAGGGATGGAATTGTTGTTAGAACTTTGGTCTAGCTACCAAAGGTGCAAAACAAATGAAAAGTAATCACAAGTACAATAGATATAACCAAAACATGCAAAGGAAAATAATTAAGATAAATCAACACCCATGCACAGGGGAAGGCACATAAATGGCTCATATGGAAAGAGCATCAAAGAGCTCAGAGACTAGATCGTAAAGTTTTAGCAATATTAAGTAGACACAGATGAAGGATGTTTATAACTGAAATGCCACTTTTGACAGCATTAAGATGAACAAACTATTATTCTAGATAGGGAAGTTTTGCTTCTAGTTTATCACTGAAATTGGTCAACGATGAACTGTCTCTAATCCTAGCATTTGATTGCTGTGGCAGTACTTTCACTATGTATATCATTTGCATTTCATTTATGTGGCAGCTCATACAATGTATGACCTGCATATTGTAAAATGGCGGCAAACATCACCATATCTGGATGTTAGTTTCATGGATTACTGCACAACATCAAATCCCGTCTACATGTTTCCTCTGTTACTCCCGTATATATAGTGGCCATATCCGACTTACATTGGATATCTCCTTTATATACTAAGATGCACGATATGATGGTAGTGATTAGGGATTTAGCACTATGATACAACAGATTCCATAATTTACTCAATAACAAATGACTAGTTTGCAGAATCTAGTGCGGCGTTCTCCCCCCAAACCCTTCTTTTACAACATAGAACCACAAATGCCACTCCAAACTATCAAAACCATATATCTCTACTTGCCCAAATTTGGTTTTATTTTAACATACTGGGGTTATAACTCTCTGATCACTCTGTAGGCATCATGAACCGAAGATACTTTCAAAAATAAATACTAAATAAAAAGCTCCTATAACAACTGAACTAAATAACCATAGATCAGAAAGTAGGATACTGTCTACAAACATTGTATAGACAAGAATACAGTATTTTCTACCATTATATTGAACAGGCATCCAACAGTCACACAAGCTAACAGCAATAACTGAATTGCAATGCTCGCTATGAATCCAAAAACCAAAAAAGTCAACGAAAGGTACACCACCAAGTCAAAATTCTCATCACGAAAAGAATCGAACTTTAATTACAAAATATCAACAGATTACCTGTCTAATCCGACCCAAAACCTCCTCCCTCTTCATCGCTTCTTCTTCGCTCTCGTAAAGCCCAGAATCAACCAGAAACTTCCAAATGAAAACAAAAATACAATTAAGTAGCAGATTCTCAATACCCTAAACACAACAACCGCTACCAAAAAGACCCAATATTTTTCAAAAATAAAACAAACCCTAAATACCTTTGCCAATTCACGGCTCCTCTGACCATCAACCTCTGTGGGCCCCGCCACCGATATCGGCTTCGTAACGCCAAATTGCTTCAGCGGTGGCGCTGATCCACTCAATCCCTCTGGACTCACAATCTCGGTAGCCATTAAAGGAAGCAAATCACAGAACTCCAAGACGCCAATCGACAAAACCAAAACCCAAATCCGATTTTCAGAGCACGACAAACGAAAAACTCGAGAGTTCGGGCGACAAGGTCAACTAAAACCCCTTAAAGTCAGAAACAAAAAACGACCCAAATTTCCAATTGAACAGAACAAACAAAAAGTGCGAAACTTTTCCTGAGAAAACGCAGCAATGAGCAAGGAGATCAATGATTTAGCTAACCCTAGAAATCAAAGAAAAAAAACACGCAAAAAAAAAAAGAAGACAACAGATCCGAAATCCAATTAAACCCCAAAAACAAATAGTACAAACCCGAATTGAATCGGGAAAACTTAAATTAAAGATTAAAAAAAACAAAAGAAAAAAACTAGCGAGAGAGAGAAGAGAGATAAAGAGCGAGGTGTGTGGGGTGTATCTAGAGAAAGAGGGTCCTGGTGGGTGACTGGGGGGGTTGATTTTTCTCGAGTGATACTTTATTGCACCTGTGGCGATCTTGTACTTTTTTAGGAATTTGGGGCTTTAAAAAATTTACCCGGATGGAAGGGACCAGAATGCAAATTCAACAAATTTGCTTTTATGATTGTGAGCCTTTCGTTGCCCCGAAAAAGGATTTATATGTCCATTTTGGATTAGGAATCTTTACAGGTTTCCTCTTTTGTCTTCACTAAACGATTAAATTGACTCTAATTCAACACATAACTTATATGCAATGAGTAATTTGTTCAATACACATTCAAATAATTGTATAAACAATTTATCATTTGAATTATTATTTTATATATTAAGTTATTTGAAATAAAGGTAAATTTGTGTACTACTAAATGGGTTTTTGGAAAGTTAATAAGAAATTTTCTTCACCACAAAAGCCTATTTTTGAACGGGTGTTTGATTGTAAAATAAAAAATCACTTCTTTAATAGATATAATTTTTTTGACAGTCAAAGTACAACTTTTTAAGAAGTTCAAATTTGGAGCTTCTCAAAAAACCTCTCAAATGCTTTTGTCGAGTAGATTTTCAAATCAATTAATGATTATATCTTTTAGTTCATTTTACCCTTATGTTTTACACATAATTCTCACAACATCCACAAACTCATCTTCACGTTTATCTTGCAAACCCATGTTCTCTAATCTCTTGAATATTGTTTAATATACTTTAAATAATATTTATATGCATAAATAATTTTTATTACAAAATTAAATATAGTTAAAATTAATTTACTTTCTATTTTTATGTTGTCAAACAGTCTACTAAATGAAGCTCTTTCAAAAAAATTCCTTTTAAAATGACAGTCAAACAGTCAACTGACTTCTTAGAAAAATTCTTCTTAAAAAAAAGTTATACTGCCAAAAATTTTACTGATATAAGCTCAACTAAATAGAAGTTAAATTATCCAGATTTTGTATATCACTAAAAAAATTTACTAAATTGTTGCTGTCAGTAAGTGATTTGAAATAGATAGTTTGAATTATTAAACAAAAATTTTAAGTCCACGCTTGAAAAGGTAACAATTATTTGATTTTCTATTATTAAAAACAAATATTTATATCTAAAATAACCATGAAATCAAGTGAATTCTCATTCGCTTAACTCTTAATCACTTGCGAAAAATCATCTTTTAACACAAAACCAGAATAATTTTAGAAAGGTTAGGATGTGTCTAAGCTTTGTTTTCGCATGCTATTATCACTCCCACACTAATTACTAAAATGACTTGGAAGTTAATATACATGCTCGTTTCCGTATATGGAATTATGATTATATAACGTATATTCCAAGTAATGATGTAAATTTATAGTTTTATCCGAGTAATTAATTTAGAAATTGTTAATCAAAGATGTGTAAAAAATTAAGAAGGTATAATAAAATAATTAATCAATTGATTCGTTAAGAAAGTTGTTGAATGATAGGAACCTCGCAAAAAATGTTTGATTTATTTGGTAAAAATTCATCCAATTAAATCAGTTAAATCATAAAAATATTGAATTATTTAATTTTTCAGTTTAGGTTTTAATTTTTATGTTTGATTTACTTTAATAACTCTTGTTTTTAAAAACTGATAAATTTATTAATTAATTAGTAAATTTTTATTAATTAATAAATCAAAATAAATCAATTAATTTTGAGTACTTTTTAATTATACTTCAAATTATTCGACGGATCAGAGCATTCTCTTTTAATCATATTTTAAATTATTTAATTTTATTCAATTTTCAATCGGTTTTATAACAATCCAATACCGGCTGAACTTTTTGAACCTTAAAATCTTGTATTATTCATTTAACTTGTGATTCTGTTTTTAAAACATTGGATTTATTAATTATAATTTCCAATTAAAACAATATATAAAAAAAAGGATAAATATAAAGTAAGGATCAAAGTGACACATTCTATGCAAAAATAATATTTGATGATTTTTAATTTTAATTTAAGTATCATTCTCCTTAAATGGTACCATGTTTTAAGGAAAAAAGTATTAATTTTAAATGACCACTCTTAATAAAAAATATTAAAATTAAATAAAATTGGATTAATTTTATATTCTAAATTAAACTTAAATTTAGAAAATTATATTAATTCCATTTAAATGACTTAAATAAATTGAATTTGTTATAAATTTAAAATTATTTTTAAAATAATATTTAATGAATTGTAATTAATAAAGTCGAGAATCAATCAAAACGTGTTGACGGCCCTTACTCTAACCAACGTAAAGTCGTGTGAAGCAATGGCTTTACATGTGAATACACGCATGTTTAAAAGCTGCTGGAGCCGACATTTTGTACAAGTTGGTGTCAGCTGTCTGAATGTGCACCGCTAGAGACTTTAGAATCAGATGCTACAATTATTCTTCTGCTTCTCTGTTTTAAACTTTTAACAACCATGTTAATCTCGAGTTAAAACTGAAATTTGGCATTAAAATTTTATGAAATTTGTTTTAATAATAATATTTTAAAAATTAGACAGAAATTTAAAATAATAAAAATTAAAAATTTAACATATATTAGACCGCGATAAAATTGATATAAATAAAATTTAAAAAACTTCAAATAAAATTAAAGAAGGTGATTTTTTTTTACTGAAGAAGTTAGAATCAAAATAAGTAGATTCTCAAATAAAAATAACTAATTTATTATAATTTATAAAAACAAAATTACTTAATAAATCAATTAATTTGTAATAAAAATAATTATTAAAATAAATTAAATTAAAATTTTAAACAATTCAAAATTCGAACAATTCTATTTATTATTATAATCATTTGCATCTACAAAAGTCGAAGTTTAAAAAATTGGGGTTTATATAATAATCTAAAATTAAATTTATTAATAAAATATTTGATAAATTACAGTTTAATAAAAAGTGATGAATTCAATTATATTTATCAATAATTTATTGAATAAATTAATGACTTAAAATTAAATTTTAAAGGAGTAATGAAGAAGTATTAAATATTAATTCAAAGGAAGCCTGATCGTGCAGACTGTCAGAAGTATCAATCAGCATTGCCTTAGGGAGCAAGCTTCCATGAGATCATATATGCATTGATTGGATCGTATAAAGAAAATTATGCCTTTTTACCTTTTATGGATTTTCTATTTTTGTTTCTATTTAATATATAAGGCATATAATATATTTAAAATACTTAAAAAAAAGGTTTTCATGACAATGAGGGAAAACACATCATGTCTTAAATCATTTTTAAAAAATCAAAGATGATGAGAGAAATTTGGAATTTTAATAACATGTTAAATTTTATAAATCATATATTAGCCTAAAATTAAAAAAATAAATTATAAATCTTTTTAAACTTTTAACATGGAACAAATCTACTTATAAATTTTCAATAATATACCTTCCTAGTAAATAAATTCAAATGCTTAATACATTAGTTGAACAAGTGGATTCACACCTGTTACAATATAACAACAATAATATTCAATGTAAATTTCATTGAGGTGCGGGGTTTAAAAAGGTCTAATAGTATGTTGTTTTACCCTTAACTAATTGAGATACTGTTTTCAAATAACCCATATGAAGTAAGAAGGGGAGAACATATATATACATAAAGAATAAATAATAAATAAATAGTAGTAATGAAAAATACTAAATAAAATGATAATAAGAATAAATAAAAAACAAAATGGTTTTTAAATGATTTTTTAAAAATACAAAAATAAATAAATACTGAAAAACCGAAAGGGGGTTAAATAGTTTCGCAAACTTTCCGCAAATTTCCTTGGCACTAATAAAATATAAAAACAAGCAAAACCGAAATAATAAAAACACCAGAAATTTGGTAACGCAGTTCAGCACACCTTGTCTACGTCTGCGGGGCCTTCACCCAGCTTAATAACTTTCACGAAGGTACAATAGTTTTATCCAAGTCCTTACTGAGCCGACACCACTCAACCCTTGACACTATCCCTCAACCTCACTTCCCGTGAAAGAATTTCACCCGTTCGATAAAAAGACTCACTAGAGAAGAAATGGAAGAAAGAAGGAAAAAGGGGTTGTGCTTCAATTGCGATGAAACATTCGTGCGAGGCCATCAGT
>JAOSBP010000005.1:3293815-3313109 GCA_027563825.1 Erythroxylum mucronatum
GTACTGACAATTTGCAACTTATGAAAACTCAACATGAAGGACTAAATTAAGCACAAAAATCATGAATTAGGAGTCAACAAATGCATAATTAATTAAGAAAGCAGGGCCAATTTATAGTATAAATCTGGTTCAATCAATTATCTTTAAGAAGATCTGGAAAAATCAAAAGCTCACTCCCATACGAGATTTCCTTCAGCACAACTTGTCTCTCCAAAAACCTGGCATATAAAGACCAGAACACCCAACACACATAAGCTGCTTCTTGATGTTTACATCATAGTCATGAAAGCAATAAGGCATTTAATGCTTCTTTGAATATGCGTGAAAACAAAAATCAATGCCAATAGGTCTAGGTCTTTTGGCATTCAAGAATCAAGAGATAATCTATTATTCAACATAAATATTCAATGTAGATATATAGACGTGCACCAATACTCCAAAAACACTGCCGCACACCCAACGTTATTTTTCAGCCAAAACAAAAACAAGTCTCCTTATTCACGCAACCTCTTGATTTTCCTTAGAAAATTCCTTTTCAAATAAGGATAGTATGTGATCAGCTATCAACCACTGAAGATTATGCTTATTAAGAATATATTTCCAATTCAAATCCCAAGCACTAGAAAATTCCTTTTTAAATAAGGATAGTATGTGATCAGCTATCAACCACCGAAGATTATGCTTATTAAGAATATATTTCTAATTCAAATCCCAAGCACTATCTAATTCCAAAATAATGCAATCTTCAATACCTAATCACCAATTAAGGCACATCTTCAGGAATTATGGAAATTCCCATATCCAGTAAAAATGCCAAAAATAAAGATAGGATATATTTAACATAAATCCTAACAAATACAAATAATAATGATATATGGAATATAATGTAATAAAATAAATATATATTTATCCTTCTAGTTATTTTTATTTTATTACATTATATTCCATATATCATTATATATATGTGTGTGTATATATATCTAATACTAATAATCATAATAACATGGATAATCATAAATATAATAATAATAAGAAGAAAATGAATAATAATATTATTATCATTGGTGGTAGTAGTAAAAGTGGTGATGGTGATGAAGATGATAAGAACAGTAAAGATAAGAGTTAAAGGATTAAAGAGGACTATCAAGATCTTTTTACGGAGGATTCTTGACCTGAATCTTAATACACCAAAGTTTTCGATTGTGAGTTATATCCTTGATAAGTTACAACATTATCATATCATTTTGTATCACTTTTTCCTAATCCTTCTTAGGTCTCTATATTTGTCTTTTGCAATCGCTAAATATGATCCTTTTACATCTTCTTATCAAAGTGTTTGGATATCTTTTCTTAACATTACTAAACTACTCAAGTTTTGTCTATCTTAATTTGTCTATAATATTAACGATCTTTAATTTGTCTTTCACCGTTACAATCCTGATCTTATCATTTTTTGTAATATTGCACATCAAACAAAGTATCATCATCTCTGTCACTACTAGTTGATGAGTGTAAACTTGTTTGATAAGCTGACACTTCTCTTAATAGAACATGACCGACACCTATTACAATACAATATTATCCTTTTATTGGATCATAAGCAATTTGTTTGCTTTTCCTAATCAGTAATTTAAAAACCAAACTGATTATGTCGGATTAACAGTGAAAATCTTGAACTGATCAATGTTCTAATTCAACCTTTAATTTTTCGGTTTAATTTAAATTAATAACCTTTGTTTTTAACAACTGATTAATTTAATTTTTGTAAACTAATTAGTTTTTAAATCAAAATAAATCAATTGATTTTTTAAATAAAAATTTTAATTAAGTTTCCAAATTTGTGATCAATAATGAAAATTTTTCTTTAATTATATTTCAAAATATTTACTTTTATTTAATCTTTGACTGATTTTTTTACAGTTTAATAACGGTTGAATCTTTTAAATCTTATATCTCTTATTTTACCAATTAAACTGTCCGACCAATTTCTAAAACATTATCATTACAAGGTGTTTCATTGACTAAATTCACTATTTCATTCCTAATTTATTCTTAACAATAGATATTCCCTTGTTTGACCGAAGAAAACATACATAATATATAATTCAAGGGTTTACTTAATTCCTTGAGTTTGGGGAATAAGTAAACTCATCACCCCCTATCTTTATCTATCCCAAGTGGTTGGGAATAAAATGGAGAGCATGTTAGACAAAAATTTCCTTAAAGAATCCACATAATTATTTAGTTACTACAACAACAACAACAACAACAACAATAATAATAATGACAACGATAACGACGGCATAGTTAGTAGAGATTAATATTTTGATTTTTTTGTTAATTTTTACAAACTTGAGCATTACATTATTATCAGAAATTCTTAGAAATAAACTAAACTAAATAATAACTAATCTATTATATTCTTTATTTATTCTATTTCTTATCTATTATGCTAACTGAACCAAACATTCTGTTAGCCTATTTCAGATATGGATTTACAAACTAAAGCTATTGGTTCGGCCTAATTGAGGAACTTGGACCAAGAGCGTAGGACGGGCCTGCTCTAATAGATAACCTCTCTTTGCCTAGGGAACCGGTTGACCTGCTTCCAAGCTGGTGACAAAGAGTTGCATATATTATATATATATATTTTCTAACTAAATTTATATTCACAAACAAAAAGTTTACCTGAAAAATATAGCAGGACTGCGCATCTATTACTCGTATATCATTCAAGATCCTTAAATTTAGACGCTAGAGTAACTTGTACTCCATGTTCATGAATTAAAGTTTGTACCAGAAAAAGAAATGTACTGTTTATGTTCTGGCAGTAACCATCGAGTAGGAAGAAGGTGAGTTAATGTATGGTTTCAAAAGAGAAGCCATGCCAAGTTGTTGAATTTTCTGCTCCTGCCATGGTTCAAAATTGAAATGAATTGATGGGAAATTTTAACAGTAGTCTCTACAGATTCAATATCCCAAGAACAATGGAATTGATTGCCTTTAAAAATGCTATCTTTTCTTCTTTTAATGCCTTGTCTCTCTCCGTCTCTCTCGTCTTAATGACCATCATTGTCTTTTATTTACCAAAAAGGATTCAAATTGTCCACAGTCAAAGCCACATTGAGAAAGGATCCTTTCTGATTTGAATCTCCAAAAACTGAAAGATTTCCTCTGCGGAATCAACGAGCATATATGGACACTGAGTCACAAATCTTCTCTAACCCCATCATCAGAGAAAGATAAGTCTCAGCTTTTTCTTTTTGGCTTATTCTTTGGGACAAAGAGAAGCTATAAAAAGCACCAAACTTTACCAGCATTGTTTTTAGCCTTAAATGCCTTCTTCCAGTACTTTTTAGTGGGCAGAGAGAGAGTGTTCTTGGGTTCATTTTGGTCTTAGAATCCAAGAGAGAAGCAGAGGTATACTCAAAGAGTTTGCAAAGACTTGAGTGTATGAAATTTAATAAATACACGGACGGTCAGTGGGTATATACAGTACACGTTGCTCCAGAAAGAAAGTGTGTGTGACTGTGCCAGTCAGAGAAGAAGAGAGTGCAAATTTTCTAGTGAAAGGGTGAGAAAATTTTCAAGACAGTGGTGTTTTTTCTTTTTTAAGGTAAGCTAAATTCGGCGCTCCTTTTAAATTTGAGGCGGTGGGTTGCTTTCATATTTTATGTTTCTACTTTTCATTATCGAAATTTTCACATGTTATGAATTTTTTGTCTTCTGATTCTTGTTTGTGTATGCATGGTGAATTCTTTTGAATCTCATATTTAAATTGGTCCTTCCTTCAACTATACCCCTCTGTATCTTTCTGTGACATCTTTTTGTACTGTAATGCAGTTCTTCACGAGGTTGTGTCAGGTTTTCCTTTCATGAAAGAAAAAAAAACTGATCTTTATCCAAAATTTTTTAAGGTTTTTGATGCTTACACCACTCTGGTCACTTCACTTCTCTGCTTGCAACCTGTAAAGATTCTGAAGATCTTGCAGTCCCTCTTTCTCTATAAACCTACACTTCGGTTTCTTGTTTTCAGTTTTTTGAAACAAACATTTTGTTTGCTTGCATTCCCTCTCCCTATCTCCCGAAACTAGTTCTTTGAGATCTTTTGCTTGCTCTGTTCAGGTTTTAGTACTTCAAAACAGAGTAAAAAGGCAGTTTGCTTCTCTGATTTAGTGCTTCACATTGTTGCTTCATCTTGTTTTCCCACTTCATAATTGTAGAGTGCTATAAGCTTCCACTTTGAAAAGCTTGTTACACACCATAGTATATATAATGAGTTGATCTTGATACATTCTTCCTGTTTTTAGAACTGTTGGTGCTCTAGTTTTTGTCTCTAGTTTGAAGTTGTAGATATATTGATTGATAGAAATGGGCAAAGCTACAAGGTGGTTTAAGGGCTTGTTGGGGATGAAAAGTGATAAGGAGAAAGAGAAAAAGAAAATCGAAACTTCAAGCTCAGTGTCAACTGATAGAAAAGGGAACAAAAGGTGGAGCTTTGGCAAATCAGTGAGGGATAGTAATCCAATTCAAAAGATTCCGTTGAATCTTCCGGCCAAAAATGACGCTGACTGGCTCAGATCCTATGTTTCCGAGTCAGAAAAGGAGCAGAGCAAGCATGCCATTGCGGTTGCCGCCGCCACAGCTGCGGCAGCCGATGCGGCGGTGGCCGCTGCACGGGCTGCAGTGGCGGTGGTGAAGTTAACTACTCAGGGCAGGGGGGCATTGTTGGGTGGAGGGCGGGAGAGGTTGGCTGCTGTCAAAATTCAAACAGTGTTTAGAGGTTATCTGGTACGTTAAAAGTTTAAATTTTGCTTTGATCTATAAATACTATTGTTTACGCTAATTAAGAACATTCGACAGATTCTTCTCTTTTGTTTCTTAGATTCATGTGCTCTTTTCTTGTTGCAAATAAAAGTTGTTTCCAGATTTGCCAGTTTTGCTCTGTTTCTTGAGACAACAGTTACAGTGGTGAACATATGTTTCTCTTAGTCCCTACTTTTGCGGTCTGTCATCAAAAGCTACAAAGACAAAGTAAAATGGAACAGCGTTGGGTTTTGTTACTTTTGACGGTGTTTTGCACTTGATCTTTGGAAGTGCTTCTCCTTTCTTAAAAATCTTACTTTTAAATGTCTGCTGCCATGTGATAAAGAGGAACATCTTCAACAGTTGGAATGATTTCTAGATGGTCAATGTTTGGTTTACGTATTTTTCAACTTTGCTTCTGACTTATCCAATGATTTGGTTTCTCCTGTCTGAAAATTTGAATTTGAAACTGCTCTTTTGAAGCAGGCTTAGTTGTTACTTGTCTGTTACATCCTCAACAAGGTTTGATTACCTGTAACTTTTGTTCTGCAGATATAACAGTGATGTGTATTTTGATGTGCTATTAGGCCTCGTGTTCGTGGTTCTAATTAGTTTGATTTTGTTTAACTATCTCAGGCTCGAAAGGCTCTTCGAGCATTGAAAGGGCTTGTTAAAATACAGGCACTAGTTAGAGGCTATTTAGTTCGAAAACGGGCTACTGCAACTCTTCATAGTATGCAAGCTCTTATGAGGGCTCAAAATGCAGTTCGATCCCAACGTGCTCGTCGATCCATTTGCAGAGAAAGTAGATTTCAATCCGAAAACCGACATCGAAGATCCGTGGTAAGAAACCGAAATTGATTCTTGTAAATGGTTTATTTTTTCATGTATGTAATGTGGTTCTTAGCCAATAGCCGTGCTGTTCTTGTGGTTGTCAGGAAAGATTTGATGATGCAAGAGGCGACCTACACAGCAGCAAGAGGCTACCTGCATCTTATGAAATGTCTGCATTTGATGACAGCCCAAAAATAGTCGAAATCGACACATACAAGCCAAGATCAAGATCTCGTAGATTCACAACTGCATTATCAGAATGCGGTGAAGATGTTCCTTACCATGGAATGTCATCACCTCTTCCCTGTCCAGTTCCTGCTCGAATCTCCATACCCGATTGCAAAAACCACCAAGATTTTGACTGGCATTTCGCCAGCGATGAATGTAGGTTCTCTACTGCACAAAGCACCCCTAGAATTGTGAATTCTACCCGATCTTACGCCCCCATTACGCCGATAAAGAGTGTCTGCGGGGACAGCTATTTCAGGCCTTACTCAGGCTTCCCTAACTACATGGCAAACACACAATCCTTCAAGGCTAAATTGAGGTCTTACAGTGCCCCAAAGCAAAGGCCAGAACCAGGGCCAAAGAAGAGGCTTTCACTGGATGAAATTATGGCATCAAGGAACAGCATCAGCAGTATTAGAATGCAACGCTCATGTTCCCAAGTTGATGAAGAATTGTGTTTCTAAAAGCTTTAACATCTTCCATGGAAGTGGGGTTTGAATGGAATGATTGTGGGACTGCCTCCTCTATGATGGTTCTCCAAAAGGGTTTTCTTACTTTCTTTGGTGTAAATTATTTTTCCTACATCCCTGATTAATCATGTTTTACCAACCAAATCAAAGCCTTTTCATTTGCACATCAATGTTAACTAAGATCCATTTCCTAATTCTTGAGCCATCTAGGTAGTAGTTGCCATCTTGTAGGTGAAAGCTTCAATGGCTTCTTAAAAACAGTAAAAAGAAATTGGACAAAAACATCACATATCTATACCTTCAAATTTAATAAATCGTTATTCAGATTAATGTCTTAAATATTTTAAGTAAACTCTTAATAGAACAAAAATAATAATATCATTATAAATCTTACTTATACGTAAAATTTAGAAAATTCCAATAATACGAATATTTACTTAACCTTCTTATCATTTTTTCTACAGTTCCAAAGGTGACAATCAAATGAGCATATCATGTAGAAAAATAAGTTCCACACGTGTGAATTTGAACTAGAACAACAATGGAGGGAAGGCCATGGTTGGTAGTTTTGGATCTCAAGTTTCTTATCATCAATGATTGGAGTTTGATTTGATTGACATGGCTTTTGGGGTGTTTTAGGGAATCTCTCCCTCAAAAGCTGTGACCCTTTTGGAGTATCATCATCGTCATCTCATCCTCTTGCTCCTCTGCCTGTTCCTCACATGGCGTCCACAGCTATCTAAATTGAACTCTGGAGTGGTAAAAAGTGTAATGATTGAGGGGCAGTTTAGGTAACAACGAATTCTTGTTGCGTACTCAATACATCATCAGCTTGGGCACTTCGTAGTTCGTGAGGATAAGGTCCTGAGTTATGTCCCGGACAAAATTTTACGATCCCAACATTGCCCTTCTTCTGTACTCGTAATCACAATGGAGTCCTGACCCTATACAGCCAGTGTAAGGAATGTTGTTTGTGTTGTATTATGCTAAATTTTTTCTTAATCCTGTATTAGTTTATTTTATATTTTATGCCCTCAACGATTAAATTAATTTAATCGATACTTGTATGATTCAAAATTTCAAATGACAAGAGAGGCCAACTCTAATGTGGACATATGAAAAGAGACGTTGCTAATCACTAAACAAGATTATAAAAATTAATGTCTCTTAAGATCCAAGCATAACTAATTTATTTTCCCGAACAATTGTTATTATAAATATATTCTTCCGAGACGACGGAATTGTAATTTATTTGATTAACTGACAATGCTTTCGTCACCTTAATCGTACTTAAGAGTTTAAAACATGAACTATACACTTATTTTAATTAATTTTTAAATGCATGATTAAGGCCTCCATGTTACTTAACCTTGTCTATCTTCCCTTAGCTAGTGGAAATCTAACTATAGTTCCTATGCGTTGGAGTTTGAAACTTTGGTTTTTTTTAAAGAAAAGGGTGTGTGTGGATTTGCTTAAAAACATGGTTTGAAAGTGTAATTTGTTGGTCAAATCCTACATTAATCACTATTGCAATTTCCCATTTCTTGTAATTAACACTAATCCAATGCAATTACTATGTTTGTTTGGAAGGAAAATTTTCAAAAAGAAACTATTTGACCCATCTTGGAAAGTGGCCTTGGGCATGGAGAGGATGAGACATTATTGGAATTCTCGGAGAAACAACACACCAAAGATGGGGTGAATTATGGTTTATTAGCTAAGCTAAGGTTGGCTTCTCATGTGCTAAGCACAAACTAGAGCTTTACATTATTCTTTAATCACTACCTTAACACACTCCTTGTCCTTCGTGTTCCAACTTAGTTTTCAATCTAACATTTCGTATCCTCATTATTATATGATAAGTTTAGTGATTAGCATGTTTGGACCACCCAATATGAAGAGGGCACTATATATTAATTATTCCCTTTCTGAAAAACACAAGAGACAAATTGTTGAAATATAAGTAGGGGTTTGTCCCACATGGAAAGAATATATGACTTTGAGCACGTACATAAGTCTAGTGAGTCACTCTTCTTATTACAAATTGGCTTTAAGATGAACCTCATTTGGGTTTGCATGTACTCAGTTTGTTTAGGCCCAATTTCACAAAATTTAACATAGTATCAGAGCAGGTTGCTCTTGAGTTAGTCGTTACATCTTTGACACTATAGATTGTGTACTTATTGGGCCTTAAATTAGCCCACATGTGGAAGTTTGTCCCACATGGAAAAGATATATGACCTTTAACATGCATATAAGCCTAGTGAGTTATTTGTCCTATCACCAATTGGCTTTAGGATGGAACCTTATTTGAGTTTGTATGCACTTAGTTTATTTGAACTCAATCTTACAAAATTTAACACAAATACATAAAATAATTTGGTTTAACATTAAGATTTTTTTACTAATTTTGACCCAATCTTACAAATTTAATACAAATACATAAAACAATTTGGTTTAACATTAAGATTTTTTTTCTAATTTTGTATATTTGAATACTCATTTATTTTTTGGTTCTAATAATAGAATTTGATTGTGAAATGTGGTTAAGTATGTTAGACCTTTATGTAATTTAACACTTTTTAAAGTTAAAATTTATAATTTCATAGTTTCAATCTTACATTTTAAAATGTCATAAATCACTTTGTTACAAAATTGAACTTAAATTGAAATGTAACAAAAAGTTTAGTATTTTTTAATGTAATTTTGAAAAAGATTTGAAAAATTCGAGATAAGTACTTTTGATATACACCAACAAATTTTAGGATTTATTAATATGAATCCAATCCAAAAATATATGTATAGAAATATATTTGAGGTAATATATGTGATAATATTTTGAACTTATTTTGGTTACATTGGACTTGATCATTTTTATGGTTAGTATCCTGTATATTGTAACTTAATCTATTAATAGTGTAAATGTAATCTATTAATATGTTATCCTGATCCTTCACAAGGTTTTGAACGACACCTAAGATTGAGTACAAGGTGACTAAAATAAAACACCAAATGGGAGATGAAGAAAATGATGGCGTGTTCTCAACAGTTGAAAAAAGGACCGGTTCCTAAATATGACCGTTACATGCTTGGTACTCCAACGGTCGAAAAGGGCCGCCTGTAATTTAAATTTGAGAAATGAGTATCCCAACGGTCACTTCGTTCGTTTACTCATTTTAGCCTCCAAAACACGCACAAGAAGCGGAAAAAGAAAGCGATTAACAGGGAAATTTTGCCTGTGTAGAGCTTGTCCACTCGAAGTGACGAAATGGAGTGGTCTAATAGATTGGGTTCATCATCGCCGCCACTGGTCAAACCTTCTTCGCTTTCAGTACCAAAAGGTAATTCTTTGTTTGATTACTAGGTTTTCTTGCTTGATCTTCAATAAAGACGAGAAATTTTTGGGCAAAGAAGAGTGAGATCACAATCTAGTGAAAGGGTTCCTTAGATTTTATTTAGTTGTTCGAGCAGACAATGATTAGAGCTTAAGATCAGAATCTAGTAAGAAGGTTCTTCAAGTTTTATTTGTTCAAGCAAACAACGATTGAATTCTCATAATTTACAGATAAGGTTGCTTTTTTGTTTTAGTGTATATTGATAGTTGACGATAGCCATTTCTGCAGCTTCAAAAGCCAATCCTCCAAGGAAGAAGATTTTGGCCGAAAGGAACGAGTCCCATGAAACGCATCATCAAGAGAGCCCAGATGTGGACACAAGGACCAGTTTGAGTGCTGAATTTGGTGAAGATGATGAAAATGCACCACTTGATGACATGTCATCGAGGCCTTATGATCCATTGACAAATAAGTATCTTTGTCCAAGACCTACATTCCTCCGCTATAAGCCTAACAGGCGACGGGAGATTTTCGTTCAAAAGGAAGATGAATTGGAAGAAGCTAATGAACGTGTAAGTAATGTTGAAATCGGTTCATTTGAGTCCAAAGAAAGCATTAATGTTTATGGAGATGTGAGCAGTTATCGTGGTTCTTTGGATAATAGTTATCCAGAAGAAGAAGTAAGTGAAGAAAGTGGAGACAGTGATGGTAGCGACGAGGAGTTTGAAGATGTTGAGATTGAGAAAGGTTGGAATTTCAAAGGGGTACTAAAATTTTTGCTTATGGTGGCTGTTTTTGTGATGTCCACTTCATACATTTCTTCAATGAATTCTCCTACACCTTCACGAGTTGTACGAGTAGTTTCTGGTTTCAAGGATGGTTACCACGTGGTTCATGATCATGTACATGGATTTGTGAAGGACCTTGAGGTTTCAGACTACTTCTTCAATGGAAGAGAAGGAAAATTTCTGGTTTATGCAGATCATGAAGGAAATAGGGAAGAAGATGCGAGGGAAAATGTTATGGTGGGAGGAGTAGATAATAGTGGCAAGTTGCATGAAATGACAGCAATAGATGAATTTGAAGGAAGTGTTGAATGTAGAGGAATTGTTTCTCAGGAGATTATAGAACATGAAGATGGGGAAGTAGTTGATAATCTAGGTGATATCACAGAGCAATTTGAAGAAAGTGGAGCCACCATTCTTGGAATGGCGAAAACAGAAAAACTTGCTGATATATGTGAACTGGAATCTGAATTTCCAGTGACACAAGCTGTTCAAGCCTTTGAAACACCATTCATGGTTGATGGAGTTATTAGCGAAGGTCTGGAATCCAGTTTTACTGATACTCACGAAAGTGAAAATGAGGTTGCAAGTGAGCCATTGCAGGAAGAAATGATCGATGATGAGTTGGCTGCAACAGGCAATATCACCAATGAATATAAAGACTGCGAGTTTCAAATTGATGAAGCTGAAGGGAGTCACGAGAAACGGCTTACAAAAGCTGTTATTGGGTTTTCGATATTGTGTTCAATAATTCCATTGTTGGCTTTGTTGGTTTTCCATTTCAAGAGGAAGAGATATGCTGTGGATGATGAAGCTACTCCAGTTCTTCAGCCAGTGATGTCAGAGAAAGGCATTTCACTTTCATAGCATGTTAAAGAAGAACGTCGACAGAATGAGCATCCTTTATCAATCCCAATTTCAAGGTCTTTGATCAATTCAATGGAAGAAGATTCTAAAGAGATGTCCCAAGTCCGTGCACCCTCAGTTCAGCTGCTAGGTGAATTTGAGGTGGAAGAAATGAGCAGCACCCTATGGAGCCATCCAATGAAAAGCAGAATGATTGAGAGTGAGGTGAGCAGCTATTCGGTCTCTTCGGAGAAGCAGATGGGTAGTACGGCTCAACAGTTGGTTCCAGTTCATGACCTGAAAGATTTCTCAGAGATCTCAACCACACAATCTCCTTCACACGGAAGAATCACTAACAAGAATAAAATAGTGAAGAAACAGGTATGCAATCATGCGGTCTTTTTCTCATTTAGAAAACTGTGATGCAGTTCATTTATCTTCGAGGAATGCTTGTGTTGTTTATGTCTTCAATGCAATTGTCTTTGAATATGAACATTGGTAGGTTAATTGCATCAGATAAAACATCAAGCATTAGTAGGAATAGGATTAGTTCTATACAAGTTTCATACTCTTCATTGTCTAGAGCAGGGTTTAAGTTTGCTAGCCTTCACCATCAAAGGCTAACACATGTTTGTTTCCTGGTGTCTTTTGTTTTCTAGGAGGAAGAAGATGGAGAAGCTGTAAAGAATGTAGTAACAACTCCGGTTAGACGATCGACCCGAATCCGCAACCGATCAGTTCTTTCTCCATGAAGCATCATCATGTCTATGATTTTCTACTTGATCTTCCGCTGCATATGAAACAGCTCTCTGATGTTTCATTTGATTGAACCAGCTCATTCAACTGAAAAGTAGTCTAGGCTAAATTAATCTGTATTTATGACTTATGAACTGTCTGAATCTCTCTACTCTTTATCATCAAGAACATAATGTCTTTATTTCCTCGAATTATTTACCACGGTAGGAATTGATTCTTATAAGAATTGAATTATTGATCAACAACATCATGTCCATATCTTTCTGACTGAACTTTTGTTTGTTCCTTTTGTTTTGCCTGTGCTCTTGAACCTGTGTCCCACATTACTTAATCTTACATGATTAGGCTTTCGGACATAATCTTACATGAAGATCATGCTTGTTGAATGGAGTGGTATACAACTCATTTAAACATTTTTCATTCCCAACATATGTACTTCAAACACTATATAAAACATGAATGTAATGGACATGGAGTGGATTCCACTTGCTCTTGTAGATAGTGACTGGAAACTGGAGATAAAGCATTCAAAGGGGGTCTATATCCTTGAAGAAGCATAATTTCTAATTTGGTAGTCAAACCCTAGATGCCAAGTTGATAAAATTATTCATGCATCAAGGAATGCAACCATTGTTTGTGTGGTTGCCTTTTATTTTCATCAACAACAGTATTCTTTTAATGTATTATACTAAACTAGGAAAAGTTATTTGGTTGAAGATTAGTGGGTGTTAAAGAATAGTAATTTCAAAACATATTTTAAAAATAAAAATTTCTACTAGCTGTTAACTATATAGTTGGTCCTCTTAACTATTTTTATTTTAGTAATTAGACTGATATATGTAATATAATTTGATGAGATCAATTTTTCTTCCTCTTTTAAGATAATTATACTACAATTTCTATTTTTTTATAAAACTTTTTAAAAAGTTACAATTAATTACTTAAGGATAAATTATACAGTCATTTTACTTGCATATTTAATTTGATAGTTTATAATAAATTTTAAATAATTAAATATCTAAATTTGTACATATTTTTAGATAAAACCTAGGAAGTCAATTGAAAAATAAACTCTTTTAAAAATTCTAAAACCTTTTAAAGTTACTTTAATATGTACAAATTTTATAGAATTGATTTAAAATGAGTATGAAAAACTTACCACTTGAATGATATACAAAAACTTCTAAGATAGTGTTAAGAAATCTAAAAAGATTTAAGATTTGCATATGATCCTTGTCCCTTTTTCTTTCATATGATTGATCCTAGAGGTACAATTCTTGAATTCTAGTGTAAAGAAAGGTGAATGTTAAAGAAAAGCTAAAGATCCAACATTATTTCCATGTTGTTGAATAAGCAAAATTTGAAGGTATAATCTGCATCAAATGAAGCTTCCTATTACCATTATCTGCAATGTAAAAGAAAAACTCTCTTATATATTACTATCATCTACACACTCGAAAAAAAGAATATGGTTTTACATCATTCCTTCCAACAAAACTTTGTGATCAGAACTTCTTTTGCACAGGAATTGGAGGTCTATTATTGTTTAAGAAGCTGCCTCTTCTAGCAGGAAATGACATAGATGGAAGAGAGCCTTTTGAGACCTTTGATATGGTATGCGTAGGAAGAGTGTAGGGTTTGTATGCTTCTAAGCCTTTTGCACAGCTCTTGGACACCTTCATTTTCCTTGTGTAGGGAGTTTCCTTCTTGGTAAGGTCTTCAATACTCGTGACTCTTGATAGAGATGTGAAAGATTGAGACTTGCCTTCATAGTACTTGGAAAGTCCTCTTCTGCAAAAAACATCAGAAACTCTTTTTCAGTCTGCAGAAACAGCAAGAGACAGGAAGCTAGGATCATGAAACTTTGTTCCCCAAAACGAAGTCTAGTCTAGATTCTGTCCTTTTCTTTTTCTTTTTTCTTCTTTTTTTGGTCCATCAACTCTTATAGATGATAATCCCAAAAGCTCTTAGAAGCATCATACAAAAATGTAGATATGATGAAATCAGGCTACAAAACTCAGAAGAAGATTAACTCTCTTACAAAGTATGTTATCTATAGCAGTAACTTACTTGATGGGTAGATTGGACATGAGCTCAGACAATTCATACAAGGGACCATTAGAATTTGATGAACATAAACTTGATGATGATGATGATGATGCGTCATCTATCGTGTCTGAAGAAGAGGTTGAACCTAAGCTAGTAGTTGAACTGTCAGGAGATGGTCCGTTATAGGTTTCTTCATCATTATCGTGCATGATCATCCATTGCTCATGGTTTGCACGCCCTTTGTGTTCTGGAGCTTCAACCATTTCTCCTTCACCTTCTCCTATCCTGAAGAGCATCTTCTCTGACCCAGAAAATGGAACTGCATAAACTTATGAACTGGAGGTCTCCTTCAAAGATCTCTTTATATATATGCAATAATGAACTTGCACCTGTAAAGCCTACATGGATTAGGTTGATAGCTCATTAAGGAAATTATATCCATAACAGCCAGTGATACATGTTTTTCCTCCAAATAAAGGAATATTCACTTATTTATTTATTTAAACCTAGCCCACAGTTTTGACTCGAGAAACCAAGACGAAGAAAATTGATTAAATAGTAAAGATAAAGTTGATAATTTTGACATGATTCCTGTTTCAAGTATTGAATGATAACATGGAGACACTTGGCTTCAATTGCATGGAGAATCCATGCACTCTAGCTTGGGATGCTATACTGGGTTGAGGTCACTTTCATAACTCTGCTTTGACATATTTTTCTCATTTGCCTTATCCTCAGATTCGATATTATCTCCTCTTATGGTTTTGAATTGCTTTAAAATTCTCTGCTGTCCAAGGAAAGGATAAGCTTTTATAATTTTTGAACCTATCCTTGTTGAGTCCTTATCAAAATGAAGAGATAGGAGTACAAATTCTATGTTTTGTTTTTGTTGCCAATTTTGGGTCAACATGTTCTTCCATATTTAGAAAATTGACCCAAAAAAAAAATTTAGTGGGTTAATTTATCTTAAGAGTTAAGACTAGTCATACTCTACTTTTCTTTTCTTTTCTTTAATTTGTATTGAATTGACTTAATACCGCGGAAGAAATTAAGTGAAGTACGCCAAATACAAAGTATGAAAAAGGTATCTAGGGAAGTAAAATCAATCTTAAATTAAATAGTGAAATTACTATAATAATCATGAAAATATAAGAAAATCCTCTTTATGATTAATTCCCTACAATTATTTACTAAAATTTATCTTGTTATTTGGTTTTTATTTAATTTGTATTGCATTGACTATAATATCCAGTGAGTAAAAATTCCCACTGATATGACCGGTTCAATTATAAAAACTTTAAATAGTCTAATTTTTTGGTTTAATTTTTAAATTTTTAGTTTAATTTACTTTAATAACTTTTTTTTGGTTAAAAACAATCAATTTATTAACTAATCAGTCAATTTTTATAACTAAATAAGTTCTTATAAACTAAAATAAATCAATTAATTTTCATTTAATAATATCTTTTTTCAATCAACCTTCAAACTTTTAAACGAACACACGCTCTTATAATCATATTTAAACATTTTAAACTTCTTGTCTTACCGGATTAATTTCCGATTTGATTTTTAAAATATTAATAATATCAATCAATTAATTTCCTACGATTATTTACTAAAATCACTCACAGAGAAGACTTTTTTTTTGTGTTGTCCTACAAATGATAAAATATTCAAGTTGGTTTATACAATTGGATGCATATATCCTAACAAGTAAAAGACAATAACAAGACAAAATACTAATTTAGATATGTTAATTACGTCCAAGGAGGTGGCTGCTTAGGTAAGAGCAAAACCAAGGGCTCCACTACACACCACAAAAAAACTATCGAATTAGGAAAAACTATCTTCTTGTTAACCTTATCACCATAAGATTTATATGTTTAGGTCAAGCAATCTTCATAGCTTTTAGACCTGATCAAGAGCTGAGCTACTCTCATACGCAACATTACATGTCCCTCAATAATGCAACAACATGAAACGTGAGTGTCTCCTCACTCAAAAAAAAAAAAAGTCTTATATAATTTGTAACCATATAAGATGTATCCTGATATGTATGTATATATTATATTTAAATATTAAATAAAATCCATTAGTTATTATTTTATTCATTAATATTACATTATTATTTATTATATTTAGTTTTATTTATTTATTCTAAATAGCAATTTTTAACTAGAAGGAGGAATTAATTATTAGTTGCATAGATAATGCTTTTATTTATTGTGGATATTCTACACATTTGTTTTGGCATCTAAAAGGATATCAGTCTTAACGGGAAGGAAAAACATGACTTGTTGCTCTCCTAACTTCTTAGGGATGATAAGAACATGGACTCATTCTCCAAGAGAATTAGTTGATTTGCACTTACCCTCAGTTTGGTTGAGCTTATACTAGTAAAATTTTTATCAGTAGAGCTTTTTCTGTAGATCTTTTCTAAGAAGCCAGTTGACTATTTGACTGTCATTTAAAAAGAGCTTTTTTGAAAGAGTTTCATACAGTAGTAGACTGTTTGGCAACATAAAAATAAAAAATACTTTTAATTTTAACTATATTTTATTTTGTAATAAAAATTATTTATGCATATAAATTTTATTTAAAGTATATTAAACGATATGCAAAGTATAATATATTTACTATTATATAATTTTAAACCATATGAAATATAAATGAAAATATATCTAACCAAATTTTTTTATACAGAATATAACATAAGTAAACTCATATCAAAAATAAATAATAAAACATATAAAAAGTCAAATAATATTATATAAATTTCAAAATAAATATCTAAGTTAAGTAAATAGTTAAATATATAATAAACGGGAAAATGAGTTTGTAGGTATTGTGAAAATTATGTATATTACATAAGGGTAAAAGGTACTAAAAATAAACTCCTTAATTGATATAAAAAGTCTATTTGCAAAAGCACTTTTTTGAAGCTGTAGTTTAGCTGCCAAAAAAATCATATTTATTAAAAAAATAATTTTTTATTTTACAGCTAAATATCCTTAAAAAAAGACTTTTGTGATAGAGAAAAGCGCTTATTGGCCTCTAAAAAATCTATGCAAACATGTACTTAATATTCAACAAATAAAAGATGATCTTTGTTACTTTTCTTTTGGCATATCCCAAATTTGGATCATAATTTAGAATAGACTTTTTACCTAATAATGTTTTCAATTCTTCATAAGAGCATCACGAGAAAAAAAAGAAGATGGTGATGTTAAATGCCTGCTAAGGAAATTGACGAGAGAATATAGGTCACCTAAAACAAAGAAGTGATAAGATGATGAAATTAATGGAATTTGATGGGCAAGTTAGTCTCCACCACATCAATTTAGGGTTGGCCTTAGCCTCCCAATCTTATCCTATACCAATGTACTTAGACTCTTCAATTTTCTTTCAAATGGACCCCATCAAGTCTCATAAAGTTTAGAAAATTGGATAAAAAAGGGGATGGTACCATGTTTGATTAGGTCAAAGCCAATCTTTAGGCTACAAGTGTGACCATATTTTCTGTGGTGTCTTAACATCTAACTACTACTTTGCTTCCTTGTTTGCACACATAGGTCATTATATGCATCCTATGTAGACACACCCATGAATCTGAGCATGTTTGCGAAATTTGAAACCAATGAACTTACCATTTAGTAGTGTTTGTTCATTAGGCAAATGAGAAGTCTTATCATCAATACTATTGGATGGAATAATATTTGGAAAAAAATAAAAAATACCCTCCAACCCTAATATTTAATAAGATTTAATACTCCTACCTCTTTATTAGTATTATACTGTATTTAATGGGACTAGGTAGTAGTATTCAGCAAAAAGTCAAATTTAATATGAAATCGGTTCTGGTGTGGGTTGGTGTTAGGTCCAATTTCTGGACCAATGATGTGTGGTGCCATTGGTTTAGGCACTGATCTAAGTTGGGCCTCCATGCATTATTTTGAAAAGATTGCACATACCTACCTGTGTACTCTCAACTTTGTCGATCATATGGTTGCATTTTTTCTTATATGCTGACTGACACCTGACCATATAAGTGAGGAATTACAAAATAGATCAATTTGATCTAAAAGTTAAAAAGGTTGAGTTTAATGACCTAGGTCAGATTCGGATATGAAGGCACAATTGACTTGGATTTGGTATTAATTTGGTGTTTATCTAATGTAGAATTATATTTGTACTTTCAATGCAATGATTAACACTAAATTTTTCAAAATTTAAGTTTCATCTAAATCCTGCAGAGCCATTATCAACGAAAAAGAATCAATCTTTAGAGCATTTGAGTGCTCAAAACCTCTGCGGAACAAAAGTTGAAGCTCTGATACAAGTTTTGTGCATAAAAATACTAAGGATTTCAAAGTTCGATGTTCGAAGGGCGCAACTACCGGGAACAAAATGATCAATTAAAAAATGTTTAAGATTAACTCAAATTTCACTAAAATTGGTCCAAGTCCGTTGATAATTATTTGTAGTCTGACTCTAAAAAGGTAAATATTGCATCATTGTCTACAATTTCTAGGGGGCGTAAAAGGATTTTTTAAATTATCTTGAAGTTTAAGATGCCCCAATAATTATTAATTGAGTGATTAATTACAAATTTATCAATTAATTTATTTAAAATATATAAATAATAAATTATTATCTATATTTAAATATTTATTTAAGATGTTTCCCTAAAAAAAATATTTATTTAAGATGTGAAAAGTGTGAGTTAAATTAATTAGAAGGGGATGGAGTATGGCCCTACATTATTGCTTTCATTATTATGCTGCAGTGCACTCTAAACCCTAAAGTCTCTGAAGTGATTCCAAGAACGTATTCTTCCGACATTCATTTAAAAATATTGGTTACGACTTACGAGGCTTGTGGTCTTTTCTGACTGGCAAGTAATTCTACTGCACCCGTTTCATGAACGTAGTTAGTCTTCTGATTGTCTCCGTTTTCATATGGTTCACGTAGCAGAAGAATCAAGTTGAAAGATCTCGGCAAATAACATAAAATGGCTTCTGTGTTATAGTTGACTATTTAAATTAGTCCTTATATTTTTAATTCGTTCAATCTAACTCCTGTGTTTTGTAATTTCATTCAAAATGTCTATTTGAAATTTTTGGGACAAAATTACCCTCCTTTTATGAAGATATATATATATATATATATTATTGAAAATTAAATA
>JAOSBP010000005.1:3399917-3412576 GCA_027563825.1 Erythroxylum mucronatum
TGTAAACAGTAAACTAGTAAAGTATACAGTACAGCTGTATAATATATTAATATGGACTATTTTGCAATTTTTAAAAATTTTAGGGACTATTTTATAAATTTAAAAAAATATCCCGAAACGGTACCCGGTACTGACCGGTACAATTCCGTTCCAGAGCCTAATCCGATACCGAACCCTGTACGGTAGTCAAAACATTGGATGGAAGTGGTGTTTTTTGTGAGAAGCCTGTGCTGGTGATTTTACTGGGATGAGCATGCTTGTGACGATTTCGGCTTGTCTCATCAAACGCTGCCGTTCTTGATGCCAGGCCGGCTGATGGGTTTTACAGATGGGCTCACCTCCTTCACTAGCCTCACATTCCTTTATCGTGGGCTGCCTACATTAAGTTGCTGGAGATTTTGTCGGACTCTAGTCTACCTCTTGTATTTTGTTATTGGGTGGCTTGACTTTTTGTTGGTCTGGGTCTTTATGAGTGTACCTAGGCTCTATTGTTGTAGTAGTTTTTTTGATGAGTTTTCTTCTGAAGTGGGCTCCTCTGCCTTTCCTCCCATTGTTTTTGTAACTAGGTATGCCCCTGTGCTGATGCATATATATTTCTGCCACTGATAAATACAATTTTATCATTCATAAAAAAAAAAAAGAGTTACGCGTGACTTGATCAAATAGAAGTTGCTTATGATCTGTGGCATTAAAATAGGAAAAACAAAACATTTTACTCGGCGCAAATAGAAAAATAGAAGAATAATATGAGGCCCATGCTAAAAGACTTACTACAACAGCAAAAGTCCAAAGCACAAACTCAGAGCCATGAAAACAATTATGGCACCAAGAGACCATTGTTACCATCTGCTGTTTGATCTTCTGCATTATCTGCCCTGTTGCATCTGCCGGAGAGTCCAGTTGGGACGAGGACACATCCATATTATCAGATTCTGTGGCTGGAATAGGAGCAGGTGTATCCTTAAAGAGCTCCTTGGGCAACAGGACGTTGTCAATGGTGTAGATAGCAAGTAGCTGCTCATCTATTAGAGTCTCGGCTATTCTTGCCCTCCTACTCTGTCTTTGATGTCACTTCCTCACCATCATTTTGTACCGTGAAATCGTACTTGCTAGCTCCATCAGTATCCAAAGTGTTCATGAGGTCATTGTTGGATTTCAGCGTAGGCATAGAATAATATATAGGCACTCCAAAGAATTCAAGGAATGACTCTTTCCTTACTGTCAAGTTCTTGAACCTTGGCAAGAAGTTTTTGAATGGATCGTCTGATTGGCAAAAGACACTCAATCCTCCGTCAATATTATCCTAAATGAAACCACTCATTATTTAAATTTCTTACACTAAATAAGCAAAGTTAATATAAATTTATTAATGTTTTAAAAACTGGACCAAACATCGAACCGATTAAATGAAAATTTTAAGGTTTAAAGGTTCAACCGATATTAAACCGCTATAAAACTGGTATATAATAAATAAGAAGTAAAAATTACAAGAGTAAGTAAAAATAAAATATTTTATTGAAAATAAAATATTTTATTGAAAATAAAATACACCAATATCTATTATTATTTAATGAACTCATAATAAATCAGATTTAATAATTTAAACTAAATTTGAGTCGACTATAAAACTTAAAAAATAATAAAAATCAAAATTATATTTCTAAAGGACGTAACGCCTTATTATTCTCAAAATTTTGAAATTCTCCAGGGTTATCTAAAAACTCATAACCTACGCTTTTACCTAAAATATTTGCATAAACTATTTTTTAAAAAAGTATTAAAATACATGTGACATAAATATTATATATAAACTAATCAAATGCTACTTATACGATGACCTAACTCAATTTTTAAATTTATATTGAGCTAATTTATTAAAATAAAGGTAACAAATTAATAATTTATGACCTTTATTTTAAATTATTAATTAATTAATTACATTAAATTAATTCAAGTCAAAGTTAAAAATTAAATTAAATTATCATTTAAATTATATTTTATTAGTCTATTAATGTTCTTATGGTGTGTAATCAAATTTTTATTATTATTTTGTAACTAAAATTTAAAAGAAGAAAGTATCTTTTAATTAAAAATAAAAATTTTATTCAAGGCAACACAAATAAATGTAAAAAGGAAAAGAAAAAAGTTTAAGAAAGGTATAAAAATAGGAAAACGTACTATTGCTAATGGGTGCAACGCGAAGCTACGTCATCCTCTTCATTTCCTTTCTCACGTGTCCCATCAACTTTTTCTTCCCCCACCATTCAAAGTTTCAATTTTTATCAAAAGTATTTGCAAACATCCTCTAACCTCCTTTCTTTTTCCTTCTAGTAGCCGAGCACCAACCTCCACTTTAACCGTTAATTTTATCAAAAACATTTGCAAACATCTCTAACCTCATTTCTTTTTCCTCTCCTGTAGCCAAGCTCATCATCTCTCTGCCTGTTTCAAGTTTTTGTTTTAGTTTTTGGTGCCAAACTCAGCTATCCATTTGCTCAGGTTTTAGATTGGTTTTCACTGTAATATGTTGGATTTCTTAAGTGTCAATCACACAAAACTCTCGTCTTTCTATACTGATCTGGTATTCAGGCGTTAGACAAGATGCATCCAGTTAACTGATCAGAAGAAATTGACCAATTTATTATTTAACTGACCGGTTTTAATTCTCAATGGTTGAAAATAAAAACCAAATTATAAATTAGTTCGATTCGTACTTAACTTGATCGAACCGACCGATCCGATCTAATTTTTACATTTACATCATTGGTAAATACTAAATAATAGTGTTTGGACGTAAAACTAATATTCTCTTAAAATAAGAAAAAGATCAATCTAGCAGTTAAGACCTATGTGTTTTTACCGTGCTTTTGCTTTTAAGGATTTTATTTTCGTTTATAAAGTTCGCAGAAAATTTATTTATTTAAGTTTTTAGTTTGTTTTAATTTTCTTAAAATTATAAAACTATTTTTTCATAATATAATTTATTGTTAATTATAAAATTATTTTAAATTTAATTATTATTGAATAGATATATTTTAAATTTAAAATCTATATAAATAAATAAATTTATTTATAATTAAAATATTTATTAAAAGATATATTAGTTAAATAAATAATTATTTACTTTGGTAAAATATAATGAACTTATTAGTAATTTATTACTACATATTGTATAAGAGACACTACAAGAAATTATATTTTTAGCGAAAGCAAAAGTTGTCACTAAAAGCAGTAATATTTGTCACTACTATTAACAGTGTCCAATTTTTAAAGTCGTCACCTCCCGTCACAAATACCTCCGTCATTAACGAAATAGTGACTAATTTTAAAAAATGGTTACACTTATGAAACACTTTTGTGACAAAAGTACTGACACTAAAAATTATGAAATGTGTGACAAAACTATATGATCACAGCAACTTTACATATTTATGACAAGTTTGTCAATACAAACAATATAAAGTAGTGACGAATAAAGTCATAATAATACTTCATTTTATTATGACAAAAGTATTGACATTAAAAACTATGGAATGTGTGACAAAACTATATGATCACAGTAACTTTACATATTTATGATAAGTTTGTTGACACAAATAATATAAAGTAGTGATAAATAAATTTGTCGACACAAATAATATAAAGTAGTGATAAATAAATAAAGTCGAAACAATACTTATTGTTGTGACAATATCATTGCCACTAAAATAATTGAAAATAATGACTATATTTGTCACTCAGTGTATTTTTATCAGTGTCCGTTACTTCTTGGTCACTAATATTTTAAGGAAAAAAGTGTCAACAACATTTTGTCACAAAAATGAAAATTTGTTTCTACAAAAAATATTGTCACTAATGTGTTTATTATTTTCACAAATAAAACTATCAATTCAATAATGGAATTGCATTAGGGTAAAAGAAATTTGCATCAATGATCATATTATCTAATAGATTTCGTCACATGAAAGTTATACATTACAACAATGTTGTCACTAAATAAAGATTATATGTTACAATAAATTTATCACTAATATTTTCGTGTTTGTTACAAATAATATTTTTAAATTTAAAATTTTAATTGTGTAAGTGTAAAAAATTTTGAACTAGTAGCCCTAAAATAAAAGTTGTCACAAATGATACAAATTTTTAGTGTCAAGATATTGTTACACAAGCAAATAAAAAATTATTAGTATATATAAAAATATACATAAATCACCAAAATGTATAAAATTCTAATTTCCAATGTATAAAATTGGAAATTTTAATATCCAAGACAATTATATTTATTACAATTATCCCAAACTCTGACGTAAGATAAATTTTCTTGACTATTTTTCTAGGTGAAGTTTATTATTGATTTATTTCGTACAAAATAAATAAAAAATAGAATCAATTAATTAGTTTATAAAATATTAAGCTATAAATTTAGTAGTAATATTTTATAATAATGGTTCGGCCAGATTTTGCGAGACTGGATTGACATCGTTCTGATCTATAGCTTCGTGCAACTTTGGGGATCAAACACCTGCAAAACAGACAAAAAGGCACGCCGGGGGTTGTTTTCCGGGGGCCCCTCCGACGCTCAAGTCAATATCTTTGTAGGGTTTTCGACTGTGATAAGCAAAAAGTGGCTAGGTTCAATTCTCATACCTGAATATTAGCAGAATAGTACATTATATACCTGTGAATGCCTTTAGGTTTAGGTTTACGTAAGTCGTCACGTCTGCATGGGAGTCTATCGCTTACTGGGCCAAACAGGCTGTGAATGCGGGCCGTCGTCAGCTGGGCCCGATGTCGGGCCTAAGAGAGCCAATTTGGCCGACCCGACCACAATCTTATTATATAATTTCAGAAAGAAATATTTTAAAAGTCTAAGAAGAAATATAAGAAGAAAGACGGAAGTAATTAACTTATGGGATTCCTGGAACAATCCCATAAGTCCAACGACTTGAAGATAAAACCCCTAGACTACGCTGATATACAAGAAATCTGGTAGCCCAGGAAGAACGTTTGCAGGTCCATGGTTGAAGTCTGCAATTGTCGCCATCCTACAAACGTCTGGTGGGAACTCATATTTCTCCGACTCTAAGCCAATCAATAATCGGTGTTAAATTTGGCTCGTTTCAAAGACTTGTTTTTCAAACCTGTCAAAACAAGCTGTTGGCAAATTTAATCACAAGTCTATTCTGGTGGTTAGTGACATGTAACTTCTTAATTGATTGTGGTGACAAAAACTTTAATCGGCAATAACCCAGTCCTTTTAATAAGATTAATTTAATTTAATTTAATTTATTTCTTTACTTACTTTTATATTTAATTTTATATTTCTATTTAATTTATTTATTTATGCATTTAATTATCATTTTAAAATAATTTTTAAAATTTATCGAAAAACAACTATTTTACTAATTAAGATAAAGATGTACACCTTTAAACCTCTCAGCATCTTGCATTCAATGAAATTCGTATTGAAATTTATTATTATTGTTATTAATTTATCGGTTGTAACAATAAAGGTGGGGCAATTGTAGACTTGATTTCAGACTTGATTTTGGTTTAGAATAATGTTTAGCTAAAGAGCCATTAAAATAATGATCTTTATAAGTTAGTTTATAAATATAAATTAAATTATTTTATATACTATTAATGTAAAGGATATAACTATAAAAACCCACAAAGGTAGTATTTTAGTAATGAGAGGATTACAATTTACCTTAATCTTAAAGAAAATGTTTAAATAAAATTAAAAACACGTTAAAATCTACAAACGTCATTTAAATAAAATCGTTATTTAACTCTAAATTGTTAATTTAATAAATAATTTATTTGAAATATATAATTTATAAATCATTACATGCAAACAATAATTAATGGTTGTGAGTTTCAACTATATTAAAAGACTATTTAGTATATTACGTCTTACTTTGCTTATCTACGAAAGACTTATGTTTCTATTTATTTTTGTTTCTAATTGGTCTGGGTGCTTTTATCTTGGAAAATCATACAATTACTTTAGGGGGAGTTAGCCACACCTACGAATGATATAAATATTACTGTTGCGTTAGTTTTACTTACGTTGTTAGCACATTTTTATTTACGTAAGTTTGGTTGGACGTAAGATTTTTAATGGAAAAGAATAGAATTGAATGATTTATAATGAAATGAAATGTAAATAGATGTGATATTAAAATTTTGCTATTTGGAAGGGATGGAAGGGTTCATAATGCATTATAGTGAAATGTTGTTTAGATGAAGGGTTTATAATGTAATATAGTGTAAAGATGTTTATCTTTTTACATTCCATCTTAAACCCCAAAATTGAAGGTTTTTTATATTTACTGTTTAGGATGGAATGAGATGTAATATGATCTCATTTAATTCCATTTTATTGTAAACCCTCCTTCTAAACAATGGAATAATATTATATTTTATTTCATTCTATTAATAAACCTCCAACCAAACATAACCTATAAGGACTTTTTTAAGTCTACATATACTCTTTCCCATATTAAATAGTTAATACCATCCCTTTGCGATTCAAGTTCATACTCAAATAGGGTGAGTACCAAGGGATTTGAGAATGCCAAAAAATTTAATGATTTGGATGAACTAAATCTATCACCTAATCTTCTTTGTTTATTGTCATGTCTTAGCTTAAACTTTGTGTTGTGAAAGGTTTTTGAACATTTATGACAGAACTCACCTAATATGAAAAAGCCCAGTAGTAACATAAATAGTAGGAAAGCACTTCATTTTGTTAAAGATTGGTTGGAGGACATAAACCAACACAAAATATAATCAAATGGAGTGCTTTCCTACTATTCACGATGCTATTAGCTTTTTCCAGATCAACGGAGTTCTCATATGTTAGGATATATGTTATATATCTAAGTAATTAATTTTGGCATTATTTATTAATTGGACATATAAGATATTGATTGGATAATGACTTGGATTCAAAAGTTATATAGATAATCTTGTAGTTGTGATAGAATCCTACACAATATTGAAGTCTATTATCATGCTGGTAATTGAATTGTGGACTACGGGATTTTGGTGTATAACAGAACAAGGAAAGTTATTTTGCATGTTTGTGAAGGGATTTTGCAGGGGAGTATCGTGCACGTCTCTATGAGCGCATCCCGTGTGTGTTGCATCAACTATTGAGGTGGTGTTAATTTATTTTTGGAAAATATATATATATCTCAAAGTTGTGCATGTGTTGGTTAGAGTGATACACCGTGGGTGATTTTTTGGCTGGTTGGAGAGTGGCTCTTCATAAATCTCGTATGTGTGTTGGTTAAAATAATGCAGTGGGCATTAATTGAAGATTGAAAAAACACAGCTATGGTGTGAGTGTTTTTTTTGGGGAAAAACCGTGGGTTAGTTAATTGAATTCTTAAAAGACATAGATCTGGTTGTGTGCATGTGTTTTGTGTGTGTGTTATCAACTGGGCATTAGGCGTTAAATAGATACGGGAAAAACACAGCTGATGATGTTTGTGTGCTTTGGGTTGATATACACCGTGGTTCACTTCCGATTTTCAAGAGTTGTTCCTCTTTATGCATGAAATATACATGGTGTGTGTAGTATCTCATATGGTTTAATTGGAGTTGTTGAAGTTGGGATGAATCAGTTCAACTGGTGGACGGATTTTTAGATGTATTTCGAGAAGCTGAAACTATAGCGAAGTCTTTCTTTTATCTCAAGTATATCATTGTTCTGTTCTTAGTTTATTGAGTACTTGAGTTATCTTTATTAATCATCGTTTAAGTAAAAGTAGTTTAGAAAAATCCTCTGACGAGGTTAACACGAATCGATCATATTATTGGGTGTGAAAATCTTTCACGGGAAGTGAGTTGAGAGATAGTGTCAAAGGTTGAGTGGTGTCAGCTCAGTAAAGCCTTGGGTCAATCTATTGTACTTTCATGAAAGTATTAAGCTAAGTGAGAGCTCCGCAGAAGTAGGCCATCTGTGCCGAACTGCGTTACCAAATTTTTTGTACTTTTATTATTTTGTTTTTGATTGCTTTTGTTTTCGTTTGCGTTAGAGACGTCAACTGTAAAATTGAAAAGTTTGAGAAACTACTACCCCCTAAGTGAGAGCTTGTGAATCGACTAAAGAAGCGTGGGGTACTTTGCAGACTATTCATGAAGGGTCCAAATCTGTGATAGCGTCAAAACTACAGATGTTAGCTATGAGCTTTGAAGAACTGAAGATGAATAAAAATGAGCCTATTGGAGACTTTCATGAAAGATTGCAAGATATAGCGAATCAAGCACATCAACTCAGGAAGAAATATTCCAATATGAAACTAGTCAAGAAGACGTTGAGATCATTACCTCCGAGATTTATTTCAAAAATTGCAGCAACAGAGGAGACCCACGACATTAATGATCTGTCATTGGAGAAGGTAATAGGAATTCTTACAAATTTCGAAATAAATCTTTTAAGGGGTAAACAAGAAAGAAGCAAAAGATTGACACTACAGGTTAAAACTAAAAAGGGTATGAATAATGTAAAAGATGAATCCGACAAGAATGAGGATATGGAGCTATTAAAAAGAGAGTTCAGTAAGTAGTTGAAGAGAGTGAAAAAGGACACACCTAAGTTTGGGCAAAACGGCTGGAGTTCATCGAACAATAACTTCAAACAAAAAGCTAAAACTCAAAAGGGAGAAAGAAAGGTAAAGAGAATTCAATGTCATTAGTGTCAAGGATTCAGACATGTTCAAGCGAAGTGTGCTAACATCTTGAAAAAGAGAAAAGGAAAATCCTATATGAGCACTTGGAGTGATATGAATCCGAAAGTGAAGAAGAAGCTGTGAATAGTGCTACGTTAGTTACTTTGTATAGTAAAAGTCTAGTTACTTGTTTAACAGTAACCAAGAAGGAAGTAACTGAAGACGAAAAATTGAGCAAATAAGGAAATTTTAGGAAAAACACTGTCGATTAAGCTCAAAGCTCAATATCAGATTATGACAGTGATGACAGTACTTCAAATGATAAAAAGGAAGGTATTTATGAAGCTTATGAATTAATGTATGGTAAATGAGTCCAAACATATAAGAAAAATGACAAGTAGAAGGAGGAAAACACTTCTCTTGGAGACAATTTATTATGGATATTCGACACATCTGTTTTGGTATCTAAGAGGATATAGTCTTAATGAGAAGGAAAAACATGACTTGGTGCTCTCCTAACTTATAAGGGATGATAAGAAAATGAACTCATCCTCCAAGAGAAGAGTTGATTTGCACTTAATCTTCAACGAGGGAAAGATAATCTTTATTACTTTTCTCTTGGTATATCCCAAAATTGGATCATAATTAGAATAGACTTTTGACCTAATAATGTTTTCAATTTTTCATAAGAGCATGAGAGAAAAAAAGAAGCTGGTGATGTGAAATGCCAGCTAAGGAAATTGACTGTAGAATATAGGTCACCTAAAAAAAGAAGTGATAAGATGCTGAAATTAATGGAATTTACTGGGCAAGTTAGTCTCCACCCCATCAATTTAGGGTAGGCCTTAGCCTCCCAATCTTATCCTATACCAATGTACTTAGACTCTTCAATTTTCTTTCAAATGGACCCCATCAAGTCTCATAAAAGTTTAGTAAATTGATTAAAAAAGGGGATGGTACAATGTTTGATGACGTCAAAACCAATCTTTAGGCTACAAGTGTGACCATATTTTCTGCGGTGTCTTATTAACATCTAACTACTACTTTGCTTCCTGATAAGCACAGATATGTCATTATAGGCATCCTATGTAGACGCACCCATGAATCTAAGCATGTTTGCAAAATTTGAAACCAATGATCTTAGCATTTAATAGTGTTTGTTCATTAGGCAAATGAGATACAAGATCTATTTTGGGGAGAATGTGTATACCCTCCAACCCTAATATTTAATAAGATTTAATACTTCTACCTCTTTGTTATTATACTGTATTTATTGGGACTAGGTAGTAGCATTCCTCAAAAAGTCAAATTGCTCTATTATGAAATCGGTTCTGGTGTGGGTTGGTGTTATGTCCAATTTCCGGACCAATGTTGTGTGGTGCCATTTGTTTAGGCATTGATCTAAGTTGGGCCTCCATGCATTATTTTGAAAAGAGCAACACATTACCTACCTATGTACTTTCAACTTTGTCGATCATATGGTTCATTTTTTCTTGTATGCTGACTGACACCTGACCATATAAGCGATGAATTACAAAATAGATCAATTTGATCTAAAAGTTAAAAAGGTTGAGTTTAAAGACCAAGGTCCTAAGGGGGTCCAACAGAGGGAGTGAAGCTCACAATATATATTATTGAAACACCCAACTCAGGGGACACATCTCTATATAAGACTTCATCAAAACAGACAGCCTGTCATCCAAGTGTTCTGCTTTTCTGTCGTCAAGGAATCAATGGAATAGAAAATCATAGCAAAAAGTGATAAATAACTTTTAGTTGATTAAAAAAAAAGTGATTTGCAATGCTTTCCTGTTATTTGAATGGTAAAAGGGGATTTTAGGTTGCCAACTTAATGACATCAAACCCAAAAATGTATAAGCAAGGATCTTAGATTGCGTTTCCCTTTAATGCTGAATCTGGCATATAGTAATGATTTCATATAAATCGATCTTAGATGATCCGCACGGTAAGAATATGTACCACAAACTTAGTACTGAAATTTCGACATGGACACGTAGCTTGTAGGAATAATCTGACAACTAGTTACCTTCTTTCCACGGATTACAACTCCAGGCTCTCCTTGATCACCATATACTTAGAGCCACCAAAGTGCAACCCAGTTGGGGCAAGAGATCCAGGTTCTTCAAAATCTTTCATGATGGCAGAAATCTCCTCAGGCTTAAACTGTAAATGAACCACACAGGAATCTTATAGTCAGTAAACCAAAATCACGTAACGCTCTTCATTCCTTGTTAGCTTCCACTCTCCAACCCCATAATGTAGGCTTATGACCATAATTTATGAATCAACGTAAGACTCCATATTGTACTCTGATATATGATATTTGCATGTAAGTTTCAAAGAAGCAAAACAGGCAAGGTGTACAAGCCTAAGCAATAGTTCCAACATTCAACAAGAACTATACTTTGAACATAATGTAAACATGAAATTGCAGCTAGAGAGCTTCAAAATTTGGGAATTTGATCAGGATTTTATAGTTAAAATTGGAGCTTTCCCAGAAACACGTATCTATTGTGTTCTGTTTACTCAAACTATAAGTTTTCAATTTGAAGCCAGCTCAACATTATACTGCGAAAATGAATTGTAAAATGGAAAACAATCTACAAGGAATCAACCAAACTAGTCCATCTAAAGTAAGCAAAATGGGAATGGTTGATTTTCCGGTACTTAAGGGGGGGAAAAAAGAAAAATGCCCAATAATCGGATCCAAAAGTTTGAATCTTTATCACCAATTCCAAAAATGTTATTAAAAACAAACAGATCCAGAGAGAATAGAATGGGGCAGACCGGAGGGAAATTGGAGCTTTGGGCCCAGACGCTGCCATCATGGCCGAGAATGGCGGCTGCCCTGAGACGGTGGCCGTCGATGTCGCACATGAGGTGGTCATCGACATAAGTTTGCCACGACATTGTCGTAAGGGAGATCAAATGTCACTGTAAACTTTCGATCTCTGTTACTGAGATCTTCAGGTTCAAAGAAGAGCTTTATTTATAATGTGTCTGCAGTGTCAGCTGGGCCCACTGGATCTGGACCCTTCATTTCTGTTGTTTGCAGCAGCATTATCGAATAATGCCGTTCACGTTCACTTATGTTTTGTTGGGTTGCATTTCGGTGTATGCGTGTTCACTGAACCTAGTTTTAATATGTTTAAGCTCAATTGCTAAAAAAAAGAGGCATGATTAAATTTAATTCGAACTCATTTTGAGTTTGCCAAACAAATGCAAAAATTTTAAATCCTAATAATCTAAAATTTAATGATTAAAAAATTGAATGAGTTCGACTGAATCAACCATAAAATCCGTAAATTATTTAAAATTTTTAGTTAAAATTTTAACTTTTCGGTTTAATTTATTATAATAATTGTTGTTGTTAAAAACTGATCAATTAATTAATTCATTAATCAATTTTCATAAATTAATAACTTCTTATAAAATAAATAAATAAATTTCTATTTAACAATTTTTTAATTAAAATTTAAAATCTTCAATTAATAAGAATAATATTTTTAATCATATTTAAAATTCTAAATTTTATTTAATCTTTAGCTAGTTTTATGACGATCTAATACAGTTGAACTTTTTAAACTTTAAATCTCTCATTTTAAAACATTAATAAAAATTAGTTTAGGTTTGATATAAATTACTCTCAGATTTGAACTTAATTCAAACATTGAAATTAAATTAAAATGTAATTCATTTAATATATAATATTATTTATATAAAAATAAATTTAACATATAAAAAAATTTAATCGAATTTGTAAATGAACAATTAACTAATATAAATAAATCAACTTTATAATTCTATATTACTAATCTTAAGCTTAAATAATTACTACTCAATATTTGTAGTTAAAACGAGGTAAACATTTTATTAGAATATTTTTCTTAATATAATTTATTAGATCAAATTGAGGTTTATTAATTAATTAAATCCAAGCTCATCAAATTCAAT
>JAOSBP010000005.1:3465332-3486140 GCA_027563825.1 Erythroxylum mucronatum
TAAAGTCAAACCATATTGAGAATCACTAATGACATGAAACCATGTAGTGTTCTCTTTGTGGGTCGGTCCAATATATGTTCTCTAACATATATCTATGTTTCTGATTTCATAACTCATATCTATGATCAGTAAAATGTCATCATCAATCAGAACACATATTAGCCTTAATTCATTATTGTTCCATCAATAACGATCGACCAGGGACAATTTAGAATAGTGTTATAATGCTTATGGTTTTACTATCAAGTCACATACTTGATGACATAAGTCTAGTACCATTCATGGAACGTAAATCACATTACATAAACAACATATATGCATATATAAAAGGAATACCTCATAATATATTATTAACAAGTCATAATGTTAATACATGAATCACTTGTATCCATTGGCCTAGGGCACACTACTACCAGTCATTTTCTAAGTTAAGTGACTTGGTAGGTTGGTAAATAATCTCTTATGCATTGGCTTAATGAGGTTGGAACTCAATTGTGTGACGAAATTGATCAAGCCTTGACTTTTAAGTTGAAAACAGTTTTTAGAATCAATTGTTTATTTTATGGAAAACTAGGAACTATTGGTTATGTTAGCTTTATTGTATTCCTTGGTTTGTTGCATCTTGGATGGATGGGGGATTGTGTGAAAATCAATTGGGGTGTTTTTGGTTTATAGATGGAAGTTCTGCTTGAGGACAAGCTTGTGATAAGCATGGAGTGTTTGATGGTGTGAATATTTGCTAATTATATTAATGATTTTGTTGATGTTTTGGGTAAATATTCATGTGGAAATGGTGAAATTTATTAGTTCCATGTATTTTGGGCAAGAGATGACAATCGAGCCAAATCGGAGATATTTTGGTTGCTGTCGCTTGAAGTTTTGAGCTATGGCTGTTTATCCGCAATTTTTGGACTGACTTCAGATTTTGGGCAGTAAGCCATGCCCACGGTTTAAGGTCGCACGTGAGCAAACACCTGATACAGAGTTGGAGACGTGACTGGACTTTTAAATTGGATATTTTTCAGATTTGGAAAGGAAGATCTTCTTTGGGGATTAGTGAGGGAAGTTAGGGATTCTTTCCCACTAAAAATAGAACTCTCTAGATATAAAGAGGTATCGGCAGAAGGCTTGGGGGGATGGATTTTAAAGAATACAACAAACTCTTTATTTCTTATTTTGCATGTTTTGTATAGCCATGAGCGACTAAACCTACTTTAGTCTAGTAAGGGTTAACTGAGTTCAAGTTCATATGAGTTGTGAGATCTAAACTTAATTGTTATCCTTGAATTTCTGCAGTATTTATTCATGCTCTGTTTTTATTCATATTATTATCTTGTTGGTTGTTGCAATAAGAGCTCGTTGTGTAATTGGCAGAGTCGTAATTAGCCAATCAAGGTTTCTAGATTCGTAATTGTCTAGTTAATCTTGATAACAGTGGCAGGTAATATAATTTTTAAGTTATATTATGAGAATGAATAATCTGATTTAAACAATCGCGCTTGTTGATCTTGTTGATCAGGGTTGGGTCTTTCTAGTTCTTAAAGCTATTAGCGAATTAAATCCTAGGCGCGTGTCGAGGTTGTTCGTCAATAAGGGGTTAGTTATAGGCGCGTGTCCGGCTAATCTAAAACTAAGGAATGATGAGATTATTAGAAGTTTTTCAATAATCATAACTAATCTATTATGGGATTCGGATTTATTCTTTGTTTCAATGATCAACCGTAGAACTTGAATGAGATTATCTTGTTAGATGCTACTAATCTGATTTCTTTTCAATCTAATTTTATTTGCTTGCCATTTATTAATTTTACTATTTTTACTCATCAATTACAAAACCCCCTTTTATTTCCTGGTTCTTGATTCTCTGGTTGTCAAAAGGATTGATTAATATCCAGTCTCTGTGGATACGACTCTACTCACTTTAGCTACAATTTAATTGATTTTTTAGGAGTAGATTTTATTTTTGGTAGATTCGACACCCATCAGACACATAAGTCTCAGGATCAATTTGTTAATCGAGATGACATATACCCCTAACAGATATATGACAATGTGCTCTCATCGTATGCTGGTCACACTGGTTATTGAACAAATATGAGTTAAAACTCATCATGTGTGAGTGAGAGATAATGAATCATATACACCCATGAGAGATATTATAGTCATTATTCTTTAAATAACTGCCAAAGGTAGTTAAAGCTTTTGAGTTTAAAACCAAATATGGAAAGATCAGTTGAACATCCTTTAAAAAAAATTATGCATAAGAATATCTGCATAAAAGTATTCTTTAATCGGTGGAACTACAACAATAATCCAAGTACATGATTATTGATTTTTTGTATACGTATGCAAAGATCTTGTTTAACATGATTTATGTGATTATGTTCTATCTTAATTTTTATTCTAATATCACTACTGGCACATTTGGGTATCTTGATCCATTGTAAGTGTAGTCAACTTCATAAAATAGACCTTTATTTTCTCTTCCATAATGAACTAGCTTCATATATTTGATTAATTAACTCTGATTACTTGTCTTTCTTGTCTCCCGCAAAAGGTGTCATTCATCAGGTATTTGCAATAAGAATACCGATACTTACAGTTTTGGGGTAGTTCTGTTTCAACTAGTAGCTGGACAACCAGTAATAATACCAACTGAAGACTACTGCTGTCATATAATTAAATGGACTCTTTCCTTGATTGAAAATGGCGATATCAATAGCATAGTTGATCCAAAGTTACAAGGTAAATTCAATCCCAGTTCTACCTGGAAAGTAGTAAAGATAGCAATGTCCTGCGCAGCACAAAGGCCTGATATGAGCTATGTACTAAACGAGCTCAACGAATCTTTGTCAATAGTGATGGTCTCAGGAGATGCTCTGAGTCCAGAAATCTTCACCTCATTTTTGGATCCAGATTATATGAGTCTTCCTAGTGCTAGGTAGTAATATATATTCAACAATGTTTTTGTGTACGTAGAATGACGGAAGAAGTATAATTAACGAAATAAAGTACATTGACTTTTATTACTTACAAGCAACCAAAACTATCTTATTCACTCACAACTTTAACTCACACAGGACTATTCTCAAACATCTCTCCAAAAACTGTAGAAACTCTCCAAAATGAGATCGCTCTCGTATGCTAAAGCTAATTGTGATCATATCCTCATGTTTTCTGTCTTCCTCCAAGACTCACCATCTAAGCTTAGAAGTAGGGAAATACTGCAAAAAAAAAAAGAAATTTTAAAAATCAGCAAAGTAACACAAATAAAAAATTCTCAATGTTATTTAGAATTGATGATAGACTGAGTCAAATATAATAGAAGAATCAAAAATTTATTCGATCCGAATTCTAACTTTGGGATCATGGTTTTACCTTTTCTATGAGGGAGAGATAGTATGGCTTGACTTTTTCCACTTCAATTCGAACTTTGCTCTTGCTATAAAGATCGTATTTGCTGAAAGTTTTGTCAGGAGAAAACAATTGTTTTTGGTCAGTAACTTGGAAAGAAAATGCAGTAATGAACATGTTAGATAGGTAAGTAAAGAGCATTGGATGAGTAGGGTTTACTTGAATATTTGGAGCCATTTAAGGTTTTCAATGTCCTCTTCGTTCATCAAATGCTTGTAGGCCTCGGATTTGTGCAAAGCTGTAAGATCAAACAGTTTCCAACAGAATCAAATGAACCATTCTTCTGTATAAACTCTACTTGAGCAAAGCTATAAGTTGCTTTACCATAGAATGAGTGGTATCTTATGATAAAAAGAGCGGCAGAAGGAAGGGTTGTCTTATTCTCCTTGGCCACCTGAGACAAAAACAAGGCTTTGGCTTTGATCTTATTGTTCAAGAAGAAGACATGCTTTCCTTTTTTTATTCCTTTTAATTTGTTAAAAAACAGAAAAGTGTATAAAGATTGAAGTTGGTACCAGGTACATGTAGTCATCGTGTCCCCACGACATCATAACATTGTCCAGGCCACATCCTTCCTCGTAAACTCCATATTTTGTGTTGTGAGCAGGATTGCTGAAGTCAGGATTCTCCTTGAAATACTGTGTAAACAATTATCAGGATATTTCAGATGTTTCATCAGAGAAGTTCCCTCATGGATTGACCCCATCCAATATTTCTTCTTGATGCAGAATCAAATTTAAATAGTTTCAAACCTAACTAAATTAGAACCATGATGATGTTATTTTAATTAATTAATTCTTAAAATTACTGAATTAAATTTTTTTTTTGGTTCCAAACTGATTCAAGTTAGAACAAATAAAAAAAATTGGTCAAACTTAATATTTTCATGTGTTGATAATTGACTTAAGTTGAGACTAAAATTAAAGATAAAATATTTATAAAAAAAAGAAAGGAAAAAACAAACCTTGTGGTGGACAATTGATTCATCAAAAGCACATCCAACAGGGTACGTATCGCCTGGAAAAGTAGATCAAGAAGAGTATTTTTCTCAGCACAAGTTTCTGATTCATTGGAATAGAACAAGATCAATATGTTGTCTGATCTGCTGACCTACAACAGCCCATTGAGGCAGCTGGCCAAAGCTAGGATGAAGAAGCACCTTTCCAAGATCTAAACAAACCCACAATAAAAACCAACTTAAGCAAAACATGATCAAAATATTAAGTTAATCACACATTAGCTTGAAGATAATCAAATTACCATGAATGAGTCCTGTCAAGTGCAGCCAACCCTCATCAGGATAATCCTTCCTGATTGCTTCAGCAGTTTGCAACAAGTGTTCAATTTGGGGTTCATCCAAGTCAGGATCACTTTCATCCACAACATTGTTAAGAAGTTCACAACATTCCCATATACTCATTTCCACTTTGTCCAATTTCCCATACTCAGCTCTCATCTTCTTGACCTGCATTTTTTGTTTCTCTTTTTCAGTTCAAAGTCGTTTATATTTAATAAAATATTAATGAAAAACACTTTACTTACAAAGTCATAAGTTTGGTTGATGTGATTAATCCGATAAAAATCCTCAACTCCAGGTTGCCTATCACCTTCAGCATTATAGTCCCTGACAAATAGATTTACGAATTTAATCAACACTTTCAACACAAATCTTAGGATTAATGTCGAATGTCCATAAATAAGCCCAACATGACAAAATTTAATATTGGTCAGGTGAAATAAGCTGCTTGAAGTATTCACTTGTCTTGATATGAACTCCATTAAAAATATTTCTTGTCTTGTGGTACATATTCCTTAGAAAAAGTAGTACAAATTCTATTGTTGGAAGCGATACATAGATCTTGTATTCCTCCTTAAATGGGTAAATATATATTAATGGTTTATCATGCAATAGGAAAAGATATATATTTATACATATAAGTGGAATTATGTAAATGTTGAAAGAGAAATATTAAAAACCTAAAACTTTGGCCAAAAGAGTTGGTATGTGGCACCAGAAATCCACTGTCCAGCACGAACTCCTTGTCATCCTCCGACACGTGAAAGTCTTTCTTTTCAACCACTCCGACTCCTGTCACTAACATCCAAATGTTTGGTGATTAAAAGGGTTTCCTTCCTTTATATTTCTTTAAATAATTTGCCAAATCAATTCTTAAGAAGGGTATAAACTATAAACATATATTAATAAAAAGAAAGAAAAAAAACAACTTATAAGGCCTATAGATCAATTTGGAAGATCAAATGAAACCAACAAAAATATGAAATTTATGAGAAATTTTGAAGAATCAAAACCCAAGTTGAAATTTTGAGTGATGATTTCAGATCTGAAACTTCGAAAGAAAAAAAAAACAGAAGAAAATTGAACAAGAAACCAGTTGAATATACCAAACTCAGGCTGCTCAATGAGGATAGTCATCCTGAATCAAAAACCAAAGTTCTGAAACAACAGAAACTGTGAAAGAAGCAACAAAAGATCTTTGCGATATAGATAGGTTTAAGAAGAAGAAGTTGTGGTGGTGAATGCATTGTTGGTTTAAAGGGTATTTATATTGGCCGGATTGTCCTTCCCTGCGAATTCAGAGGTCCCGAGTCCTTCCCTGAAAATCCAAACTTCCTCGTTTACAATATGCTTGTATTTGTCTGTCCTCTTAACTATCCCTCCTATTTCAACATTTAATACACAATATATCTGTATATCTTTTTATATATATATACATATATATTAGCTATTAGTCCATCAGCAAAAACTTGGCGATAGTCCCATGCAAGTTGACAGAAGTCAGCGAAAGAGCAGAACAAGACGAACGACTTTTTCGCTATTTCAAGCTTTAATTTCATATATTCTTATTAATAAATTATTTTTTATTTTTAAACTCTTGAATTTGTGTTAATTTCCACTCAATGCTATAGAATTGTCGGTCATATTTGATACAATGCAATGTATAAACACTTATAATTCTTGCATCTCATGTACCTATGATAGATTACTTATCTAATCAATATTTTAATTTATATTAATTATCAAAATATTGAAAATGAGTCGGATAATTATATTAAATTTAAAAGCATAATAATTTACATTAACCTTAATTATAAAGTAGAACAACTTAACCACAAAATTAAATCCTTAATTAGATATAAAGTAGTGATTAGAGAATTATTATAATATAAAGTAAATACACTTAATCATTCTTTCTTAACCACAAATTTGATTCTCTATATAATTATTCTTGGAAACATAATTACTTTTGTACGGAATTCCTTTTTAGATTCGAAGTAAGGAAGCCACCGACTTGCTTGTAGCGGAAACAAAATTGAGGGCTCTTTTTGCTCAACATCCTAAACCAATGTCCTTCCTTACAAATAAGCCCTTGTTGGCAAAAATATCTTAGTTATTAAATTCACTTGGGACCCATTCGAACCATATCTTCATTGTCACGATCATGACTGAGTCAGCATTGCGTTGGACACCACATTTCCTCTTGAGAAACGCGACCTAACACCTGGGGTCCACCTGACGTGGCACCCAGTCAAGGATTATGACTTTTCTTCCTTACTTTGTTGTTCTCATTAGGGAGTTGATCTGTCCACTGCCAAAATCCCAGTTTCCACGCTGCGGTACCGGTCCAAAACCGCTCCTCAGTAGCTGGCAAACGTGTCCTTGGAAAAACTCCACGAGTCCGCGTCGAAAATGACACGTGTCCAACTGGGTTGCACTTGTTTAGTTGCTTTTCCCTCGTGAAAAAGATATTTATCATGATCTGGGATAAGACACCTGAGGATTCCTTACCAAGAGAAGCAGATAACGTACTTATGGTTTTTAGATGATAATTCATATTGGTCATTAGAATCTGGGATACTTGAGTACCTCATAATTTTATTTTTGTTAACGGTATAATTTGCAGCAAAATCCCCTTATTTACAGATGAGATTTCAAGTTAATTTCTTTGAGAAAATTCCTTATCTTTTTCAAAAGTTAATTTTTTAAGTCTAATTTTTTTCCATGTATTCACTTAAATTCAATAATTAAAAATTTTAATCAATTTGGTCTATTCAAGGTTTTTCGAACCATCCAACTCTTCGATTTGATTTACTTTAATAATTTTTATTGTTAAAAATTGATAAGTTTATTAATTAATTGAATAATTTTTTAAAATTAATAAGTTCTTACAGGTCAAAATAATAAATTAATATTAATTTAAATATATCTTTTTTAATTAAACTTCAAATTTTTGCTAGGTAAAGACAATCTTTTTTAATTATATTTCAAATTCTTTAATTTTATTTCATCTGATTGTTGAATATTTTAAACCTTAAACTACTTCAAAACATGGGTTAAATTATCTAAAGTTCTGTTGCATATAAAAAGTGTATCATTATCATCATGTAATGCCATAATCAAGTCCATGGAAACTTTTGAGTCGGTTAAAATTTGAGTATCTCCTTTAAGGGTATGTTTGGTTGAAAGTTTATTAATAGAATTAAATATAACGTAATATTATGTTTATAATATAATGGGATGGGATGGAAGAGAAGAGTTTTATATTATATCTCATTCTATCCTAAACAATAAAAATGAAAAACCTTCGATTTGGGGGGTTTAAGATGGAATGTAAAATAATAAACAACTTTATACTATATTACATTATAAATATTTCATCTAAACAACATTTTATTATGTTACATTATGAACTCTTCCGTCCCTCCAAAATAACAATTTTCTAATATTACATTCATTTACGTTCCATTCCATTACAAACCATTTCATTTTAACTCGTTCCATTCCATTAAAAACTTTACGTCTAATCAACATAGCCTAAAAGTCAAGTTTGCTTAGCTTTTACTTCAAGTTTTCCAACCATTCTTAATTTCATTGTTTGTTATTTTCTCTGCTTGAACAATACCGTTTATTTTAATGAATTTTAGTTCATAATGACTTGCATTATTTAATTTCTTAAGGTATATGTGAAAATTGTAAAGATATGACTATTCCATTTCGGTAACCTTGACCATGGAGTTAAGATAAGTTTGTTTAAGAAATAACTTGGATAAGATAGCTTGAATATGGTCTATCTTGTTGAAAAAAAGATAGTCAATAAATAAATTGGATAACGTCTTTGACTATGGTTATCTGAAAATGCAAGGGCAAAGTGATATTTGGAATCGGAGTATGTGTCTTCATATTATATATTATGAAGAAATTAATTGATTCATAAGAATTTATGCACAGACTGATGTAGTGGAGTAATTTTAGGGTAAACAATGTAAATCTTTACTACTTTAATAGAGTATTTTATTATTTTGAACTAAAAAAATATTTGTAATAACAAAATTTTAAGAAAATTGTTTTTATGAAGTTTTCAACAAGTTATTTTAATATAGATTATTATCAAAATAATTATTATGTACGTTGGAGTATTATTATAAAACATAACATCTATTATAAATTTTAGAATGTGAAAAGGTCTAATAATATGTAACCTTATCTTTAAAAAGATTCTTTCTAGTTAACCCACTAGTAAAATTATTATAGTTATCGTAAATTTTAATTTAAGATAACTAAATTCTGTTTTAATTCTGATGTCATGTAATAAAAATATATATATAAAAAGATAACTCGCATATAGTTATTCTTATTATCATATGACATAGTTAGGTTAGACTTAGGTTGAATTTTAATATGATTAAGTTAGAATAATTATGTAAATATTATTGTAATAATTTTTACAATGAAATATTTATATCTTTTACATGAAATTTGTTACAATACTTTAAGTAAACTACCTAGCTGTTCTTTTATCATGTAAGCAATGATTAGAGGTTTAAACACTTTGATATTAAATTGGAAGTTAAATTTGTAAGACAAGAGATTTAAGGTTTAAAAGGTTTAATAGTATTAGTCCAGCATAAAACCAATTAAATATTGTATAAAATTGAATATTTTGAAAAATGATTGAATAAAATTATCTTTATGATTATTAAATAAAAATTAATCAGATTATTTTAATTTGTAAAAATTGATTAGTTTATTAAAACTGATCGACTACTTAATAAACTGACCATTTTTCACAACCAAAATTATTAGAATAAATCAAACCAAAGAGTTAAAACTTGAATTAAAAAACTAGTTGATTTAAAATTTTTACTATTAAAATCAACTCAGTTCATAAAATATTGGTGAAAGAAATAAAACTAATTACGTGAAGAAATGGAGGAATCAAACAATGGAGAAAACATCTCAAAATTTACGACCATAGCATGGAAGATGTGGGAGGGAAGAAACAAAGGCTTATGGCAAGATCAATTCCCTACAGCAATGGGAACTTGGCAACTTACAATGGATCACCTATGTAAATAGAATTTGGCCCAATAACAAAAACGACAGCAGTAGCTTTTGTCCTCCAGCGGCAATAGAAGCCTAGTAACAAATCATTTATAGCTGCTGGGTGAAGATAAAGTGCAGCAGATAACTTGGATGAATGACATATATTCGTCGACGAGGCGAGATTTTAGAGTATGGGAACGTCGAGATTTAGCTTTATCATTGAGAGCCTTGAAGGTCACTTTTAACATGCAATTTTTGGATTGTTTGATGGTCTACATTTAGCGTTAATAACGGAGGCCTTAGCGGTTCGACAGGCTTTTATTTGGACAATTAACAACATGCAACACTTGGGGAATATCTTCACTAATTCTCAACTTGTAGTGTTTGCCATTAAATCGCACCAAGAGGAGCATTCAGAGTTTGGAAGAATTATCAAGGATTGCCAATTAATGTTGAAAAGTAATTCTAATGTTTTGGTTGTTTGGATTAATCAATGAGAAAATATGGGAGTTCATAAACTTACTAGAGTATCTTGCAATTTCTCTCATTTGAAAATTTGGGTGTCTATTTCACCCTATTTAACTGATTTATATGATTAATGGAAACTTCCTTTACCTTTCCAAAAAAAATATATATATATATATATATATATAAAGTGATGGTTAACGTTAATGCACAAGTCATTTTGGAAACTACAAAACAAAGCCAGCTGTTGAGCATAAGGTCAAAATAAAAATCTCATAAAGCAAAGCAACACCTTTTGTAACAGCAACAAGACCATAACTAGCGGACGAGAATGGTTTGTTTTGACAACATCAAGTTGAAGGAGAAGTTCGGTTGCTTTGCTTCCTGACAAAACCCACCACCTATTCTTGGTTTTGACAACGTTGTTTATATTTCTCAAGTTCTCTCTCCCTCCTTCGTGTCATTAGTTAAGAAGAGCAATGTAAATTTTTCTACCCCGCTTTTTTTTTAAGAGCAATGTTAATTTTTCTACCCCCTTTTCATTCATCGCTGTGGCTTCTTTAAATATTAATAACATTGCTATTAATATTAATTTTTCGACCTGTCTCCGGTGGCTCCAAATCTGTCTCTGGTGGCTTCCCTGAGGTGGCGTGGTGCTGCTGCGAGGAGCGGAGATGAAGAACGTGGTGACGTCGGGTCTGCGTGGACGTGGAGGAACGACTTAGCTTCGATCGAAGGGAGAACGACCAAGGGAGGAAGAAGACCTCGAAGAGCCGAAGAGCAAAGGAGGCGAGCGTGGAGGAGAAGACGGCGACGGTGAGAAAAGTAGAGCGGCGGCGGCGGCAGCGGCGGCGGCAAGGAGATGACAGATGAGAGAAGACGAAGAGGAGGAGGGGCGATGAAGGTGAAAGTCGATCGGGGGGTTACCGGGTTAGGGATTTTTAGGTTAATAATTTTTCAATTTTGCAATTAGGTCCTTTGGTTTTTTAATTTTTACGTACCTACCAGTACCGACCGGAATTACCAGTACCAGCTGGTACCGACCAAAAATCACCAGTAATGGCCAGTATTTTTGACCGGTACAATGGTTACACGTACCGTTCTGGCGACCGGCCGGAACGGTACGATATCCACATCACTGATGTAAATAGGAAATTGTAAAGGATATAATACTTTCTGTTATGATTTATTTTACACATATCCTATTTTTATTTTTGGCATTTTAATTGGACATAGGAATTTCCACAGTATTTGAAGATGTACCTTAATTGGTGATTGGGTATTGAAGATTTGACTTAAATTCGAAATTATATGCTGGAGATTCTGTTTTGGAATTGGGTTCTTGATTTGGAAAATTCGATATTAGATATGACATGGATAGGTAGAGTAATTGTTGGACTAAATCTATGGGAGTCCAAGTTTGACTAGGATTCTATCAAAAACCTAGTAGTATGCGTGTTTGATTGGGACTCTTAAAAAGCTTACACGACAGGGGTTGTTTATTACGGCTGTGTGCATTGATTTTCTGATTTTTGGTGAAAAACCCTGTGGGTATATTGCTGGGCTGGCTGCTGCGTTGTTGGCTTTTTATCTCTTGATTGAGTTTATTTTCGTGAGGCGTTCTGCAGCAGTATAGTCACATTATCTTTATCTCCAGCAAACAGTCCAAGGGTGATGTGCGGTTGATGTTTTTGCTGGGTGAATTAAGTTAATTGATGTTTGCAGCACAAAGAAGGTTTCGTCAGAGATCGATATATATATTGTTGGTGCTGCCACTTGGCTATTTTGGTGAAGAATTTCAGATCTAGAATTGTTGCGTTCTTGATTTTATTTGTCTTTGTTTTTGAGTAGAAATAGTTTGAAAAATCCTCTGTCGAGGTTAACACGAGTTGGTCGTGTTATTGGGCATGAAAATCTTTCACGGGTAGTTAGATTGTGGGTCGGTTACATAGACAAAGATGCATCACACAATTCAGTCAATATACCTCAGGTCAATACACTCACCAGAAATCACAAAGGTACTTCTCTGTCTACTGAATCCCCATTATGGGCCTCTACTTGGATTTTGGATTCCGGGGCCACTGATCATATCATCTGCAATCTACACCTATTCACTGATTACACCACAGCCCAAAATCTAACAGTTAAACTCCCCAATGGTCAACATGTACCAGTCACACACATTGGTTCAGTTCATATTTCCTCTCTTATTCTAACCAATGTTCTCTATGTTCCTTACTTTTCTTTCAACCTTATTTCCATTAGTCAGCTTACTTCTTTTTCACACTGCCAACTAACTTTTACTCAACATTCATGTCTTATTCAGGAAATCAACACCTTGAAGATGATTGGTTTTGCTAAGCAATCTAATGGACTTTATTATCTCACCCCTATGCCACAAGCACATTCAGTTACACATCAATCACACCATCTTTGGCACAACCGCCTAGGACATCTTTCAAATGCAAGACTCAAATTATTATCTAGCATAGACAATTCTGTTGTTTTTCAGAATGTTATTGAATGTGAGACTTGTCATTTTTCAAAACAAAAAAGGTTACCTTTTACTTTGAGCTCTTCTGTTGCTTCCTCTTGCTTTGATATTATACATGTTGACATATGGGGACCTTACCACACACCCTCTATTCATGGACATCGATTTTTCCTCACTATTGTTGATGATCACAGCCGCATGACCTGGGTATATTTGATGAAACACAAGTCAGAAACCAGAGAATTAATCAGTCATTTCTTTGCTTATGTGGAAAGACAGTTCACAAAACAGATAAAATGTATAAGAAGTGACCAAGGAATTGAATTTTCAATGACTGATTTTTTTGCTAAGAATGGTATTTTGCATGAAACTACTTGTATTGAGACACCTCAACAGAATGGAAGGGTTGAACGAAAGCACCAACACATTCTAAATGTGGCAAGAGCCCTCAAATTTCAGGCCAATCTTCCAACCAAATTCTGGTCAGAATGTGTTCTCCATGCAGTTTTCCTTATTAATCGGATTCCTACCCCTCTCCTATCAAACAAATCTCCCTATTCAATTCTATTCGGTAGCAATCCAAATCTGACACATTTGAAGATATTTGGTTGTCTCTGCTTTGCTTCCACTAAAGAAGCCAGCAGAGGGAAATTAGACACCAGGGCAAGAAAGGCTGTTTTTCTCGGATTTTCTCCAGGGACAAAAGGATACAAACTCTTTGACCTAAACACCAACCAATTCTTCCTGTCAAGGGATGTCATTTTCTATGAGACTTCTTTTCCCTTTAAAGACCTTCACAGTCCTACCCTTCCAAGCCCAATCCTATCCTCCACTGAAGATTTTCCTATCTATGATGACCCACCATCTCCATCTATTCCTGAACCCTCTTCTTCATCTGACCCTACACCTCTTCCTCGTCGTTCCACTAGACAAACACAAGCACCCTCTTATTTACATGACTATGTCTGTCCTACATTACCTCACACTTCTCCTCACTCAATTTCCACAGTCATTTCCTACAACAATCTGTCCTCAGCACACAAGCATTTTTCTCTAGCTCTTACAGCCTTGAAAGAACCGACCACCTATCATGAAGCCATGCAATCAACTGAATGGCAGGAAGCAATGCATACAGAATTACAGGCCTTAATTCAAAATGACACCTGGGAACTCACCCACTTACCTCCTGGCAAGACTGCAGTTGATTGCAAATGGGTTCATCGATACAAGTTCAACCCAGATGGTTCAATCCACAGATGCAAAAGTCGACTTGTGGCAAAGGGCTTCACTCAGCAGGCTGGTGTGGACTACAATGAGACCTTTTCCCCCGTGGTCAAGCATACCACCATTCGCCTCCTCCTTGCTCTCACTGCCTGCCAAGATTGGCACCTTCATCAACTCGACATTAACAACGCCTTCCTTCATGGTGATTTGCACGAGGAAGTCTACATGAAGCCTCCCCCGGGCCTTCCTTTACCTGACTCCACATTGGTCTGTAAGTTAAAAAAGAGTATATATGGCCTTAAACAAGCTAGTAGGCAATGGCATGAAAAACTAACCTCTGCTTTGCTTTCCCATGGCTTTCAGCAATCTGCCTCGGATTATTCCATGTTCACAAAAAAACACAATCAAAACTTAATCATACTTTTGGTTTATGTTGATGATGTCCTATTAGCCTGTAAGGACTTGAATCTGATCAAAACTACCAAACATTTTTTAGATCTCACCTTTCAGATCAAAGACCTCGGCGTGGCCAAGTACTTCCTCGGCTTGGAGCTAGCCCGATCCTCTCTTGGAATCAATCTCTCCCAACGCAAATACACACTGGATTTGTTGACTGAAACTGGTTTCTTGGACTGCAAGCCCCTTTCTACCCCGATGGTTCCTCATACCACACTGACGGCTGATGGAGAACCTCACACGGATGTCACTGGTTATCGTCGGATTATTGGGAAGCTTTTGTACCTGACCATCACCCGACCAGACATTAGCTTTGCTGTCCAACAACTCTCTCAATTTGTGGACAAACCCACTCACATGCATATGCAAGTAGCTCATCGGATTTTACGTTACCTTAAAGCAGCCCCAGGTCAAGGTATCCTTTTTCGCCGAGCTTCAAATACGCAGCTACGAGCCTTTTCTGATTCGGACTGGGCTACTTGTCCCGACTCCCGAAAATCGGTCACCGGCTTTTGCATCTTCTTGGGTTCGTCTCTCATCTCTTGGAAATCCAAGAAGCAGGCCACCGTCTCCCGGAGCTCCTCCGAGGCCGAATATCGCGCCCTTGCCACCACATCGTGTGAGCTTCAGTGGTTATTCTACTTGTTGCAAGATTTCGGCTTTCATCCTCCAATGCCTGCTTACCTCTATTGTGACAATCAATTGGCTCTCCACCTTGCCAAAAACCCGGTTTTTCATGAATGAACGAAGCACATCTTCGACTGCCACTTCGTTCGTGAAAAAATTCAATCCGAACTTCTCCACCTTCTCCCCGTCGCCTCTCACTCCCAACTCGTTGACCTTTTTACAAAGGCTTTACCTACGCCTCAGTTCAACTCACTTCTTGCTAAGCTTGGAATCTAGAATATCTTCCAGCTTAGGGGGGGGGTAATAGATGAGATAGAGCAACGCGCAGAAAAAGAAGCAGAAGGAGACGCGCAGAACTCTCCGGAGCTAGATATTTGCTCTCAACTCTCAAACACTTCAGCAACAACAAGGATAGAATACTCTAGAATATGGGCCTAATGGGTCATGGGTACACTAACACCCAAGTGCATACTAAACATACATGCTTCTTTTCTTTGGATCAACTCTGGATCCTTCCATTCTATGCTTATAAATGTAAACACCGTATCATTAATAAAGTTGCTGAATAAAATGTTTTCTTCGTTTACCGTGTAACTTTATCAGTAATGGCTTGATGCATAGTCTTGTTAGTGTGGTCTTTTGAACCTTAATTTGTCATGCTGTTGATTAACCTTTTATTCCCTGTTTCGAATGGATGGAATAAGCGTTTGTCAATTCTTAAACAAAATACACGTCTTGCCAAAGCATGAGGTACATTTGTTTATAATGATAACAAATGTCCGTTCCACGTAAACCTGCAAAATAAAGATATAAGAACAAAAGGGGCCGTTGGAACTTATATTTGATTACAGGTGCTCTTTGTTTCCTTCTAAATTTTACTTAAGTATAAATTATCATATATATTTAAAATTTATATATAATAGATGTTGACCTTGTTATTATTTGGAAAAATCATAATCTCTTGATGGTCAAACATCGTTATGGGGAAACAAGAGCTCGTGAAGTGTCCAACCCAATTTTCAGGACAAGTAACAATCTTTATGCTACAAGCTAGTATGTTCGGTATCAATACAGAGTACCCAGAGAGACGTACTCTTCGTCTAGCTATTATAACTAGACTGCTCAGGAAAATGCCCCCACCGTTCATTTGATTGAGTGAAATGCAGAGGCCCCATTCCTGTGAAGACAAATCGTCAAAAGGGGGGACCATGAACTCTCATAAATGTGTTTGATGATGGTCCTTTTGACGGGCTATCATCAATCGTACAAAAGGGGGTCTTAACAAATCTTTGAGAACGACGGAAAGATGGCTTGAGATCTAATTTTATGTGATTCATAGAATGCTACTTTTTCTTCAGTCAACCATTAGCATTATCCACCTTAGCCGACTACCAATGCCAAAGTCTGAAAATTGAAAAGGAAAACCTTAGGCAATGGCAGTGGCTTAGGTCACGCATCACCTCATCAGAATCCAAATTATTGGAAAAATGAAGAGGAGGAAAACAAGCATACGCATAAAGATAAAATGAAGTGACTATTGAAGGGCATTTCTATACGTTGGTATTACTTCTAAGTGTTCAACTAAATATACAACAGAATGATGAGAAGAAATGAGAAACTTTAAGAAGGTTTCGAATTCTATCCAACAATCTGTCCCATTCCTCAGTTCAAGAAAACCTTAGCCAACGCAGATGTTAGGCCACTGGAACGGACGAAATTTTCATTACCTCATGTGCTGCTTTCCTAAACAAAAGTGCAAAAACTAATGTACAACGTGCAAAAGGGCATAACTTTATAGTTTCCCCTAGCTATCCATACCAGAAATGCATCCATTTCCGAATCATTTACTACAATCATTCAATCAGCTCTTTGTACTGTAGTTTTAAACAAGAGGATATACAACTTTTGATCCATTGAGAAATATAGAAATCCCCCAACTGAATGTGTCACAAAAGACCCAAAACTTGTCCCCACTATGCAGTGCCATGCCGGACCATACACGCCGTCAAACTCCTGCGGAAGATAAGAAGAATAACATGTAAGAATCCACAGCACTCCAGGTGAGCCTATCAATTATCAAGGATAAACTAAGAAACCCAAATAACAAAACCACCAAAGAGACTTCGTCGATCAATAAAATATAATATCCGAATTAAAGATAGAACCTTTTTGAGAGTGAGTGCAAGGGTCTTGGAGGTGAACTTCTCAAGACTATCGTGAGTCTTCCTTGCACAATCAACAGCGTGGATCTGCATAAATGCGGGCATGTCAGCTGACACCACTTTGGCACCACAATTTGCGAGAAAATCCGCCAACTCTACATGTGAGCCACCAAAGGAATTCCTTCTGCCACCAACACCTAAAGAAACTGTCATCCTCTTAATATCAAGCCCTTCAAGTAGATCCAGGGCTTCCTTACTGTTCTTCCCAAAAGAAAAAGTTTCCTTCTTTTTCTTTTCATTAACCAGATATTGCTGAAGTTTCTTCTTCTCCACCAACTCTTTAGAAGATGATTTCTTGGCATTCTCTTTAGACCCTTCTTTTGCAGTTGTCACTCTTCTCTCTTGCTCAACTTTTGATTCAATTGGTTTGTGCTGCCGATGCTTCGGTTTAACCCCCAAGTACCTAGAACCATCAAAGTCAGCTGAAACGGTCATGGCTTTAGTTTGCAAGTAGGTGTCAACAGTTGCTGGGGGTTGGCTTTTGGTGGGTTTATGGGAACCTGTACCGGTCTTATCCGACGCTTTGGGCCTGGATAATTGGTTGGACAAGGATTTAGAGGGTAAAATAGGATCTGGGATTTTGGTCGTTGGAAGGATAGAGGTGTGCTCTTTGAGAGTGGGATCCATTGAAGATGGGAACAGGAGACTTGGGTCTGGCTCTGGGGATGCCAAAATACGCCTATGAGTGGTGCGGTGTGCCATGCTATTTGCTTGTTGGCTGTGGGGGTGGGTCATGAGTGTGTTGATTCGAAGAGACGAGGGAATGAGAGAGAGGCTGCTTGGGAATGGTGGTATGGGTTTGGGGGGTTTTATTGGACAGGGACATGTGCGGTTGGATATATCGTTGTCCTTTTCTACCATGTGCCGTCTGCCGTGAAGAGGGGATATTAGTGCTTGTTTGACCGATGACTTTGGAGTGAATACATGAAGAATGTGGTCACTGTTGTAGAAGAAAATGAGAAAAAAGATAGACAAATTTGTATGTTATGAGGAAGACACTTTGCGTGCTTTAGACTTTACCCTTGAAACGTCCCCTTTTTGTTCTCCTCTCAATAATGCGATTGCGAGTTTATCTGAGAAAGCTCCCCTCATCAGGTTCTAATGAGATATCCTGCAACTTTTCTTCAGTTCAGATTAAAATATGATAAAGGAACAACTCCTAGCGGGCCACAAATCATAAGGCATTAACACAATTATGATTGTTTGTCCATTAGCCTATGTTTTGGCCCAGCCTGACCTTATCGTTCTGCTGAAGCACTTAATATGGCAATCTTCTACCTAGACATTGAAAGACGGAGAAACCCGACGGCGCCGTCAAGTACCTTGGCTTATTTTAAATCGTAGAGTTTGCTTCTTGGTACGCCATTGTTGGAACTTAAAAGCAATAACACTTGAAACAGAGTGGCTGTGTTTGGTTGTTGGCTGATCAGCCAAAATATAGCTGATTGACCTCAAACAGCTGGTTGACTTTATAAATAAGCTGTTTAAGTTGTTTGGTTATCAGCTGATTGGGTCAGCTTATTCAAACCAATCAGCTGATATTGAATAAGCTCATCTAATGGAGCGTTTTGATGAATCAGCTGATGTTTTTATTTTTTTTACCGATTCTGCCCTCATTTCACCTGCTCTTTCCTTGCGTTTCTCTCATTTCTGGGTTCTCATCGCAGAAATGGTTCTCACCGTAGATCAAGCAGTGCTAGAGCTCAAAATGTCACATCATTACACTTTATTATTCATTGCCCTCACCCACTATACATGTACGTTTCCCATTGAGCCTAAGAAACAATAAGTAAAAGCAAGTTATTAATTTTCTTGAGTAGGATGAATTGTTGATTAATTTTCTTCTAGAACCATTTACTTTCTCGGTAATCAAACAAGCATATTGCTGATTAATTTTCTTCTAGAAACATTTATTTTCTCAATAATGAAATAGACATATGCATAGGCTTTATCAGAATAAGTTTTGACATCTTGTATAATTTGGTAGAATAAGAGCTAATTTTTTCATCAAACTTTTTCTTAGCCCAAATTTGGTTTGATTATAATTAAAATAATGTCATTTTGATATTGTTATTGTAAATATATTAAAAGTATTAATCTATCTATTAAACCATTTATTTACTTTAAACTTCTTGTTTGTTTTTAAAACATTGGTAAAAATATTTCTTACAAAAGGAAATTACTAAGATGATAAAACAAATTTCTTTACAGGAGTGGTTAATTTATAAACATAAAAAAAATCTATATTTTTATTAAAGTTATAAATTTCATTTGTGTAGAATTAAATATATAAAATATAAATTCCTATAAAAATATTTAACGAAATATTAAGATGTATAATATTCATACCCTTATAATTTTTTTTAAAATCATGCCCTCATAAGTCATTTTACACATAAACAGCTAATACTAAACAGCTAATTTTACCAAACATCTCTAACAAGCAGCTAATGCAATCCGCTGGTTAAAGCAGCTGATAAAATCAGCTATCAGCTAACAACTAATAGAATCAGCTAACAGCTAATGCAATCAGTTGATTGCCAAACAGGACCAAGGAATCGGAGTGGCAATTCTCCGCTGCTTGCTTTTTTTCTTCTATCATCGTAATATTCTGATTGTTAACTTTTTCTTTCTAGATCTTCCCAGGCCACCCATCTGCTCTTTCGTGTCTTCATTATTGTTAGAGTATCTTATATTGACTAAACATGAAAATGTTAAAGGATTTATAAATAGTAAAAGTCAATTATTCAAATGACTAGTTCTAGTCATTTTGGCAATAGTTGACCCAACCTCAATTCTAATATGGTATCAGAGCAGGTTTGGTCCAGATTATTAATTTTCAGGTTGGCCATTTAGATGTCTAGCTCCAGCGACCCGGTCTGGTTACCGCTGCGTATTGCAAGCGACAACTAAATGTCTAGTCTCAGTTGCATTTGAAGGGAAGTGTTAGAGTATCCTATATTAACTCAACATCAAAATATTAAAAGGTTTAAAAGTGGTAAGGGTTAATTATTCAAATGACTAGTTCTAATCATTTTGGCAATAGTTGACCCGAGCTTATATCAGGTTCAAGACCTTCGTATGCAAATGTCACTTCACATTCAAATTAGCAGCTTTAGACAAATAATCAACACCTTTTCAGATCAGAAGACCACCCAGCAAGTCCCTATTACCTTCATCCTAATGGAAATCTCTCACTAGTCCTTGTCTCATCTCTTTTAACCGGAACAAACTATCACTATTGGGCTAGATCTATTCGGATGGCCTTGCTATCCAAAAATAAGCTTAAATTTATTGATGGTTCCATCTTAATGCCTCACAGGGAAGATCCTTTGTTCTACTAGGAAAGATGTAACATCATGGTTCTTTCATGGTTGCTATGATCAGTAACAGACTCTATTACACAAAGTGTAATTTGATTTTATTATGCAATCACTACAAGAAAAAGAAAAATTGGCGACGGAAAATTAGCGACGGAAAATTTTCCGTAGCAAATTAGCGACGGAACTCCTATTTCCGTAGCTAAAATCGACGTAAAAAAATTCATTTAGCGACGGTTATAA
>JAOSBP010000005.1:3488821-3505867 GCA_027563825.1 Erythroxylum mucronatum
AAGGTCCTAATCTAGGTGATCAAGCTAAATTAGGACAAATTATGCATTTAATCAAGCAAAAATCAATACCACAAAAACTATCCAAATCCAAAATCAATCTTAACCTTAACCGAAAATAAAAACTTACTCACGCATATTTATCACTGAAACATAAATTATGATCTTAATATATGTTTGCATTGATTAAAATACACAATTAAAATAAATATGGAATTAAAAATAATAAATTACGAAAACAAATTAAAACACAAACACCCCCTTTTTTCGCAGCTAAAATATTTTTCTCGCGCCTGTTGCTTCAGCGTGCCTTCGCCACCACCTGTGTTTTCATCTCAAACCACGCAAATTGCTTGTCTTCATCCTTCCTATGCTACCAACTCCACACTCATTCATTTAAGTCTCCAACCCCACCAAGTTTTAATGTATTTTCTTGTCTACACTTTTGCTAACCTTTTTTAATCCACTAGCTATATCAACATGTCTCCCACTCATTGATTTAACACCACAAGCTTGCTTCATTAATGCTTGGCTTCACTCCACTCACGCATGGCTCCACCTCCAGCACTTGGTTATTTCCTTTGCATTTTCACCTAAATCAACGTGTCTCTTCTTGCTTTATTTTGTGTGTCTCCACCATTTATTGCTTACTCCCCCAGCTTCGTTTACTTGCTGCCAGCTGCTGCTTTTTCAATTGTGTGAAGAGTGTTTGAAGGACCAGCTGATTTGTTGTTCACCAGTGGAAGAGTCGTCGTTGCTGCTTCAACCTTCACCAACCGCCCACCAGCTGTTTTCTTCGTGTGTTATGAAAGAACTCTCCTTAATTTTTGTTGTTTTTTTTTTGTTCCAACCAGCCACTCTTCACGTCTTGCTTCTTCCACCTGATGTTGCTTGAGTGTTGCCACCAGTTCACGCAAGAACCAACTATTTCGTTCTTCTGGAGAGTGTTTGTAGTGTATGATTTTTTTGGGTCTATGTTCTGCAACGTTAATGTAGATTGGAGTGCGTCTCTAACCCCCACAACTGCCACGTGCTCCCCTTTTTCAGCTAATGTATATATATATTTTTGTTTACCAGCTACCTCACATTTTAGTCTCCAGAAGGATTTGTCACGTTGCTTCCTTGAATGTTGCCGTGAATGAAGAGTTGCGTCCTTCTCTGTTAAACAACTGGCTTTTCTCTCGTTATTTTTCTAACTGCTCACGTCCTTTCCCTTAGCTGGTGATGTAGGCGTGTTTTTATGGAAGCAGCCTAGGGAATGTCTTCTTTTGCGTCAGTCAAGTATGGAGGCTGCAAGATATGCTGGCGTGCTTCAACGTGATTTTGCTACCAGCTGTTTTCCATGTGAGAGGAGAGTCTTCTTCAGTGATGTGCGTCCATCAGAATTCTCCAGTGCAGCTCTTGCGTGATTGATTTTTATCTCAAACAGCTCAATATCCACGCCTCCAATAGCTCACGCCAATCACGCAGAATTTAGCAATTTTTCTTTTGTATTTTTCCAACTCCTCTGCTAGTAACTCACGAGTCTTCTTGTTTTTATGTCTTAAATGTCAAACTGTGCGCCTTACTTCCACACCGACAGATACTTGTTATTTATCTCACGCATGCCTTCTGGTTCACCCTGGAGAGCTCCGGTGTTATTTGTGAAAAAGAAAGATGGAACTTTGAGGTTATGTATCGATTATAGGCAACTGAATCGGGTGACAGTGAAGAATAAGTATCCGTTGCCTAGAATTGATGATTTGCTTGATCAGTTACAGGGAGCTCAAGTGTTTACTAAGCTGGATCTGAAGTCAGGGTACTATCAGTTGAAAATAGCTGAAGCTGATTTTCACGCCTAACCCTCCAATTTTTCAACTCTCTTACCGCAGCCATCTTCTTGATTATAGGAGATTTTTGTTTTTTTTCACCTAATATGCAAAGCTCTTGTCTTCTACTTCGCTATCTATGCTGCCAGTTACATGCCTAAGCCGCCAAATCTCATGCTGGTGTAATTTTCTCCTTGTCCATATTGCTGTGTTGTTTTTTATCTCTGGCCATCTTGTCCATTGAATCAAATCTTTGAATGCAAAAACATGCGCAATTTGACGTTTTCTTAAGGTTCTCTTGCTTGAGGCTTTTGAGCATTCCAAATTCCATAATTTGCCTAAAATTAAAACAAATAACTTTTAATTAGTGGAATTTAAATATTAAATGGACAATAATTTAGCACATTATTTATCAAAAATTAATATAAATTTGTCCATTAACAAATTTATATTATCATCTCATTATTTACAAGAAATAAAGATCCTCTTGTACTTTAAAAAATTTATATACCTTTCTTAGTATTACAAGTGTTACAAAAAAAGATAATTTTGATTTGATTTAGTTCAAATTCATTGGCTCAAGTTTAGGTTAATTGGATTTTAGGTTGGACTCAAGTTTAAAAGGCTTGTTTGACGTCCTGTCTGAAGTTTCTTTTCTAAAACAACATCTTTTTGATTTAATTACTCAAAACATTATTGATTTGATTAATTATACCAAAATAATGTCATTTTGAAACGATTCAAACATATTAAAATTATGCAATTCAAATTTAATGAATTTTAAATTAGACTCAAACTATTATAAAATTTTTCAATTCAATCCGGTCCAATTCATTATTATCCCTAATTAAATAACATTGACTTGGCCAACTTTTTCACTCAACAAAGAATTAAAGTTGCAAATTTTAGAAATTTTTGTTCAAAACGGTTAGGTCCTTTTTCTTTTTTATGATGAAATAAATCAGTAGCAAAAAAGGGTATGCGTCAAAAAATGGAAATCTAACTTCAACTTCGACTCTTTAACCCCAAAAAAGCAGGAAAAGAAAACTAATAAAGATGAATCAACCTTTTTTTTTCCAAAACACTCTGGTCCTTTTCCTTTTTTTTCGGATGAAATAAATCGGTAACAAAAAAGGGTACGTCAAAAACAATGGAGATATTTGTAAAATAAAATAAACAAAATAATTTTGTATTTTTAAAAGTTGGAAATTAATGATCTTAATCTATAACTTAACAATGACAAAAGCAGAGAGGTAGGTGAGAGACTGCACAAATATGTAATGAAAGCATTAAACACTCATCCATCCTCACCAAAAAAAATGGATGCATATGTCTACCAACGAGAGAAAAGGAGCCTGCCTTTGGACTTTCTGAATTGTTCATTCAAATTGTCAAATTTCAGTTTTTCAATTCAACATCAAAATTTAATTTTGAAACAATTGAATGTAACCAGAAAACGTCCTCCTTTATTTGCATTGTTCATGGCATTTGACGACTAACACACTATATAATAATATTTCAATATTGTTAAGGGTTTGACCTTATAACGAAATAGAAAAGAACATATAAGAGTGTTGCATAATAATACAGTTATAACATACCACTCCCATATAGCATACGCTCGATATATCGAAGAATGTTCGAGAACATACTCTACGATAATGACACGTTAAGATGGTTAAATCAATTCATATCACATTTCAATCCATCGCACATATAATAAAATATTCCAATAATCATTTTGTTGCATTTTTATTCACAAACATATAAAATCTCAAATGTCATTATACTTCTAAAATTCACATGGACATTGTATAATAGTTGAGAGATACAATTCTTTGATACAAAATAACTAATGATAATTGCAGGCACAATTGATCCCGATTCTGACCCATATCCAAATGCAAAAGCTACTTTAACTAAACTAGCTAGATCTCCTCTGACCCTGAAAATCAACGGCGCAATTTTGATGAGTTTGCGAACTTAGTGAGTAAACCATCATCGATTTATTTACTCAAGTCAAATACACAGAGACAAGTCATATCCCAATTCAGAAAGTATTACATATCATCCAGTATTGAATGTCATATCACATTTCAGCATACCTTATCAAGTACATCAAGATTATCATAGTCTCATAAGTATATCAGGTAGGCTAACATTTCATATCACAGCACACCCTTATTTTCTTTTCAACTGCATTTCAAACAATTAAATAATTCATTTCAGTTCAATCATAGGATACATGCAAAGTTATATATATGCAAATACACGTGTAACTTCATTTTATTTTTGCTTTGTTGTGACTAAGCGCCTATTTACTGTATCGTATCCGTTGTGGATACCAAACTCATTTCATATACTGTCCTGTACCTATTTTAGATACCGAGCTCATACTATATATTGTCCCGTTCTCATTGTAGATATCAGGCTCATTGATAACTGAGCTTGTGACTCTTTGTGCACATTTATGAGCTTTAAGTCTTTTTCACATTGAGTACTCCGGTCACAACTCCTTTATCTGATCATGTATCTCAATGCGATGCATTATTTCATATGCCACATTTCATTACCTTTCATTCTTGTGTGATCCTAACACATGTATCAATCTCTTCCTATTTGTTGTATTATCATCCAAACATAGGGGTTTGCCTAGAAAACTAGCAATCATACTCAAACTTTTTGTTGCCTAATATTGAAGAGGAACATTATAGAGGTTTACCCACATTGGGACAGATATCTTTTTGTTGTAATCAATTTGAACGGCTGGCTGCCAAGGCTACAAAAAAGAGTGGAAAAATTGACACATGCCACGACCCTTCTTCTACAACCTTTAAAACTTAAGCTTTGGAAGAAATGATGAACATGATATATTTTGTCTTCTGTTATTAATGAGTCAATAAAGCCTGTTAAGTCATCAATTTGCACTTATTTTGCATTCAATTCTCTTTAATGTGTTCAAAATTAATGAAATTATCTTATAATTGTTTTCAGAGGATTTTCAACACCTTAGAGATGCAATTGAATTAAAAAGATGTAAAAGAATGAAGAAAATTCGAAATTCCAAGTTTGAAAGCAATTTAGTAACTAAGCGTGGGCACGTCTAAGGATGAAATAAATCTGTAGATTAATTTTCAAGATTCAAATTCGATATTTTCACAATCTTTAAAGATTATATTGCTATCTATCAAGGGGATTGACCACCTGAAATTGAGAGATACATTATCTGACGAGAATCAAGGAAAGATAGGAGAGAAATCGAAAAAGCAAGCATAAAAGGAGGGAGGATTACTATTCACGTAGCCTTAGCTTAGACAGATTTCATTTTTTGCGGTTTTCTTTTTGAGTCTTTTACGTTTTCTGCACTTTTTCCTTTAGTATTTTCATATTTTTCAGTAAAGGACCAAGGATGGAGACTTTATGCTTTGTTATTTCTTTTGGTTTCAATTCTATTATGAGTAGCTAAACTTATTTTCTTAGTTGAAGGAATCCGTGTTATCCGCTATTATGTGTGAGATGTTCAATAAAGTTTATGTTGCTGATAAACATTGAATATCTTCCAAATTACTCTTTCTAATTGAATTGGTTGATTTCTAGGTGTGTAATTAGGGATTAATTTATTCAATCGCTGGATTAACGAAATATGACGTTCAGTTTTGCTAATCATAAATAGCAATTAAGATTACATTCTTTACGTTAGAGTCGGAAATTCTAAGGAGATATTCACTTGATTGATTGCATGTCGTACATGTATTTCGCTTGCTCATTGGTTTCTTGATTCGTAAAGCTATTATTCAATTAAACTCACGATCGTATCTAGGTTGTTGTTTAATAAGAATGCTAAGATACATGTTTCTAGTCATTACACTTAAGAGACAACATCCCCAATGAATGCTTGTTAATGATTAAAATTTTATATTGAGGATCCATTTTAGTGTGATAACATCGGTGACCCGAAATCAAGGTTTGTCTCTTAATTTTTCATATTCAATTATTCCCCCCCCTTTTGTTACTATGTTTTAGTTTTAAACTCGCTAACCTTTATCGTTAAAAATTTCTCGTGGGAAAGATATCCACTTATTACTACTACATTAATTTGAATGAATGGAAGTGATTTTTTTTTAATTTGGTTGCAGGCGACAGTAGTACCAAAGCCTTTTTTTCCCATACTGATTGAGCCCATGTTTGAATTACAGGAAATGCAGGTCTTTTATCCCAGAAGAACCCTATAAGGGAGTTCTTCCAAGTTTTGACTTCTTTCTGCAGAATTTTCATATTTGGGGAGACAATAACATGACCAGCTTCTGTTTTGGGAAGGCAGAAATGCAAAGAGAGATCTGCGGAGCTCCCTACTACTTGCTTCCATGTCCTACTTTCAGGTGAAAGAATGGTTGAAGAAGAAGAAGGTAAGGTTTGGGTTAAGGCAATAGTGAAGTGAGAGGGTGATGTAGTTGAAGATTATGGTGTAGAAAAAGATTGAGGTAAAGGAGGGAGAGATTTTAGTAGAAATAAGTAGGTTTTTGGCTAGGATAAAAGACCACCACAAGAACTATAATATTCTGGTTCTATAGTTATCTTGTGAAGGATAAAAGCATAGATTTGGTGTAGCAATTTACCAAGACTTAAACCAAAATACAGAGATGAGATAAAAGCAAGTTTCAGTTGAGAGAGTGAAGAAAGAAGAGAAATGAACTCAGCAGAAACTTTTCCAGCATTTGCTTAATTCAACTAGGTGCAAGGTGTCACTATCTTAGATAAACATTTGTCCTTAGGCATGTACTCCATTTGCCATGTATGCTGCCTTATGTCACATAATTACTTAGTCCATTTGTCACACAACCTTTACTGCCATTTGTCAATTAATAGCTATGTCATTTGTCACTTAATTTTTCATGCCAAATGTCACTAATTCATAGGCTTGTCATCCTAATTTTTCATATAACAACTTGTCTTGCCACTTGACATTTTTCCTAGACTAAATGTACATTTTAATTCATCAATCTCTCAATTGTAACAATTACTTCCAAGTTACTAATTATAATCCATCAGTTCTTGTCATTGGTAAACCAAAGTACAAGACATTGGAAATGCACATTCATGTTACATCCATTTTAGTTTCATACTCCAGAATATATCAATTGAGTGCATATATCATCTTTGCAATGTTTTTCGAAATCATAAGTCATGTTCTAAGTGTACCGAATTCATTTTATAAGATGCCACTCATCTGACTCAATAGTCTCACACTTTAAATCCTTCAACAATGTAAGAAACGAAATATTACAACAGTAGTCCTTTAACTTGAATATCATACAACTTAAAATTGTTCTCTTAATTACCAAAAAAAAATGTTCTCTTCCTTTCTACCCATTAGACAATGAACAATAGAAGTGTAGACATCATTGCTCCCAACAATCCTTTTCGACCTTAGAAACCTGAGCTTCTTGTTGGACCGAAGGAATGTTGTATTGTCCTTGTCTACAGGGATCTGTTTTATTGTTCCAGCATATGGACTTGTGTTGTCCTAGGAATGTGTTTTTATTGTTTCATAACATGGTTAAGTTGGTTTTTTCACTTGAAAAGGTAGTGGATTAGTGGGTTAGCTTGTTGGTAAGTGGTTTAGTTTGTTTCCATTTGGTTGATCTTTTAGTTGATGTCTTATGTCTATTTAAAAGCTTGTTGACTGTTGAATAAACAGTAGAAGTGCAGACAAAATATTATTTCTTCCTTTGACAATGGGGTAGGATTCAGTTTGAATATTGTTTTACCTATATCCATATTTATTTTTTATGACTCAATTCATATTCATATCTATATTTATCGGTTTTTACAATTTATTACCTATATCTAAATTTAATGGATTGTTCGGATTTTTTAATATCCATCGGGTTGTATAACACATAAAAATATAACTTCTAAATAAAAAATATAAAGAGCAGATTTTTGTTAACACTCCAAATCAAAATTACTTTAATAATAATAAGTCAAGATTTTGATTTGTATCTCTTAAAAAACCATAAAATTGGAATAATAAAAATCATAATGTTTAATATAAAGACAACATATATTCTTCACAATTAAAAACTGGAATAAAGACAGAAATAACCAAAGCCTCAAATTGTCTTTGCGTGAACTCCACAACATTCAAAACTCTATTCTCATATCATTTGCATTATTATTATCTTATAAGAAAATAAAATATGATGAAAAAGATGAGTATTAAGAAGTAAAGTGGAGACTTTAAAGTTATTTCTTCTCATAAAATATCAATATTTTATTATATTTAACCATAAATATTCAAGAAAAAACAGAAAAAATAGAGTTAATAAAAACGGATAGGATATGGGTATTCATGGTTCGAGTTATTATTAGACCCATATCCAAATTCATATCCACATCTATTTAAAATCTATTTTTTAGCCTCCATATTCATTTTTTGGATCGGGTAGTACGGATATTAATCGGGTTGAAAACTCACTGTCATCCTTATATGGAATTATTATTATCTTTTAAAAAATAAAATGATGTCGTTTTGTATTTTTTTTGTAGGATTGTAGGCTACTGGACCTGGGTCTGTTACCATCCCTACTTATCTCATATCTTAAATATAATTACTTTAAGTCAAGTTTAAAAGTTGAGTTAAATTGTACTGTAAATAGTATTTGATTAGTCAATGTTTGATGTTTATGTTGTGTATGTTTTATCATTATTTTTTAACTGAAATTTAAAAAAAGATTTTCTAAAAAAATTAAAACTAAAAGGAATTTTTTTAGAATTTTAAATAACTATTTAAAAGTTGAATAAAAGTTCTTTTTTCAAGTTTGTAAAAGCTTATAAACTTCAATAAACCCCAAAATTTTTTAGATTGACGACCTGAAAAGAAATTCTACTATAATTTATAAACTTTGGAAATTAATAAAATTTAAATTTACAACAACAATAATAATTTAATAAAAATCTTTGAAACGCGTGTTTTAGGGAGATGTAGTAATATGCAGCCTTCCTCTGATTAGACGATAGGTTGTTTTCAAATTAATAAAATCTAATTTTGTAAACAGCCTAATCCAAGTTTTATTTGTTAGACTGCGTCAGCGTTTAAACTGCTAATACATATCTCAAGACTAATTTCTTGTCAGGAATTAGTCAAATACTGTATACATCTTTGTTTTATAATCTTGACTTTGATTTACAAATTGATTGGTTATCATTTGTTCACCAGATAGCAGCATCTTTGGTTAACCTTTACATTTCATGGTGACAATCATGACAGCGAAGATATCATATAGAATGTAACTGGGGATTTTACAAAAGCCTGGAGATATAAGACTCTCATGCATGCTGATATTGACTAGATGGTTGTTAATTCGATTCAGGTAGAGCCAGAGAAACAGTCATACGATTCAGAACTGAAAAATAAGGTTTCAGGATTATCATTTCTGTATTTAAATTAATTGCTACTGCTACAGTGAAGATTGTTTTAGTCAAGTGACCTGTCCTGTCTGCTGCATAATTGCGTCATTAGATTAATTAAATCCATTATTTCCCTGCCAACTTCCGTTTCATTACAATCCGTTGATAGTTAAAATTACTATAATCATTTACAAGTTGGCAAAGCTATTACGGCAGCAGTTGAAGAAGTCCACGATCAGAATCTATGACACATGAACTTAAGTCTTCTCTTCATTTATCGGAAAAGAAACTGGTGAGCAGAGGGAAGATGCTGCAACAGTTACTTTACATTTTTCTCTGTGTCTTAGCTCCTGCAGTTCTGGGGCATGCACAGAATCAAACAGGTTCTTGTATCTCGATTTATGGTTAAGTTTCTGATTTGTTAACCATGAAACTAATCAGGACTTTCTCTATTCATCGATCACAGGGTTCATTAGCATAGATTGTGGCTTACCTGCAAATGGAAGCTATACAGATTCGAAAACAGGCCTGGATTATATTTCGGATGAGACGTTAATTGACAGTGGCATAAGAGCGAGGATAGGACCTGATTTCAACAGAAATGGCACGGATACGCAGCTGTTATATCTAAGGAGCTTTCCTCAAGGTGGCAGGAATTGCTACAACATATCAGTTACAGGAGGCACTAAATATCTGATCAGGGCTAGATTCTTGTATGGAAACTATGACAACCTGAATAAACTACCAATATTCGATGTGCACATAGGGCCTAACAAGTTGGTCAATGTCCAAATTCTCAATGCCTCAGTTCCTGTCAATACTGAAGTCATATATAACCCCTCGTCAAACTACATGTTTATCTGTCTGGTGAACGTTGGTTCTGGAATACCGTTTATATCAGCTTTAGAATTCAGGCCTTTGAACAGCACCGCATATCCAATTCAGTCTGGACAACAGGTACTGTTCTTACGGCTAGATGTTGGCTCCAGAACCAATAAACAGTTCAGGTAAGTCATTACATGCCTTCAAAACTTTGAGAATGCGATTTGCAGATGTATAGTTCAAGCTTATTGATCCTGGAGAGTGAACCTGCAGGTTTCCTGATGATGTATATGACCGTATCTGGGATCCTTACCATTTAATGGAATCAACTGAATTGAGCACAAATTTAACTGTTGAACCTGATCCCCAGCACATTGAATACCAACTACCATCAAATGTCATGAGAACTGCAGGATCACCGACAAACACCAGCGCACCAGTAAATTTCTCCATAAGTGTAGGCGCTAGTGGTTACAATTTCTATGTCTGCATGCACTTCGCTGAGATTGTGAAGCTAGGAGCCAACCAGTTGCGACAATTCGACATTAACTTACAAGACCAGCCGAACACGATTTTTAATAGCAGTAACAGTCCACCTATTGTTCCCCATTACCTGTCTACGACCACTATCTGTGCCCCATCAACTGGAACATGGATTACTTTTTTAATAGACAAAACTGAAGCTTCAACACTGCCACCTCTTCTCAATGCTTTGGAAATTTATTACATAGTTGAATTCACACAGGAACCAACAGATCCCAGCGATGGTATGTGTTAATTTTCAAATCAGCATCTTCCTTGTTTTGGTAATGCATATCATAGCATACATAATCTGATCTAGAATTACTTAAAATATCGAGAAATATACTAGTTGTCGCTATTTCGGAGATCAAGTCGAAGTACAAGGTAACGAAAAATTGGCAAGGAGATCCATGTGCTCCTCAAGCCTATGTGTGGGATGGACTCAATTGCAGCTACAATAATGCTAAACCTACATTCACTTCCTTGTAAGTATATACATAATCAAATCTAATCAACTTATTCCCTTTTCCTTTATATTTTTCTCCATCTTAACAAGTATTGATTAACATTCTATCAGGAGTTTATCCTTTAGTGCACTGACAGGGGAGATAGCCCCAGAAATAGCTAATCTAAAATCACTTGAATCCCTGTGAGTATCCTTATGCCATTTGGAAATATATGCAGTATTAAAATGCTGATACAGAAATTAATCTGTCTTACAATTGCTTTTATCATGTCAGGGACTTGTCAAACAATAATTTAAATGGCTCAATCCCTGACTTCCTGTCACAATTGTCTTCCTTGAAAGTCCTGTAAGCTACTTTCTATTAAGAATAAAATCAATTATAGCGTGAAAAGTTATCAGAACTATAAAGTCTTCTGTGTCTTTGCAGAAACCTAGCAGGAAACAATCTGACAGGTGCAGTTCCAGTTGCCCTCATCCAAAGATCCCAACAGGGTTCTCTGCTTCTGAGGTCTGACTTCGTGTACCTGATATCTCCTAACAAATCTTGATTTCCCATTTTTTCTTTCTTTCGTCATTTTGTAAAATCATTATAGGAACATCAAGTTCTCATCATATAAATGATAAGAACGAATTGGTGTTGGGTACTTATACTTACAAGTCCTACTTTTGTTGTCACTTTTATCATCAATTCAAGTGTTGATGCAAACCTCTGCAAATCGATTTCATGCAACAACAAGAACAACAACAAAAACAACGTTGTTGCTCCTGTGGTTGCATCAGTTGCTGCCTTCTTTGTCATTGTAACATTAGGGACCATATTTTGGAGCCGAAAAAGAAGGCAACAAGGTATGACTTTCTCTAGAAACTAATCAAACTACAGAAACATAGATTTAAATCAACACTATGCGAAGCTTTGAACATATAATTGCAGTGTATTTTCTACTGAACAGTTTGAAACATTTAATTTTCTGCAGCCAAAAAGACGGAAGCTGAAAGCAGCAAGACAAATGACCGTCTAGAGCTTAACCGGCGACAATTCAGTTACTCCGAAATTCTGATAATCACAAACAATTTTGAGAACGTCCTTGGTAAGGGAGGATTTGGAACAGTTTACCATGGCTTTTTGGATGATACTCAAGTTGCTGTAAAGGTGCTCTCTCCATCCTCAAGGCAAGGGTATAAGCAGTTTGAGGCGGAGGTACCTAAAAACACTGCCTCCTGGAAGTATTTAGCCTCATTTGGCTTCATACAAATTTATGGTACATTGCATAAACTGTGATTTGCATTCATGATAACAGGTTAAACTTCTTCCGAGAGTTCATCACAGAAACTTGACTACCCTTGTTGGATACTGCTATGAAGATACCAACATGGCGCTAATCTACGAGTTCATGGCTAATGGAAACTTAGAAGACCATCTCTCAGGTTTTTCTATGCAGCTCCACTATCCTTTTCAAGGAAACACAAAATACATGCCCACCAAATTAGTTTAGAGCCTTAGACAGGTTTTTCATGGATGCAGATAAGAACAAAGAATCCTTAAGTTGGGAGTTAAGGCTTCAAATAGCCCTCGATGCAGCTCAAGGTCAGTAGTCAGATACATCAATGCTATGCTTTCATTTTCATTTTCTTGGTCTTGACATTTTCTGCAATCTGAAATGGAGGATTGGAGTATCTCCACAATGGGTGTAAGCCTCCAATTGTGCACAGAGATGTGAAGACCACAAACATATTACTGGACGATAAGTTACGAGCCAAGATATCCGATTTTGGACTGTCAAGATCTTTCCTAGTCGAAGATGACTCTCATGTTTCGACCACAGTTGCTGGAACTCCTGGCTACCTAGACCCTGAGTAAGCATTTTCTGCATAGAAGTTTTTCTGTCCCTAAACGGATAGAAGTTGATCAAGTTAGTTGCGTCTTATTTGGCAATGCAGGATTCATGGAACAAACTGGTTCACTGAAAAAACTGATGTGTACAGCTTCGGTGTTGTCCTCCTGAAGATAATCACAAACCAACCCGTGATTGCCAGGGCCTCTGAGAACATCCACATAACACAATGTGTTACTCCCCTGATCACAAATGGCGATATTGAAACTATTGTGGATCACAGGTTATCAGGAGCCTACAGCGTAAACTCTGTGTGGAAATTCATGGAATTAGCAATGGATTGTGTATACAGTAACGCTATGAGAAGGCCAAACATGAGTCAGGTAGGGATTGAATTGGCGGAGTGTCTGGCAATGGAGAGGAATCGGATCATGGAGGGTCAAAGCTTTCAGACAGAAAATCCGAGTGAAGTTTTCAGCATGAATCTGCTGCATACAGGAGAATCTCCCCTGGCAAGGTAGTTCTTTTGTTCTTCACAAACTAATTAGAGTATAAAAAAATAAATATGCCTTAAAATGTTTTTGACATCATTGCACTGAACCTGTGTTGTATACTATGAACCAATCCCTGTTCCTAGAAAAACAGAAATGGAATGCTGTGTTCTTTTTTCCTGAAGAAGATTTCTCTCCAGGGTCGAACAATATCAGCGTTATAAACCCTTAAAAAATCACATATTTTTCTTAGTATTATAAGCATTACAAAAAAGGAACATAATTTTAGTTTGATTCTGTTCAAATTCAATAAATCGAGTATAGGTTGATTACATTTGAGTTGGACTCAAGTCAAATTGATCAATTATATTAAATTAATGTCATTTTGAGATGATCTAACAAATATGGGCTATGCAACTCGAAGTTATTGGCTTCCATGGGGTAGTTAAGTTGGTGGAGTAGGAGGAATAGGGTCAAAGGGTTCTGTGTTCGAATTTTCTTATTTACATTCTCTTGATCGAGCCTGTCATACAAGGCTTGCCTAGTACAGAGTACTCAATTGTACGTGATTTGCAGGTTATTACGTCAATCCGGAGATTTACCTAGTGCGCATCCAAAAGATAGTGACTACGAATTCCTCCGTTTCAAAAAAAACTCAGAAATTATTGAATTTACTCGTACCATTGTAGAAGTTATCAATTTGATCACTTCAAATCCTAATTACATAACTTTGACTTGGCCATCTTCAATGTTTCTTTAACAAAGACTTAAAGTTGCAAATTTTAAAAAATTTTGTTATAAATTAATCAAGATGAAAGGTTTTTTTTCAAAACGATTAGGTCTTTTTTTTTCTCTTTATGATGAAATAAATCAGTAGCAAAAAAAGGGTATATATGTCAAAAACAATGGAGATATGACTTCATCATCTTGGACTGTTTAACCCAAAAAAGGGGAAAAGGAGAAAAGAACAAGTCAACATTATGTGCCGTGCCTGTCATCATTTGTGATTGTAGGCCAATAATCTAAGGAAGGACCTATTCCGTTTTGCAAGTTGTAACTATATAATAATAATAAGGAAAGTAAGACATCACCGTATGAAAATATAATTCATTTGAAAATTTTAAAAATAATTAATCAAAATATATTAAAATTTGTAAATATCAATTCATTACCTAAATTTAAATTAAAGATTTGTCAAATAATTTGTTTAAAATATATAATAATTTAATACACATGCAAAAATAACATTTATAGGTTTCATTAATAATAATAATAAAACAATCCATTAGAATTAGTCAGTTAATAAAAGGGATCAGATCTCTTGTTCTGATTGTGTTGTTCTTATTAGGTTCTATTAAATTTTATCTATATATTTATATAGATCTCAAATAAATGTATTGATAAGATTTAATATTGTATAGTTGGAACAGCGTAACTGAAAAAGAGGATTTGATTTGGTTAATAATAGATAGCTTTATTGATGGCTTGGCCAATTCATTGAGCTAGCCACTAGTCTAGTTTCATACTTGAAACCCTAGTTGTCCATTTTCAATACTTTATATACACTCATCAATCATATCACAATTGTTTTATAACAAAGTCAAAAGTTTCCCACTTGGGGGAGGAGAGTACGACATGACAAGAGTTTCCTTAGAGATTTCAATACACGCAAACGCAAATTGGTTATCTTGGGACCTTCCCCAATTGGCATTTCTTCAAACTTGAGCAAGGAACATACAAACAAAAGCCATACAGGGAGAGATCTAGGTTCTTTTCACAACAGAACTTGTCTAAATTTAGCATATTCCATACATCCCCAACCACAAAAAAGGAAAGCTTACTTTGAAGTTTGAACCAATCAAAGTCCTACTCTTACAGGACAAAATCAGAACTACCAAGCAAGTGTAGTACACATCAAAGTCTTGTGACACCATCCAAGCATCATCTCCTCCATCATCATCATGACTGTTATTAGTTGGATGCGTTTAGAGATTATTAGAAGAGTTCTTAAAAAAATGAGAGGAGGGTTATTATGAACATAGCAAATTAACTTAAGAACCCTGCCAGGAAAGAAGCATAAACATGTGCTATGCACTGAGATTGGGAGTGATTTTCAAGGGCACGCTTTGGATTGAATCAAGGAGACAGGACCACTGACTGGGGCTCACTAATCGTAAGAGAATGTCTTTTGCATTGGTTAGCTAAACAAAATTATATATTAAAGATACTTGATAAAGATCTCATCTCCAAGAAAAGTGAGCCTTGAGTACATTGGACAGATTAAACAAAACCATGTAAACATGCTAAAATGATCATCACTTTCTAGCCCTTGATCTTAATCATAAGAGCTATAATTGTTATGCCTTTTTGCATGCAAAAGGCTGTAGTAAAACTTAACTATTTCCAACCCTAGTTTTCACTGCTTTCCTCTTCCAGTATTCCATTAATTACAATCCATATAGAACTGGAAACAGAAAAGGGGGAAAAAAACTAAAGGAAATAGAAGTGCTCGGCACTGAACTCTCACTTTGATCTTGGAAGGTGGATGTCATGATGATGATGATCATAAGGAAAAGTATAATTAGTCAATGCTTTTAAACCAGGAATCATAGAAAAGCAATCATGAAGGTTATGGTAAAACATCTTTGGATTAGCTTCTGTACTTTGCTTTAAAGCTAGAATATTGGCTTTTTGGACTCTTAATCATTGGTGTACAAATGATGATAAGTACCATGATTAAGGATCTAATTATTACGGATATGTTGTGTTGGTTTTTTTTTTTCAACTCTAAGAGTGGTGAGGATGATTAGGGTTCTGAAGTGGAAATTGAGTCTGCATGGGAAAAGAGTGGCTGAATGGTAAAGAAGAGAGAGCAATGTTTGTTGGTTCTAGACCACTAACTGATGATGAGCCAATCTTGTGGCCTAGGTTTTCTAGCGCCTTAATTTGTGACCTCAAGAACTTGAGGTAGTTTGCAGCCTCATCAAGCATTGATGCTGTGTCCATCTTGCAACCACCTGGGACCAGCCTCTGTAAAACTCTTATTCTGTCACTTATCCTCTCTCTTCTTTGCCTTGCAGCCACAGTTTGTGGATCAGTTGATATTCTCACATTCTTTCTCTTAGGCTTCTCCATCACTTCCAAGCCTAAGTTCACAGGCCTAAAAGCTGCTGCTCTATATATCATTTCTTTCATCTGAGCAATAGCTTCTGGATCAGGCTCCTGATCAATTATAGACGATGACATAGATGAACTTGGCTGCTGAAAGTTGATGTTTGAAGAGCTTGGACGCTTATCTAATCTGGTTTTCTTTGCTCTCGGAGGATTATTCTCAGAAATGAACCTGAAACCACCTTCCTTTGTAGAAATATCAGCTGGGAGAAGATTAAAATAAGGATTGTTTGTAGCCTCAGTTTGATCATGACTTCTCTTTGTTGAAGCAGGCTTTGTTTGTGAACGCCTTCCCTGGTTACAAATCTGATCTGAAGAACTTTGAGAGACAGTTTCATCGAGCTCGCTGACCAGACAACGCATTTCGTTGTTTCTCGCCTTGCAAACTGTAGTGTTACCAGATTCTCCTGATGAAACAACACTGTTGGAACCCAAATTCCACAAGTTCGTGCAATCTGGGATGATCATTGAAACTCCATCGTCCTCCACAGATGTCTCAGTGTTGCTGTTAGTTGCTGATAGCAAGC
>JAOSBP010000005.1:3530304-3571238 GCA_027563825.1 Erythroxylum mucronatum
CCTAGCGAGGGTAGCCTTATTACATGCAAACCTCCATTTTTGGGATTCTATTCCTCCTTGTTTAACTTCTATTTTACGTTATGAACAATCTTTGTGTGTTGCTTCTGATAGGGAAAGGCTAGTAGGATCTGGGTGTACTGGATAAACCTGTTGGCTTGGGATAGTTTTTCTAGCCTTTCTTTGTCGAGTGTTTTTTTTTTATGATTTATGATTTTCGTCAAAAAAAAACATTTGTCGAATTAAACTTAATTTATTAATTTAAATTGAATCAAAACTAATTTATCATCTTTAATTTCATGTGAATATTTATAACAAGTTTCTTTATTTGACAATGTTATTTATAGGCACATTTTTCAATTTTGATAAATCTTTAATTACGTTATCTTTAAATTTTTAAGCCCTTTCCCAAAACATGTTGCAATAAATTACAGGACATTAGATTTAGCCACTTGATTTGCTTATTATTATTATTTTTAATCTACTCCTAAGATTCTATTTGCACTGGTTTGAAAATCCAGGACCACCGTAAAAAACATGAACTCCTTGATCGATGCTTGGATCCGCTTTCCCCACAGTAAGATCATAGCACTCTGGTCTTGCAACACTTTGTTTAAGATCAGATGCGTCTCTGAGAACACTGGAAGAGTCCACATACGATACGAGAGATGGCCTATGTTAGCTTGCTTTACCAAACCCTTCACCTGGTAATCCTCCACTTCCCATCTGAGTAGTGGTGGGGGGTGAACTTGAGCGTGTTTGTTCATAACATGTCCACCAAAGTTTATGAGGCTTGAACCATCCGCTAATGATGAGAAGATGTTTCCAGGCCAGTATCATCCTACCTCCAGATTCTGAAGGGTCAGCCACCAATGTCCACTAAATGTATCCTACTTAATTAGATGGTTAAAAAAATGACAAAATTTTAATTTTATTCTTATAATTGATAAATTTAGACAAGGCATTATGATATTAAAAATTTTAAGTTTAAAGAGTAATCTAATTTTGAAATATTTTTATTTTAATTCTAAATAATAAAATATGATGGAGGAGATTATGTGATAATTAAAAATATTGTTAAATTATAAGTGATAGTTATAAAAATATGAGAATCAAAATTAAAAAAATCAAATAACAGGAAAATTTAATGTAATTAAGTCGTAAAAGAATTTTTGTTATTTTAATTTTGAAATAAAAATAGAATATTTAAGAGTTATAAAAATAAAAACTAAAAACTGAATTATTAATATAAAATATATTAACAAATATTAAATTTTGATATATTAAAAGAGAATTTATGATGAACTCGAATGATTAAAAGAATTGGAAAAATTTAACTCAGAAAAGTTTAAGGATTTGGTGCAGTCCAGGAAACCTTCAAATATCTGATATGTGGATTCATACATTTACCTTGTGAATGACGACATCTATTTCAAATTGGTTTCCTCTAATGGTGGATACTTGTTCCAGGGCATAACCAAGAACAAACATACGGTTTACTTGCACAAAATCAGGGCAGTCAAGATTGAAACAACCTGTGGTTTTGGAGCCATCTTTCTGCAGGAGATCACACACAAAAAAGGAGAAAAATGTTTGTTAATGGATACTGAAGAAGAACATATCGTGATTATGCATGCAAATCAGGACAAAACTTACGATAAAATGGATGAAGAATCTTGTCTCATTGCAGCCTTCCTCAGCCTAAATTCATTTAAAGAAAGTTTAGAGAATATAGTACATAGATAGTTTTGATATTAGATTCTGATAACACGTCCTTCTGTCAAAAAAGAGGTTACAAGTTTTGCTTTTAATGAAACAAACATCCCATCCAGGTTCCATGGACTCCTCTCCTTTTAATGAAACAAACAGCACATAGGAATGACATTGGACGCCGCTGGATTGAACCGAATTTCTGTTAGTGAATATATAAAACCAATTAAGTTGGTCTCACACAACAGCTTAAACTATTGTGGTGAAACGGCCGCTTAACAATTTCATTCTAAGTCCGATCTACTCACAGCCTATGCAGGTATTAAGAAAGCATATAGTTGAGTTTGAACTTATTAAATAAGAACTCGAATTAGATCAAGCTGAGTATTCTTGATCTAAAGTTAAAATCTAACTTAAAAAATTAAATTTTAATTTCAAGTCCAAATTTAAATCTAATTAAATCGAATTTTGTTGTTTAACTTTATGCCGATACCCTTGACCTTTTAGCCAAGCTTAACAATGCACACCATGGGGTTTTATGCCGTCTGTGTCTCTTTGAAATTGTACCTCATGGCTGGGTGGAGGAGGACGGCAATCTTCGAGCCCCGTCTTATTGGCTATGATTGGCATAACTGGACGATGATTGAACGCTTCTGTTCTGAAGATTGGGATTGTTCCTTTAGGACACTTACCATTTCTTAACCAGCTTTGGAAGATCTTAGCAGAATTTGTTGGTTTACCTCCACTTGGAAACGAACTTGGTTTCATCTAACAGGGCCACAAGCAATTTGAACAATGATGTCTAAGGTATAAGAAACATAATATGTTTGCCTGGAGACATCTTGAAATTAAATTTGTTAACTTCAAGATTTATCATGATTGGAATCCTCAAAATGGTAAATTTACAATGTAATTTTAATTTTATCCAACTAAATTAAGAAATTCAAAACAACTACCAATAGAAGTATAAAATTAATTTAACACAATATCAACATAATTTATAAGTGCAAATTAACATAATATAAATTATTTTTTATTTTATTAATTTATTAATTACGAGAAAATAACAATTTTTGCTGTTATGATTAATAAATCTTATTTTACATAAACACAATTTCATCAATAAATTAAATTACTACGAGTTCTTTTGAAAGTTAAACTACTTCTAAGTACGAGTAATATGATATTATCAGATCAGCTGCAACGAATACCATCATTTTTAACGTTCATTTCTTAACTAGTTTGATATATAGTACTGATAATAATTGAAGGTATACAAATATAAAGTAATAGGGAAAAACCTGTATGGTATATATGGTTCTTGAGAAGTGGATGATTGAAAGCAAGTTGTTTGTAGACATCAACACATTGAATTACTTCAAGCCTGTCAGTCTAGCATGAGCACAAAAGAAAAAAAGAAATTAATCATTTCACAAAAATTCATTTTCAAAGTTATAGAGTTTGCATGACAATGCCGAGACCTGTACGATTTTCTTAGCAGAAACCCTAGTTCCATTGGCAAACCCATTGCTCCAAACTTGAACAAAAGCTAAGAAGAAATAAAGCAAGCAACTTCCTATGTTGTTTTGATGATTCTGAATTGCCATTGTAACCGGTATTTAAGTTTCTACGTCCTTATATGCTTCAGTCAATCCTATTTTACACCTATCACTCTTGCATTAACTTGATCGTCATCATCTTTCCTTCTTTTGATGAATAGAGGATTACCCTTTTGTTTTAATTGATGGTAAGGTGGTATATCTCGTGAATTTACAATTTAGTTTATTTATTACATGTAATTTTACTGTAAATTTTATTAAATTTAAGAGATTGTGGTTTTACTTTGAATGTCAAATGAGTTAATTACATGTAATAAGAGAAAAGATTCATTAGTTGGACATAACACTCATTTTCTTCTTTTTAATATTTTTCTCCATAGACACCTTATTCATTTAACAAGTATGAAAGAAAAATTAACTTTTTTAAAATTAAGTAATATATTGGATAAAGACAAATAAGGTGCAAACTGCATATAAGGAGTGTGACTTACAAGTTTAACTTACAAACAAATTCATAAGGATCTCTTGCTAAAAGTTTACACGTGAATCAGTAAAGAGCTAACAAGGAAAAGATCAATACAAGTCCCATCTGTTGCTAACGAGAGGAGATAGTAGCGGTTGTAATTCACAAGCAATTGCCTATTGCTTTAATATGTGTAATGAGGTTTGTGAAGCAAGTTACCACTTCTATAATGCTTAAACCATGGAGTCGATTGTTTCTTTCGTGATAGATGTAGTACACTAGGGCATCAAAAGCGACCCCCTATGAATTGAATCGGCTTTGAGGAATCCATTCAATGATATATGCCCAGCGTGAGCTAGAACAGTTCACGTTGAAAATGTTTAGAGTTCAATACTAGGATTCAAATTGTATTTGCAACAAAAGAATAAGTGTCCCCATAAACTTTCATTGCTTACATATGTTTCATGTATCTTCTCGCAACTGTCAATCTTTAGGGAGACTCTTGATTTTTCCTACCAATGTTGAAATTGAGATAGATTGTGTGCTCTTGGATAATGCATGTGCTAAGGAACTGAGAAAATACTTAGGTGTGGTTTGATAATTTGACTAAACATAATCCACTTATACAAAGGAGTGAATTATCTCAACTTACTAATGGACTTCCTCTCAACACCAAAGCTTCCTCACTAATAATTAAACCAAGATCTATGGGTAGACAACTTCAAAAGGTTCAACTTATTAGTGGAATATCTTTTCCAGATCACTCATAGACTTATGCAGGACTCAGTTTCTTGCAAACTTGATTCTTCTAGAGATTTTACCAACAAAACATGCTATAAGGCATGGTTAGTCGAATAAGAGAATGCATCTTAGTTCAACCTTTTATGGAAGCACTCTTTTAATTAAAAGACTTCAATATTTATATTAAGAGCAGATGGTTTGGCTCTTATGACCCGATCTGTATGCCGTATAAAAAAATTGAAGAAGGTATGTAACACCAATTCTTTCAATATAGGTACTTTAAAGTCGTCTAGAGCAAAATTTTACATTTGCTAATTGATTTCTATATTCTTATGATTATAATATCTGCTCTTAATTGAATCAATCATACTGGTAACCAAAAAGAGCAAGATGGAGCTTTATATAAAACTTCTTTTACTACAACTATTTACTACTTATGGAGAGAAAGAAACAAGAGGATCTACAGAAGTGAGGAAGTAAGCATGCAATTAAGCACCACTTAGCTGAAGACATCATCAATCGGATTAAAGCTATTATAATAGCTAAATTTAATCAACAAACACTATCTATTGGAATGAAAACTAGATAAAATTTGTAGTTCCAGTTGTTATATTTCATATGATCTATAATTTGTAATATTTGTGATCTCATTGTAATGTATAGTTAATAATAATCTTCATTCAATTAAAAAAAAGAATAAGCGTGGCAATGTCTCAAGGCCTCATCACATAACATACAATCAAGATTTGGTATATTATGTTTAATACTGTCTTTGGTGCCAAGTCTTTGACAGGTTGCAAGCAGATTATAAGGGAGTGTTAAAGGGAGATGACAGAGTCCCAAATTAGCTTGTGTCACTGCCTCAAATTAAAGTTGGATTATCACTTGGAAGCTTTTTACAAGGGTTGTAGTAAATTTTGGAGGATTTATCCAAAGTCCACGCCATTGAATCATGTGAAGAGACGTCCAGGTGACTAAGGATAAGAGATTTAGGAAGTCTTCCCTTCTTCTCATGAAATGAAAAGGTCAGTGCCAAAAGTTGTCTTTCATGAAGCTTTAATCTTTATGTCTGTTGGAATCATAGATTTCAGATATTGGAATTCTGATATATCATAGAGGGGCCCTTAGGATGCCAATGATCAAACAAAAGAAATGTATGCTTCCATCATCAATCTTATCTTTGATAAAAGGATGAAAAATATTCACACTGATCAACCTAAAATAATTATTAATAACAAAAGATTATCAGAATAAATATTATTTCAATGAACATATCAAAAAATTATTCTCATACTATATATATATATATATATATAGGTTGACAAGGTCAATTAACAGAGAATAAGCTTGTATTATATATAGTATATAAAATTGTTTTTGTCCTTTATTTTCTCTAATAATGTTTCAACTTTTACCAAGCTCCAGTTCAATTAAGTCAAAATACATATAGCACAAACTACTCTTGGACCTATTTGCATTGGTTTGAAAATCCAGGACCACCATAGTAGACGTGAACTCCTGCCAGTTTTAATTCAATATCATTACCCACGATTATATCGTAGCAAGCAGGTCGTCCAGCATAGTATACAAGATCGACTGCATCTGTCAGGACACTATAATTGTTGACATATGAAATATGACCTATATAAGCAGCTTTACTAAAACCTTCATAAGGAAAATGGCCACTTCCCATTTGAGTGGTTGAATGGTGACCTTTATATTGATTGTTGATAACTTGTCCACCAATGTTTATCACATTTGCAGAATCTGCTAATGATGTGAATAAGTTTCGAGGCCAATATCCTATCTCCTCGCCATTAATGTTTAGCCACCAATTTTTATTAAAAGTGTCCTGAAGCATTGAACAACAAATACGTTAAAGCTTTTAGTCAATTGCATTCTCAATATTATTGTCAATTAATAACAATTATATTAACTTAAAATCTTGACTAATGTGTGTTTTTATGACTTCTAATGTGAAAATTTAAGAAATTCATCGACTTGACAAGTTCAAAGAGTCAAAGTAGAAAGTGTAGGTTTATGCACGAAATATGCCTTAGATGCTGTAGGAGGTATGTTATAGTTATGCTAATCAAGTCTAGGTGTCAAGTTAGTTGTGATTTGTTAGAAACTGAAAATTTAAGTTTAAATAAATTATGTTGTTGTCATAATTTTGATCTACAACTAAGGTCCTAGTTTTTAGAGATAGCTGCAACATGATCTTTAGCTGATTTGTTTGTGAATTTTCAAAATATTTCCTGATCTTTTCTATTAAGTTTTCATGTATAAAATTGGTTTGATCAATGAAAATTGCGTGAAAGTTTTTCAGTTCAAAAACTACAATTTATTTCAGGATCAATAAGAAAGAAAAACTTTAAACATATGCTATGTACTTTAGATCCGTACATTACCTTGTGAATTATAACGTCTATTTCATATTGGCTTCCTCCATAGGTAGAGGTTGGTTCTAAGACATGACCAAGAGCATAACTACCGCTTATTTGCACAAAACCAGGGCAGTCAAGATTGAAGCAACCTGTGGTTTGGTAGCCATCACTCTGGAAAGACCAACAGAAAGTTTACGAACAGATACTTATTCAAAGTAATCACAAAATTCAAGAGAATAATAGACATACTGTCCAATAAATGAAGAATCTTGTTTTGTTGGTGCCGGAATCAACCTGAAAAACCAGTTCAATTGGTCACTAGAAAGTAGAAAACCTAGATGCTCTTTAAGATTAGTGAAACTTGTTCAGATTATGATATACAAACCTCCCATCCAGCTTCCATGGCATTTAATTTCCCATAATCCCCTGATAAAACCCACATTTGAGCATCACTGCTTTCGTTAGGATCTACTACACTTGGGAGCCATATATTAAATGTTGCACGAGCTCCATAGTAATGTCCAACATGAGTAGCAACTTGGGCAAACTGTGAATCCGAACGTAATTGTAATAATTCAAATTTCCAATCGTGTAATATTACGATCCCAATTACGATTGAGATCTGCAATTTATATAAATCCTTAAAATTTGTACCTCATAATTAGATGGAGGAATGAACTCATTGATTCCTTTGAAGTTTTTCCCATTGAGAATGGGAGGAATAACTGGACGACGATTGAATGCTTTCGTTCTTTGAATTGGGATTGTTCCTTTGGGGCATTTAATTTTCTTAAGCCAGCTCTTGAGGATCTTAGAGGAGTTTGTTGCTTGCAGTCCACTGGGAAACGAATTTGGTTTCATCTAACAAGCAAATTACAATTATCATATCTCGATTCCACAAGAAATTTTTTTATATGCAATAGGATTTAGTATATGTAAGGTGATTTGATTGCTTTCGGACAAATTGTAATCATAGATATGATCTTGAAATAACTATAATTGATTCATTTCATCACTTCATATTACTACTAATAAATCAACATTCTTAGAAAAAAGGATTAGGACGAAAAATTAGTTACAGATAAACTTTTAAGATCTTAAAGCATTTAAGAAACAAATTCATTTCATTCTTAAAATTTTTCTTAAACAATAGCTTATTAGTACTATTGAAAATAATTATAAACTTAAATGTTAAGAACAAATATGAGTGTATTATAATCAATAATTTAAAAACTGAATCAGTTTGATCGAGTTAACTGTAAAAATTTTGACCCGTTCAATTTTTTAGTTCAGTTTTTAACTTTCTGGTTCGATTCACTTTAATGTACTCTTGATCTTCTAATAATTATAACATAATCACACACATACACACACATATATTGTATGTAGAGAGAGTCATATACACTTAAAATTTTCCTTTTCCTTATAATTTTTTTACAATTTTTCCTCTTTTTTTATAGTCAATAGTTACAATATCAAAAGAAATTACGATGAAACATTATGAATACTATGATATTGCAGAGGAAATGCTATGAATAGACTCCATAGTCCATCAAAGGAAGAAAAAACCTGTATGATATGGTTTTTTAGAAGTGGATGATCGAAAGCAGGTTGCTTGTAGATATCAACGCAATCAATTTCATCACCATCATTAGCCTAGGAAGAATACCAAAAAAAGAAAAAGATATAAAGAGAAAAAATCAATGATTCTTCAGAATCAGATGTTGCACACTTATATATATTTTTATTCAAGACCTTTATATGATTGATTTACTTACTGAAAGCCGCATTCCGTAGGTAAATCCTTTACTGCTCCAACTGCGAACCAAAGCTATCAACAAAAACATGAAACATGCGATGTTGCTTCGATGACTTTGATGAAGAGCCATTGCACTTGTGAAACACTATGAAATCCCTCTAGCTTTTTAAGTCTGGCCAAGTTTTCATCTTGATTTTTAGATGCATGTATGGATAATATATAAGATTTTTTCCAAATTTAATTGAGAGATGTATAGTCAAATGAATTTACAAGAAAATTAAATTAATAAATGTTTTTCCTATAAGAATGGATTAAATACAAGCAGGCATGGTATATGAATTAATGTGTCCTTCCAAAATGGAAGTCTAGCTTTAATGCATGTAAATCTTGTTTTTCTAGGTAAGTACATCATTACATACCACCCAATAGCCTACTTACACACCTTCTTTAGGGTTATGCATTTCTTTTAATATTACGATCCTTAATTTTATAGAAATTAATTTTAGTCTTGAATACTAATAAAAAATATCAGCCGATATTGAAGTCTAGTAGAAAACTACCATTTTTTTAGTCGATACGACTATACTCATAACTTTCGTCAGAGATATACCAAATTTGAAGTGGTTATTTGATAAAATATAAAAATGACAATAGTCTTGTAGGATTATTTTCTCATCTCAAAATTTTTCAAGAAATTGAAAAAAAAAGTCAATAAAATCGTGGATTGACTAAGATATTTTTAGTAAAATTTAATAAAAAATAAATTTAGATAGTTATTAAAATATTATTTCTATGAATTTTTGGTGGCTAGACAATTTCAACAAGTGAAGCAAGTTTAAGTCAGATTCTAAGGACTTGAAATATGAAACTCAAAAAAAATCTAAAAATAGGATTTTGGAATTTCTAAAATTTCTAAAATTGGTTCATTTTTATTGTGAATGAAGAGAAAAAGAAAGTGAGTTATATTTTTAAAAAATTATTATTGACCCAACACTTAGAAGGCAGTGCCTTATATGAATAGTTACCAAGGTTCAAACTCAACTAAAAAATTTTGAACCTAAATTTAAGTTTGATCGAATTTAAATAGGAGGATTTAATTCTATTTAAGATTTTAAAATATTTTTAAAAAGTTCCAGTCAATTTATTAAATCAAAATTTGACATTTTCAACTTAATCTCAACTTGAATATGTCTTAATTAGTTTATTAAAATGCAAATTTGTAATATTTTTATTTTAAATTAGAACACGAAAATAAAAATTAAATATTATAGTGTACTCAAAATATTACTTCAATTTGAAATCTTTTCCCAATTTAATTTGTTAACTTTTAACCAAGTTACTTTAAGCTTGGACTTTCTGCAATCTCTTAATCTAATATGAGGCCACACAAATAATTGCACTATGTAATTAGGAGCTTTATATTTTCAATTAACAAATATTGGGGCAAAACACCTTGCAATAGAGTACACATTTGTGTTTCCCAATTTCCATTTTTGTCCAAACATGAGAACAAACAGCTCTCAGGGCCTATGGACATTGATTTGAAAATCCAGGACCTCCAAAATAAACACAAACTCCTTGATCATTACTTGGTTCCACTCTGGACACATTTATATCATAGCACGCAGGTTTCGTAGCATAGGGTACAAGAACATCTGCGTCTTTCAGGACATTAGAAGCATCAACATAGGAAAGATGCCCTATATATGCAGCTTTACCAAACCCTTCACCAGGAAAATGGCCACTTCCCATCTGAGTGGTGGTATGGTGACCTCCATATTGATTATTGATAATCTGCCCACCAAAAGTTATCAGATCTGAACTATTTGCCAACGTTGTCAAGATATTTCCAGGCCAATATCCTATCAACTCTTTCTGAAGCATCAGCCACCAATATCCACTGAACTTGTCCTGATGTAGCAAGACCAAAAAAAATATTGTCAACCTGCCAAAAGGAGGTATTTTGGGTACGTTTCAGGATCGACAGAAAAGGAAATGTAGACTCACCTGATAAATGAAAACATCTATTTCATACTGATCTCCTCCATAGATAGAGACAGGTTGTATAGGACCTCCAAGAGCATGCCTGGAGCTTACTTGCACAAAACCAGGGCATTCAAGATTGTAGCAACCTGTAGTTTGGTATCCATCTCTCTGGAGGTCATACAGAATCTTTCTAAGAATAATAACATGGTGAACGAGAACAATGACAAGAATTTAAGATATGTTATGCATGATCAGGATCCACTAAACTTACAGTCCAATAGATAAAGAATCTTGTTTCATTAATGCCAGTCAAAACCTGAAAACAATTCAGCTTGTCAGAAGCCAGAAAAGGAGAACATTGGAGAAACATATCTTCTACTTATATAAACAAACCTGCCACCCAGCTTCAATGGAGTTCCACTTCTCTTTATCCCCTGATATAACCCACATTTCAGCAATACTGAATTCTCCAGGATCTGCTACATTTGGGGCCCAAATATTAAATGATGCACGAGCTCCATAGTAAAGTTCACCATAAACAGAAGCCTGGGCAAACTGATGAAACGCAGTTCGCAGTTCATAAATTAACTTAAACAATATCAGATGAATGGTATAGTAATTCAGAAAGAAGAATTAGTGCAAGCATGTGTGTTTTTGTATGCATTGCGTTGAATATTTCAAACTGTACCTCATGATTAGCTGCAGGAGTAAAATCGATGATTTCTTTGGACTGTATCGTCTTTGGATTTGGAGGAGTAACTGGACCACGATTGAATACTTTTGTTCTTAAAATTGGGATCGTTCCTTCAGGACAATTTATGTTCTTCAACCTGCTTTGGAAGGTCTTAGTTGAGTTTGTTGCTTCCAGTCCCCTGGGAAAAGAACTTGGTTTCATCTAACAAGCAAAATACAGCAATCATATCTCAGAACACTAAAAACTTGTACTTAATATTGGCAAAATTTTGAGACATATCACTACTTCTAATAGTGAAAATCAGATTTATTCCATATTAAAAATACATTCTTATCCTAAATTTAGGTTTTTAGAACATAATATGATTGTAAAAATAAGGCAAAAATAATTTAAATATTATGACTTATGGAAAAAATCATTAAATATATCATAAATCTTATTTTGTAACCCTAGAGATTACAACTTATAAAAAATGCATACTTATATACATATATAGTCGGTAACAAAATTTAACTATAGAAAATTTTTATTTTGAAAAAATTTTTATTTATTATTTCATTTAAAATTTTATACAAGTATTTAAAATAATTTAAACTAGTTTATATAAATTTTTAAGGTTGAAATTTTGAAAATTTATTAGAAAAATCAAAAGTCGCCAAAATTAATAAAGGGTTATTTTAAACATGATAGTCAAATTAACATGACAACATTTTCAACATCAATTATCTTAAACCTCAAATCTTTACACTTATGGATTTATATTGAAACAAAACAATTTCACGGCCATAAATTCAAGGCAACTGAAAAAAAAACAAAAGACCTGTATGGTGTGGTTCTCGAGAAGCGGATGATTTAAAGCAGGTTGCTTGTAGATGTCAACACAATCAATTACATCATCATCATCATCAATCTGAGAAAGAATAAAAGGAAAAATAATGATTTCACTGTATACGTTTCCAAAATTTATGCATATATAATAAACAAAGAAAAATTAGTAGGATGACCATATCCAAAACCTGTAAGCTTTTCTTGGCTGAAATACTACTTCTATCTGCAAATCCAATGCTCCAAACTTGAATCAAAACTATGAAGAAAAATATGCATCTTCCATGACCTAGACCAGCCATTTTGTGCCCTGAAAATATATGAGAGTGCTGTTTCACACAAACACATAGATATAATATATATATATATATATAGTTCATACTCTTCTACTAACCAACCATCAACTTTCCCTCTTTACATAGAAAGTGATTCTTTACTATTATTTATTATTTCTTTTCATTAGTTACGAAGATATTAAATACAAGACATTTAATTTGAAATCTCATTAGTTTTGCCACATGATTTAACATGTCTTGCCCAAATGGGCAGTCTCTCTTAATATGCCTTTAATGCATATATAATATATTACTTCTTTCTAAATTTATATGTAAATCATAATGAGAAAATATTAAGAACATCGAGAAAATTGTGACAACAAGATGACATGATTTTTCAGTCGGAATATTATTTACTTGAATGGCGCAAACAAACTCTTACCAAAATGGGTATTTTTTTTTGAAAATAAATAATAAATTATAAAATCAATAGCCAAGATATTGCAAAATTACAGGAGTAATTCGATCATCAAGTTACACAAGATATCCTATCTAAGAGTTACCTATACAGATACTGTAGATTTATAAGAACTGACCTTAATGCGGAAGTGCTGGATCGATTTGCTGCTTGTTAGTCTTCGAATTACGGTTGGCTACTAGAGTCACCGATTAATTCACGTCTATGTAAATTTATAAGGACTGACCTTAATGCGGAAGTGCTGGATCGATTTGCTGCTTGTTAGTCTTTGGATTACGGTTGGCTACTAGAGTCATCGATTAATTCACATCTCAAACTCTAAGCCTGTGATGGTTTGTTTTTCGTGAGAAAGAAGGAGAGAGTTTTCTCTTTTATTGCAATGAACATATGTCTTTCCACTCCTTGAATTCTCCTTTTATATGTTATATGGCTGTTCATTTTGTGTCCTTTCATGTTGTCTAACTGCCAACAGATACTAAGTAGGGGATTTGCTTAGATTTGCAAGAGGGTATTACTTACTAACTATGGAACTGCCATCTGGTTTGCATAAACAGAGAAAATTGATCTTCAGCTCCTTTTGCAATAGAATTTGACGGATACAGTTTAGAACCTTGTTAGCTAACTGATACTTGTCTATAGCAACGTTTTGATAAATTCGATAATTTCTCTCTTTCTAGATCATATAAATAGTGATGATAAAGGCCACTTTGAAAAGCACGACATTTACTTTACCCAAGTTGGAGTGAGTAATAAACCATCTTATAACGTAAGTTCCCACTCATAACAATTGTTCATAACGTCAGTCATGTGTTTGATCCGACTCCAAATTACTTTTGAATAAGCACATTGAAAGAATAGATGGTTTGGGTCTTCTTCAACATTTTGACATAGGACACAACAAGTATCAGTTGAGTTGAATAAGCTACTTTTATTGCGGAGCCTATTTTTGATGGCTAGCCATGTTATGAAGGATGCTTTAGACTTCAATGAGCTTTTCCAGAGCTGATACTACGGGACTTCCCGTAAGTCTTGCTTGAATAAAAATGGTGACAAGAGAAAGTGGTGAACAGCCAACTTGGGTGAGGCGTCCATGAGAGTGAATCAGCGGCCCCTACTGTAAGTAGATAGTAAATAAAAGTCTACCCTCGATTCAACACCTTGCGGCAAGTCCAGAATGAGTATTATTTAGCCCGCACGGATAGGTCGGTTGGCAATCTAGCAAGGTGGCCGACCGAGATCAAACCGTGGTTTAACCTCTTACAATCTGATCGGGCGCGGGTGTGGGGGCAGCTGGCGTGGCTGATTCCATCTTTTGGGACAAGAATGAGTATTATTTAACCTTTATCTTTAATTTATATGTTTTTTAATTATACCAAAACTAATTTTTAACCAGAAATTGTATTTTAAAGTAATTATTGGTTTGACTTCAAAAATGTATTTAATTTGCTCATTTTACGAGGATAAATTGCTTATATAGTTGAATCTATATGTATGGGAATTGTGATTAAATTTTATCATAATATTTTTAGTTTAATGCACTATTTTTTTCTTATGGATTTAGTAATGCTATATATATTAATACTTCTACTAACTTTTTTTTAAAATACCATAATTGGATTAATGAAATATATTTTATAACATATATATTTTCGCAGTTTGTTATTTTTTTTGGGATCGAAACAATCAATTAAAAATTTTGCATATCTAAGTAGAGAAATTTTTTATATAATCGAACCTCTCTTTAACATCTTCAAAATGGAGAACATACCTTATTCATTTAATACAGCAATTATGTCTTTGGTTCTTCATCTGCTATAGAATTGCTTTTAAGTCTTAACAAAGCCCCAACTGCTGACAGGGGCTACTCTTGGGGCCTATTGACATTGCCCTGAAAATCCAGGACCACCAAAATATATCTGAACTCCTTTTGTACTTTGATGCTTATTGTCTACCTTAAGATCGTAGCAGGTAGGTCTAGTGATATAGGGTGTAAGATGACCAGCATCTCTGAGGACACCAGAAGTGTCAATATAAGAAAGATACGCTATATAAGCAGCTTTACCAAACCCTTCTTCAGGAAAATGACCACTTCCCATTTCGGTGGTCGTATGGTGACCTTCAGCTTGATTGTTCACAATCTCTCCGCCGAAATTTATCACATCCGAACTATTTGCTAATGTTGTCAGGATGTTTCCAGGCCAATATCCCATGTGCTCGTCCTGAAGCGTCAGCCACCAATTTCCACTAGTCGTGTCCTGGAACATTGTAGCAATAGACGAAGTGAAAATGTTCCTGTCAGGATCTAACACGAAATGAAAATTTTCCATGTAGTCCATGAAAACTTGAAACGATATACTACGTAGGTTGTTCCTACACCACCTTGTGAATGATGACTTCGATTGCAAACTGTTTTCCATCGTAAATGGAGATTGGTTTTATGGAAGCACCAAGAGCAAATCTTTTGCTTACTTGCACAAAACCAGGGCAGTCAAGATTGTAGCAACCTGTACTTCTGTAACCATCTCTCTGATTGCCACAGAGAAAAATTTGTAAACAGATAAATTGAAAAGTAATCATGTAGTTAAGGAGAAGAATAACAAAATTAAATGTTATTTATGTTTCGAGAAGATTAATTAACTTACAGTCCAAAAGATGAAGAATGTTGTTTTATTGCTTCCATACTGAACCTGTAACCAAGTCAATTTTTATCCTGTCTCTATATCATGAAACGTTTTAAAAGAAGAAGAAAAGATATCTATGCAATATCATGTTCTGTGTCTGATGAAACAAACCTGCCAACCAGCTTCTACCGAGTTCATGTTATCTCCATCTCCTGATAAAACCCACATTTGAGCAATACTGAACTCTCCAGGACTATTCACTTTCGGTCCCCATACATTAAATATTCCACGAGCTCCATAATAATTATCACCATAAACTGAAACCTGGGCATACTGAGGCATCCACTCATAGTTTTCATACATTAGTTTGAAAACAATCAGATTCGTGGTATTATAGTGAGCAAGAAACAGTATATAATACACAAGAAAACCCTAGTATGTTACCCTTTCTAAAGTTGTACCTCATGACTAGCGGGAGGAATGAATTGTAAGGTTATGTCTGTGAACTTCCTCTTAGGAGTGGGTGGAGCAACTCGACGATGAGTGAATGCTTGTGTTCTTGAAATGGGGATTGTTCCTTTAGGACACTCAATATTCTTAAACCAACTTCTGAAGGAATTAGTAGAGTTTCTTGCTTCCAATCCACTGGGAAACGAGCTTGGTTTCATCTGACACGGTCACGAGGAAATTGTGCTTTATCATATATTCATGCTTGTGTCTATTGGATAAGAATATTTTTTGAGAACAAGGGTTTCAGATCCCTTTTATAGATTCTAAGAAGTGTATGAATATAAAGTTATGAGCACCTTGGCCGAACCTGTATGATATGGTTCTTTAGAAGTGGATGATTAAGCGCAGGTTGCTTGTAGATATCAATACAATCAATTGTATCACCGTCATTGATCTTGGAAGCAAAGAAAAAAAAGATCAATCATTTCAATCTATAATTCTTCAAAATTAGTAGCTATAAATTTAGATGCATATGAAGGAAAATAAATTAGTAAGATCGCCATACCAAGACCTGTGTGTTCTTATAGTCTGAAATCCAGCTTCCATAGCCGAATCTGCAGCTCCAAACTTGAAGAAAAGCTACGAAGAAAACTATGCAGTTTCCTTGGTTGTTTCCATGACTTTGACGAGCCATTACACACCTCAGGACATCAACAATTCAAAGTACTTTCTTTTATTCTTTTGCATATTTTTAATAAATAAACCAAGATTTAAATATAAATTTAGGAGTGTTGTTTAATTTTTGAGATTGATTAGTGTTTACTTCCTTTCTTCAAATGGATAGATAATATATCCTTGTTCTCTTTTATTTACTAAATGATAGTATCGGAGTGAATTTGAATGGTACATTAATTCTTGAATATCACATGATTTAATGAGTCTATCCCAAATGGCAATCTATATTAAACATGACTTTAATGCAGGTAGATACATTTCTTCTTGGAAGTAAATAATATTATTGTATTCTTGTATTAATTGGAAAGTATTTGCATTAACAACTTATGTCATTCATTAATTTAAACATGATATTTATTATTAAAAAACAATTTTGATTGTGTGTATTTACTTGCAATTTTAGAAGTATTGATTGTGTGGAAAATCTAAAAACTTTTTTTAAAAATGAATATGGTATTATCAATATATAAAAATACACAACATTACAATAAATTCAAGGCTAACATTGTACAGACTAATATATTATAAAGAGAGTTAGCGATTGATCTTAGTAAGAAAACCTATTCTAAAAATTCCATCTATGTTTCATATCTGGGGATAGATGTAGTTGTAGATTTTTGGCAATTAAGGTGGCTCTAATCTAATTAATGATCTTATTTGTAAGCTGATATTTATCCTCTTCAAGGTTAGTAAATCTATGAGAGTTTTGTTCCTTCCAAAAGGAGTAGATGGTTGTGATAAAAGAGCCTTATAAAGAACCGCATTACACATACCCTTTTTAGAGTAGCAGATTGCCCAAGCCAATGACTGCTCCCATGTATATGGATACCCATTGTTTGGAATCATATGCAAAATTCTACTCCAAATAGCTTTTGAGTATCTACAGAGAAATAAGAGAAGATCTTTATCCTCAACTTCCATTTTACATAAAATGCAGTTATATCAATAGTGTTGTGCCATTGACTCTTAGTACTGAGTTTGTTCCTAATCGCAAGCCAAGAGATGAAAGAGGCATTGGGTAGAATGACATTTTGCCATAAAAGAGAGACCAAGGTACTTCAAGTAATCCTCTTGTAAAAATTTGATGGCAATATTTATTGGAGAACTTACCACTCGGATATGGCAAACAAATGATAGAGTCATCCATCTACTCGTTATCTATACGAGGGAAATGTTGAGTTAAAGTATCGAAACCCCAAAAATTCTCTCTCCATTGACTGTTGAAGATCAAAGATGAAATCTTAATATTAAGAGAAATTCTGTTTCTCAAGTACTGAGCAAGAGGGTTAAAAATGAGTGGACTCATGTCCATTCAATTGTCATACCAAAGTCAAGTTCTTTTCTTATTACCAATCATGTGCTTAATACAAGGATAAATGAAGTCTCTTAGCTTCATCATTTGGATAAGAATCCAAGAAAACTCCTAATGCAAGGAGTTTTCCAAAAAATTAAAAAACTTTGCCTATAATCCTAACAAATAACTTTTGATAAAGATAATATTACTTATATTACTTAAATACCAAAATTTATGTGTAGCTTTCCTAGCTAACTTGTGAATATAGACCCTGGCCAATATCCTATATCTTGTTCCTGAACCCGAAGTCACCAATTCCCACTCTTGCTGTTTTGAAACATTCAGTTTAATCAGAGAAGGTTAGCCTCAACCTATGACCAATATAATTTCGAAGTTTCTTTCGTAACCCTTGAAAGTTCTTCGTGTTGCCTCAAAGTGGCTCTATTTCATTATATTTCATTCATAGACCAATTCCATTCATTTAATAAACACAAGTAACTTAGTCTTTGATTACATGTATTACCTTAAGGATCATCAAGTGTATTCCATACTGATTTCCACCATAGACAGAGGTAGGTCGTATAGGACCACCAATTACAAACCTATTGTTAGTTTGCACAAAGCCAGGGCACTCAAGGTTATAGCTATTGGAAATACTGCAAAAGATTCGCGAACAAAAGAAAGACGCAACATTGACCAGCCATCCAAAATTAACTAAGAAACAATTCAGGCCAATACCTAACAATAGCAACCAGTTCTATGGTAACCATCTCTCTGAAACAACATACAGAATGATGAGAATAAGCTCTAGAAGAACTACAGCAAACACGCTAGTAGACACAAAATCAAATAAAAACTTACAGTCCAGTAGATAAAGAGCCTTGCCTCGTGGTCGAGATGCCGAACCTGAAACCATAAGTGAACCACCTTCACAATTTTTACGGTAAACATAAGCTTCAGGAATTCAGAACTTGTGTGATGCATATGTATTACGTACATCCCAACCAGCCTCCATTGTGTTTATCCGGTCAGGGCCTTCATTTTCGCCTGATATAACCCATAATTGTGATAAACTAAACTCTCCTTCAGCGTATACTCTTGGAGTCCACACGTTAAATAATGCATGTGCTCCATAATATATAGTTGGCACCTTGAATCGACACTTGAGCATACTGTAAAAAAAAATTGTCAGAACATGACACGTCCTAAGAACATGTTCTTGATCTGGCATTCTTTCCTATTTTGAAGCAAATCATATAATAATTATAATATCAGATCTTTGAACTCAGACTTAGACCAATTCAAGTCAGTATATATATATATATATATATAAGGTACCTCATGATTATCATTTTTTCGGTGAACAAATGCATTGCTTTTGTTAAGCTGTGTTGTTTGTGGAATTGGAGGAATTACTCGAGGGGGTTTACGGACATCTTGTGTTCTTAAAATTGGAATTGTTCCCTCAGGACAATCTTCACCTTTCAGCCAACTTTGAAACAGCTCAGGAGAAAATGTTCTTGCCTGCTTAAGTCCAGTAGGATATGAACTGGTTTTCATCTGCAGCGTCAGAAACAACTTGTGTTGATATCATCATTTTCCTCAGAAATTCAAGGAACCATAACCGTAGACATTAATGGTAACCTGTATGGTATGATTTCTGAGGAGTGGATGATCAAGTGCTGGCTGTTTATAGATGTCAACACAGTCTACTTCTTCTCCTCTGTCAGTCTGGAAGAAGAAAAAGTTAGCACTGTAACACATTTCTTTATTGGATTCGCAATAGCATCAGTGAATTCATTTCCCAACACCTGAACTAGAACCAATAAGAAAAGCATGCAATACCCTCCAATGCTTTTGCTTAGACGAACTTGATAAGTCATTGTATACACAAAATGTAAAATTTCAATCACTTATTTTTCTACTTTCAATTTTTTTTCACTGCAACTGAAGTTTGGTTCTTGTTTATTTACATACTGATGCAAACCTTCATGCATTTAATAACCACCATCAACTTGTGTTGCCCTTTATGTAACACATCATTTATTAGATTGTTTAATTTGGTAAATGCAGTCTTCAACATTGAATCTTATGTCAATTACTGGATACGCTCTTTATGGCGAGGAATCCAAATTTTCACTTCAAAAAGGTTGATTCTTAGCTATAATTTTCCTTTGAGCCATTTTAGATAAGCCTTCAAAAAAACCCAAATGTCCTCAGGGAGATAGTTACCTCTCTTTATAAGCTATAAGGTAGGTTAAAGCATCCCATATTCCAAATATTAGCAATGAAGGCTTTACCTGACTTGAAATTTGGATATTATAAGAAAACGAAATCATTTCATTTTCTTTTTTAATTTAAAAAACAATATAGGCTTTACTAAATTTCAAAAAATTTTAAGTTAGGCTCAAAATCGGAAAGGTCTAGCCTAGCTCATTTTGAGTTCCAAGTACATTGGCTAAGTTTGGATCAGATTTAGCCCAAGTCAGCTAGATTCGAGGCAGGTGCCCTTGAACCCAATTTTTGTTTGTAATAGGCTCAAACTCAAACTTGATTTTGTTCAAATCAGACTTTGTTCGATGATTGAGAACCAAAGTCAAACCTTTTTGTCAAGCCTGATTCCAACAAACCAAAAAAAGGAAGTAAAAGCAAGTTTAAAGACCAAAGTACAAAGACATGGCCCAGAAAATATTGTCCAAGTTTCATTTCCTCACAGATGTCCTGTCATGAGAAAAGTGAGGCAATTCAGTGGTGGCCTAAGATGGGAAATCAAGACTTGTATCTAAACAATATCAACCGCAGAACTGCAGTGCTTATGACTCAAGAATGAACATAATATAAACAATAAGTTGCTAGGCTATTCATATCACCACTGAGCTGTTACCTTTCCTGGTTTCAGGAATCTATGGTGCACAATTAACTTCTTCAAATAATGTAAGCAGCAAAAGCAGCTATCATAACCCTGACTGGGAATTTCAAAGCTCCTACCAATGGCCAATGTGATCAGCATCAGACATGGCAGACCTGAGCAAGTCTCAAAATAAGATTCAGCAAAGCTCTAATTGGCAAATACACTCAATATGAGGTGTGTGGGGGAACATGTCCACCGGTTGTATGCTTTTGAGTTCATAAAGCCCTTTTATATTTTGCTCTTTCTGCACAAGAACTCGGAAAATTAGACAATTAGACAGCCTAAGAAAACACAGAGCCCAGGGAAGGGTGGATCATTCTCACAATGCCATGGCAAAGGTAATCGAGATCACGTGCACACGTAGCAGGATTACAAGATACGTAAACGATGCGAGGGGCCTTCAACTTCAACAGAAATTTAATCAGCTTCAGATGCATACCAGGACGGTTTGGATCTGCAGAGTTTCCAACATCAAAAAATCAAGGAAGAGAATAAATCCAATGACTTTTTTTCAAGAAAACATTGTCCGTGATAATGGTTTTCTGATCCTTTACCCAACAATTTTCCCTTTTCATCAAATACTGAGCTAACAATAAACCTTGCTGATCACCAACCCTATATGGATTTTCCAAAATCTGTATGCTTTGAACCAAGCTTCCAAGTTAAACATAAAGTGCTTCAGAACATAGATAAGTGTGCTGCTTGCATATGTTCTAATTCCCACTATGATAGTTCTACAAACTTCCGGTGTAAATGTTTCATGTTACTCATATTCCAATTCAGATTCAGAGATGATTCAAAAAGTTCAAGCTGATGAAACAACCATTTCTGACAATCCAGCAACAAATTCCAAGGAATATGAAACATGAGCACAGTTTGTCACAAAAGCTCAACCCACTCCAAGGAAGCCCTCTATAAATGAAAATCGCACGGAAAGAAAGAGCAGGGTCATCAGGTCAACTGATGTCCAGAAGTTAGAAGCTAATGTTATGTCCTCCTAACCAGTGTGACCTAAAATGCATGCAGAACAAACAAACTTCAACAAGTAGGAAAATTGTACTACCTGAGATAACAACGTCAGGCTTCGGAAAATCACTTCCAAAAGTGTCGCTTATTTTGTTGAGATCTCCTTGGATAAATGTAGCATTGCTAATACCATTCAGCTTAGCATTTTGTTGAGCATCTGATATTGCCTGGGGGACAACTTCATAGCCATACACATGTTTAACCCTAAGAAGTAAAAGAGAAAGAAGAAAAATTTTGTTATCATGTCATTAGTTCTCCAGTCCTGTAACCAATCTGAGAGCAGAGCTATACCTCTTGGCAAGTGTCAGACCAATAGTGCCTGTCCCGCAAAATAGATCAAGAACAATTTCCGAGCCATCCCCTCTAAGACCAGCACAGTCTTCAACAAGTTTATACAGAACATCTGCCTAAGATGCAAAAAGAAAATAGATTGAGTGAAAAAAAAAAGGCATAAGAATAATGTTTAATTTGTATCAAGTAAATTACCTGACGAGTATTTGTCTGGAAGAAAGAGTTTGCCGAAATTTTAAAAATTAGTCCTCTTAACATCTCCGTGATGGAGGACTTTCCGTACAAAGTGTATTCCTCTTCTCCAACAGATGTATTACCGACAGAAGTATTTACATTATTCATAATGCTAACCTACCAGTCAACAACAAATGAAATGAAAATATGTAAGAAAGAACTCTATATGAGAATTCTCCATTTATAATGCAAGGGGATACAATCACCAAAACGTCTAAATGATATTTTGATCATGCCTAGAACTAAACATAGAAAAACAGGACCTAATGAAGGAGTGGCTAGACCGCAAGGAATCACAAAAGGTTACATCTAGAGATCAAAGAGTTCTGGCACGAACCACTTCTGGAATTATTGAAACCTTTTCAAGCAAGGGTTTCAGCAAATCTGGCTCATATGATGAGGTCACAAAATTAACCATAAGCTCAAGCAAACCAGTGTCGGGATTCCTGAAATTACATTAATGAAATTTGGATGGACGAGAATTAGAACAATGATTTGGGACACAAAATCGAAAACCAAAAATGAAGCACTACACCAAGATCCGCAATACATTACTAGATAGAAACTGCATGCTCAGCTGTGGGCAAGATTTATGTCAAACCAGAATATTTTAAGCTATGCCAAGAGAATCATAAGACATAATTCACAGTAGATAACCACCAATATATTTTATTCCATTAATGTCCTTGAATTGATGAACTTTAAGGTCCTGATGCACTTTACAGGGCATCACAATGCCTTAAGATTCAGCTCTGGCATATGACTACAAATAGTTGTACTGAAAGTTCATTGAAACCAACCTAGCATTGACAGATGCCAATGCACAGTCTTGAAACAAAAGTTAATAGTAAAATATGCATTCTGTGCTTAAGAGTGATTACGTAACTTTCTGATGAAAGGAAAAGAATGCAACTTAAAAACATAAGTAGAAATGCCAAAGAACTGATGATCTACCATGTAATAAACACAGGTAAGAAGTAACCCTGAATTATATAGACACAAATAATGAGGATCTAACATAACCAAAAGAATTACCTTCCAGTCCTCAGCATTAGATGCTTAAGAAATCCAGTATGATGGCGAGTGTCATAAGGAGTTAAACCAAAATTTGGATGTCTCCAACATTCTTGGATGGCTTCAAGAACCTATATAGTAGAACATAAATCAAGAATTGCAAGCAATCTATAATCTCATTACATGTGGAATAAATAGTTATCCCTATCCATGCAAACTGTCCTGCCACTTCAAGTCAATGGTAGCATACTTGGCTATGTGCAATTATGCTGACTAAATTTCAAAAAAGGAAAGCAAAACATGCAAGAAATCTAGAACATCTTCAGATAAGATGATTTAAGGAAAAGAACTTTGCAAATTTCCACACTCTTCAGTAATAGATGCTATAGAAGTCATACCATGTTGGCAGGCTTGCTTTGCAATAAACACTTGTTGACATTTAGGACCTTATCAAAAAAGCCAGGAGCATGCAATCCCAGTGCATATGTTTCACCATCTTCTTGTTTATCTTCCAGTAAATTTTTGGGCAACCATTGCTGAGAACCAAACGAGAACTCCATCTGCAGAAACAGTAAAATAGTTGCTAAATAAATTACTTATTAATCCTATTTCATGCTCGTACAGAATACGCAAGCCTATAGAACCTGAAACCCTTAAGTTAAACACATAAAATCAAATATGAAAAAAAAATATAATACATCTATATTCTAAATGTTAAATTTTGATAATTTGTAAGATTTTGACATCAAATGTTAGCCAGTCATCCAATAACTAAAGAAATATAAAGATAAAACGGTCATTAAATGCTGATGCCAAGTACAGTCAATTCCTTTAAGGTTTAACCATGCACTAACCTTGTTTCTGTAATGGAATTGTTCATCACAAGGTACAATTGCCTTCATAGTGCTTAAGAATTCTGGAGTTTTATCAGAGAATCTCCCAACATGTACTATCAATTCACGTACTTGCTGCTCCTTAGCTCTGAGTTGAGCTTCGTAAGAAAGGTTCTGCGTCTTACAGCCTCCACAGTATGAAGCATACTCACAAGGAGCATCTACAATATCCCAGTGAGGAGATATGGTCTTCACCTTGGTAACCTGGACATTTGAAAATACATAATCAATAAGGATTTACACCAGCCAATCATTTGTCCAAAATGTGAACCTTCAACGATAAACAAGACAACCTACAAAGTTTCTTCATAAATCCCATATTATCTATCTTCATTTCGAGCTGAATCTCTATTGCCTAAAACATTGAGTTCTTGAAGTAAGGAATTGTAAATCACACTGAGAAAAAGAAAACCTTGATTGGACTTTATTACAACTTACGCTGGAAAAAAACCTACAGTTTCTTTCGTCCATGTTCGCATGTTTCCCTCCCAAACAAGAACAACCCACATGAACAATGTTAATGACCAATCTAAAAAGCTAAACTTTACCTCAGCGTAACTTCCCTTTCTGCGAGTAACGCGCCCAATGAACCTTTCACCAGGCAAAGCACGATCACACATAAGAATAAACCCAGAATCCTCCACTTTACACACACCCTTCCCTTTAAAAGCCAAAGACTCGCACACCAACTCCAAATTTTGTCCTCTCTTGGGAAAAAAAGAAGACTTCACCTTGGCGTCCTTGTTGTTCTCACTACTTTTGTTGACATTATCCAGTTGAGTGGGCTTGCTTTGTTGTTCTTGGTTATGTAAGAGGCAAGCCAAAGACTGAAACTTTTCAACTCGGTGAAGAAAATAGAGTTTTGGGTTGGTGGTGATTATGTGTTTCAAGTAGTATGTAGGCATGGTGGCCATGGATTCTGGTCTAAGAGGGCAATTGGAGTTGGTCATGAATTGCCCAAGTCCTTCTTGGCCTGGGAAATAAAAGATCGAGTTTTGTTATCCATAAATATGGCACGATTTATCATATACATTAAACACTAATTTTAGATACGAGTTAACAGAATCCCACAAATAAAAATAGTAAAATTTATGTATATATACTTATAAATTTGTGCTTTTATGCTTCGCCTTCTTAGCCTGCTGCACTATGTATTCATCCTCGGGAGCAAGCTCTGATCTTTCTGTTGAGAAAATATGAAAGTTGCCTTGGCAAGTAGTGTAAATTAGCATTGGTACTAGAATAGTAAATTTTATGTATATATACTTATAAATTTGTGCTTCTATGCTTCGCCTTCTTAGCCTGCTGCACTGCGTATTCATCCTTGGGAGCAAGCTCTGAACTTTCTGTTGGGAAAATATGAAAGTTGCCTTAGCAAGTAGTGTAAATTAGCATTGGTACTAAATCGGGTTCCGGTTTCAGACTTTTTTTTAAATATAAAATGGGGGGGAGAATCGAAAACAACTTACCTTACAAGTAGAAGGATACAGAGTCCCGACATATCTACAATGAGAAACGGGTGGCACCCAATAAGTGAGTTTACGAAAGTGGTGATTCCTAAATCAAAATATGTGGCATAGTTCGCGAATCAGTCTGCACATCTGTTGCTCTCTCGATAAATTTGGCGATGGATAACCGTCCAATTCCGAGTGAACGGTACATGAATACTCTGAACTAAGGGATTGAAAGCCCTAGCCCGGTTAGCCGCAGACGATAGGAGATTGATAACCGGAAGCGAGTCCACTTCGAGCTCAATCCGACAATAGCCTAGGTTCCAGGCAAGTGTAAGCCCAGTATATACTCCCCATAATTCAACAGTCACCAGCGAGCATGCGCCAACGTTCTGACTGAAGCCTCCTAGCCAATTGCCGCCACTGTCCCGTAGGATGCCGCCTGCTGTGGCAGAGAGTGCCTACCGTTTGCACGCTCCGTCCGTGTTTAGCTTGACCCACTCAGTAGGGGGCTTACACCATCCAATCAACTGCGCATGTCGAGGCCAGTAGCCTGGGCTCACTCCACCTTGCCACCTGGATGCCTGGTGTAATTGACCTGCATAAGACAAAATAACAGAAATAGGTGATGACGGCCAAAAGAACTGCTCATTAAAGAGGGACCAATTACGCTAGGTCCAAAGAAACCAACAGGTAACACCAAACAGGATGGACCAATCATGCCCAAAAACTTGGCGGTGAGAATGAAGATTGGTGGTGAGCCAGTCTTGGGCCTGCATACGGAAGAACTCAGTAGTGATGATGTGCGAAGGAAAAGAGCTCCACACTTGTTGGGCTTTGCCGCAGTCACGCACAATATGTTGTGTGGATTCCTCGAGACCACAGTGAGAACATGCGCCATCCGTAGTGAGGTGTCGTCGAACCCGATACTGATTTGAGAGTAATCGATCGTGAGCGAGGAGCCAGAGAAAAGAACGAATGTGTTGAGGACCGTTCCATTTCCATATGACCTTCCAAATACCGTGATGCGAGACTTCCTCGTGATCCATAATCAGGGAGTATGTGGACGCTACTGTGAAGTGCCCCGTGTCAAAAAGACCCCAGATTAACTTATCCTGGCCGAAGTGGTCTTTTGGAGGTAAAATACCAGCAAGGGCCCGGCATATCGACATTGGAAGGCACGATTGCAAAGTGTCCCACTGCCAATTACCGTCAGTGTCCACAAAATGTATGACACTGGGGTAGCGATAAGAAGCAGGAATATTCATTGTTGCGTGGTTAAGCAGACTTTTTTAGTTAAGCCCGAAAGTTTCAATTTGAAATTATACTTAGTGGCTTGGTTAAGGAACCCATCGGAAGAGTCGTAACGAAACCGAGTCTTTATGGGACAATTTTCACTGCTTATGAACTTAAATTTGGGTGATCTTATATCGGTATATATACTGCAAGAGTAACTGATGTGTCGACTGACTCGCAAATTATGTAGAACATTTTGATATAGGTATTATTTATTTTGATACTCCACCTATTGGATGCTATGTACTCTTTTTAGAGGATATGTCGGGACTCTGCTTCCCACGACTTATTGTGTAATCTTTTTTATTCCCTTTAATAAAAAAATTGGGTGATCTATATATGACCAGGATAAAGCTTGAGTGAAGATAACTAAAGATCCGAACCGACTAATGTTGAAAAATTAGCAAATGAATTGTGGTTACGGATGAAATGTTACTCGAATTCAGAGCTGGTTGGTTCTCCATGAACTTTTTTTAAATTACGAGCTTTTTTCTTTCTTTTTTTAATTTTGAGTTAAATCCAATTCGAAATATCAACTCTATTAAAAATAATTGTTGACATGCTTATTGCTAAACAAAATTATATATAGTTCTGTTAAGATTAGTCTTTATTATAATAATTAGAAAAATAATATCTATTGATATAATTATTTATTTTTAGTAATTTAAGAATATTGTTAAGCATTTGGGATTTTTAAAGTACTTATAAGTTGAATTTAGATTTCAAATTATAAAATTTGAAGTTTAGTGTTTAATATCATACAAAATTAGAATCTTAATTCTCACTCAACTTTACATAATTTAAGAATGTATTCTAATTCTAACTTTGAGGTTATGAATAAATTATTTTAAAATTGAAAAACTTTATTAACACTAGGAATGTCAATGGGACGGAACTGGCCAACCTGTGGCCCCAACACGACTCACCATCTATATTAAAAAAACGTAAAGAAAACGTTGTCATTTTTTACAAAACGACGTCATTTTTTAAGTTACAGTTACGTCACGGCTAGGTCATATTGGTCCGTGCTCGACCCAACCTCGGCTCATGCCCCAGTCGGGCCGATCACTTTTGAATCATGGCCCGATCAACCCGGGACAAAATCTGGTGGAGCCGGACGAAAATTAACATTCCTAATTAACACTAGTTGGTTCACAATTGAAAATTGATTATTTTTCAAAATTCTAAGAAATTGCCAAATAATTTAAGACATCAACTTGCCAGTTAACAACTTTTTTCAAGGCTATGATATTTAATTCTGGAAATTGGATGGAGCATTTAGAACCATTGACCAACTACATTAATAAATACACATTCAAGAGTCGGTTATTAGCTGTTTTCCCTAACTTGTGAAGTTCGGCATTTTGATGTTATAAAGAGGACCATCTTGTAACTTTGGATCTTTACCAAAAATGTGAAAAAAGAAGAATTATTGAGGTTACGGTCGTCAGAATCTGATTATGCTCCAAATTGATAAATCAAATTTAATTTAAATAAGACCAAGTTTTCAAAATTACTTGATTTTAGCTTGAAATTTGATAATTTTTCAAGTTTGATTAATTATAAATTTTTTAGAGTTTATACTAAATTAACCCGAGATCAACAAATCAAATTATATTTTTAATTAATTGACGAATCAAATCATATTTTATTAGATTCGGGGTTCAACTAAATTCGAATTTGAATTGTTATTAAGCCAAATTATGTTCGTCCTATTATTACTAATATCAAATTTTCTAAGCCAATTTTCATAGATTAAATGTTATTAATTGTCACATTTGATTGGACTTATGATTTATACACCTCATTTACAAGAATTTTCACACACTTTTCTTGTGAGATTCCAATGGTATGTTATTAAGTTTGGAGCAAGCACTAGTTATTGAAATTGTACTTCCAATTATGTTATTTAGTTACGTTAACCGAAAATCAAGTTAATCCTTCATTGTCTAAGGACAATGGAAGAATTTATGTTTAGATCGTAAGATATAAATGTATCATGTCTATCTACTAATTAGGAGAAAAGTTGCGTATTATTAGACCTTTTCAAATTTTACGTTGCACCTCAATGAAATTTCTACTTAATGTTGTTATATGATGGTATTACGTTAATCAGTAATTAATTTTTATTAATCAAGCAAGGAAGACAAATTAAGTCAAGTCAATCCAAGTCAATAAATAAAAATTCGATTTTAATAATATTATAATTGAATTTGAGAGTAAGTATATATAATTAAATTGAATAGAGTAAGATATCAAAATACTATTATTTTAATTTCATATTTAATTAAAAGATCAAATAGAAGATTTTCAAATTTAATGTGTGCGTAATAAAGAAGGGAAGAAAAGAGAGGGCAAAAGTGGGGCCCACATGAGTCTAAAATTCCAAAGCAACAGGGAAATTGCCACAGGACATAGATCTTAGGTTTTCCCCGTCTCCCAAGGTAGGGTGTGACACTCCCAATTCACTTTGGATTCATCAATCAACGCCTTTCACCACCCTACCCCAGCGTCAAATCAGAGGTTTCTAGTTCAAAACCACACCTTCCAGCAATCGACAGGTGAAAGGGGTGATCTTTTTAAACACCATCTCTGCAACTCTGTTTCTTTGCAAATCCAAAGAGCTTCAAGCCCCCAAAAAAAAGAAAAAAATTGTGAGCTTTTCCACACATACCTTGTTGCTTAGACGTTTTTGCGTAATTCCTCCATGTTGATGATTTAAGCATACATCCCACATGGTAATTAACACTTTTTCTTACTTGCTTTATGTCCCTTCTTAATATTAATCATGTTACATGTTGTTTCGCAGTTGCCAAATTTGTTGGAACGAACGTGTTGATCGAATTTATGCTTTTGGGGTGCTAATTCCCTTTTTGGAGCAGAAGCATTCGGTAAAGATTTGATCTTGTCTTGGCGATCTGGCCTCTACCGCTACTTGATTTGTATCTGTGTATCTTGCTTGTGAGATCATAACCCTTTTAGCAATAGCCCAAGTTGGTTCTTAGTCATCTTTAAGAGGTTCTTTACGCGACAGTGATTTTTCTTTTTGATCACCGAAAGTTTTGATACTTATGGTGTTTTAGACTTCGATTGTCTAGAGAGCTCGGTGCCGGAAGTTCATTGGATAGGGAATTGTGATTAAGATGGCTCTGGAGGATGGCAAGGACCCTTTAGTTAATCTCAGATTCAACCATAATAGGCCCTTGCCTTTGAGACTCCTCCAGTTCTTCTTGTTGTTTTTGGTCCTAGGTCTTGGTGTTTCGATTGTTAGCATGTATATGGTTCGATATTTTGGAGTCCAAAATGTTGCTGGAGTAAAAAGGTCCAATATCATCGTGCCATGCTTTCAAGACCCTGATAATTCGCAGAATTGGTTTAAGCCTCCTTCAAACTTGTTGCATAAAATAAATGATACACAACTGTTTTGGCGTGCTTCATTTGTTCCTCAGATCAAGGAATATCCATTTAAGAGAGTTCCAAAAATTGCGTTTATGTTCTTGGCTAAGGGGCCATTGCCATTGGCACCTCTGTGGGAGAGGTTTTTCAAGGGTCATGAGGGGCTTTATTCAATCTATGTTCATACAACACCATCTTATGTATCAAACTTTACGTCATCATCAGTATTCTACAAGAGACAAATCCCAAGTCAGGTATTTTTCGTAAATTTCTTGTTTAGAGATTGCATGATTTAATGCATTATATATATGTTCTATGGGAGCAATATTGTTGTTTCACATTTAGCTTTGATTGGTTGTTTCCATTTCCTTTTATAAGTGTCATCTTATTTTCCAAATAAATCCTACATAATCTCCATCATTTCAGTATTTACCTTGTATATTAGATAATGTTTGATTACTCATTTTAGAAGGAAAAATCAAGCCATTTTCTGTTGACAGCCTTTCAGAACTGGAGAGATCTCAATTAGTTGATTCTGTATTTTGTTGCGCCCTGTCTGCATTCCTGTTATTGCTGATACCAACAAAAAATTGTCAAGTGTGATATGAAATTTGTGAATCTTATGTGTTGATTTATTTGGTGTCTGTCCACAAGGAGATGGATACGGCAACCAGATTTCTCAACCTTGCCACATAAATTCGAGAAGGAATTACCGAATTGCTTCAAATTGCATGTATTGAAATACTTGAAGGTTGTACAAAGAATCCCAATCATGCTAAATTATCACAGAACTTATTTTTCATCCCTCAACTGCCCCATCTTTTTTTTTTCTATTACTCATTTTTGGCTTATTAATGGCCCTTCATTGATTAGCAACTTGTAGAGTTCTTTGTTTATAAGAAATTTCACCCTACCCTCCAAGTATGTACTCCACCTTTTATATTACAGGTCTATAATTTATTATGCCTATTTGAACTAGTTACTATTTGGTTTCTTGTCTTGAGATAGTCTTCTCTCTTTTCTGTTGCGTTCAAACTGTGTTTGCTTGTTTATGAGACTTGAATGAGCCATGTTCTTTTGTAAGACATGAGACATCTATTGAAGATACTTTGTTCTTGGAATTTTGTTTCAAATGAGTATTTAAGACGGTTTAAAAGTTTTTATTAGATTCAGAGTATGTCATTGTGTGCTCAACTTTCTGATCAACACGATTCCTTTGCATCCTTGCAATTTAGTCTTCGGTTTGCTTGCTTGGAGCTTCTCCACAACCGCATCAATGTATCATTATTATTGTGCATGCATCATTTAGTTCAGTTCCATGCAGGTTGCAGAGTGGGGAATGATGAGTATGTGTGATGCTGAAAGGAGACTCCTGGCTAATGCATTGCTTGATATCTCCAATGAATGGTTCATCCTGGTGTCCGAGTCGTGCATTCCTCTCCACAATTTCAGTATTATCTACCGCTACATATCAAGATCAAGATACAGCTTTATGGGTTCATTCGATGAACCTGGTCCGTATGGGAGGGGGCGATACAATTGGAATATGCTACCAGAGGTCGCACTTGAAGATTGGCGTAAGGGGTCTCAGTGGTTTGAAATCGATCGTAGACTGGCAATTGACATAGTTAAGGACACCACTTACTATCCCAAGTTCAAAGCATTTTGTCGACCAGCATGTTATGTGGATGAGCACTACTTCCAGACAATGTTAAGTATCAAATCTCCACATCTCTTGGCGAACAGAACACTGACATGGACAGATTGGTCAAGGGGTGGAGCGCATCCAGCAACCTTCGGTAAGGCTGACGTTAAAGAGGAGTTCTTCAAGAGGATTTTTGAGGGACATATCTGTGTTTACAATAACCAGCCAACAAATGTTTGTTATCTTTTCGCCCGGAAGTTCGCTCCAAGCGCTTTAGATCCTCTATTAGGCTTAGCATCCAAAGTTTTGGGGTACTGAATGTAGATTTGACTACACGTTTATGTGAAAACACCAACTTGAGCATGTGAGTTTAGGTATCAGGAAAATCTTTGCTATGACTTGTTGGTCTATTTGTAATGAGCATATAGGCATTTACAAACCTCAATGTCGAAGCGTGTTAGATATAAACAGTTCTCAAGTTTTTGGATAATTTCAATATATAAATTCTATCCCTTTCTTTTGGTTAGTACCATGTATTGAAGTGATCTCATTCTGGTACTTTATCATCATCTTCCAACTTTGATTGTGCTCTCCAGTCTCCGTCTGATATAAATAATCTTTGGACATAAAAACATTAAAAATAATGTTTTACGTTAGGTCTTCTTTCTGTTAAATGAAGTACAACGTTATGTTAATTTAAACATGGTATTCTTTAAAAGAACTGCACACGGCATGTTAACATAGTAATGAAGACAGGCCTTTTCCTATGTTCGATTTGTGGGATTTTATGTTAAATAATCAGAACATCCCATCTTCCTTCGACTTCCCTGATTATGATGATTTAACACATGGGTCCTAGTGTTTCATTAACACTTGATAATCCTGTCAGAACACGGCTTCACAGACAGATCAATAATCACTAACTTACGATGTTCCAAATCTTGAAAACATTGTCCGAAGCTGAATGGGACCTGACTCCATCCTGATTAGGATAATGGAAAAGGACTTAAGACCCCCATGAGACAAGGACATAAGATAAGACCCCCATGAGACATACTACGAGACGATATGGACAGTGCCCCTCATCTGGTGTAACATTGCAGTTAGAGAAGGTGGCCTTGCATGATGCAGATCAGATTCTAGTAAAGTGGGGTGCATACAAGTGTCTGGTCTAGTAGTTCACCATCATCCTCAAAATCCCCTCTGCAACTGAAAAAATATCAGAGACAGAGAAGCATAACTTGTGTATGCTCAGAGTAAACATCGTTCAATGGAGTTTAGAAGTTTCAGCTGTAATACAGGACTCTTTAACTCTACTTCCTCTGCATCTTTTGCATAAGTTGTAAGACCCTTAATTACAGAAAGAAATGTCTTCTTCACAAGACTGTAGAGCAGAAGATGCAAATTACTTTATTTATAGACACGCTATTCATAGTCGATGAAAGTTAAGAGCATGGTAAATACAAAACTAATGCTCCACCAAAATCAGATTCCACAATCTATAAATTAAAAATAGCAGAATAGCCCTCATTTCATGGATCTGTTGCAAGCTTATGTAGACTTCCAACTAGAATAACAAGCCATTTAAACAATATCCGAGCACTAAACACCATCTTGGAACATCTTTTGAAGTTCCAAGTCAAAGAATTTATGTTATGCTAAGATTAAAGGGCATTAAGTGGTTCATAGTTCATCATGACCGTCTGATTTCTGCTCCAATTCGTGAAGACGCCCTGCAGCCAATGCAGCATGGAGTGCAGCACCATAAGGAAGTGCGTTCTCATTGATTTCAAAATAGGGGGAATGGGCAAATTCAAGCTGTGTCTCGTTCTGCATTCCAAGAAAGAATATGTACCCAGGCATAAACTCTTGGTAAAAGGAAAAATCCTCAGATCCCATCAATGGTTGCATGTCCTTAACTTTATCAAAGCCTAGCATATCTCCAGCAACTTTTCTGAAGTACTCATGCAATTCTTTATCATTTACGCAAGGAGGGAAAAAGGGTTTATCTTCTTCATTGAACTTCACAATTGCCTTGCATCTTTGCACAGCTGCCTGCCCTGTGATAACCTGTTATGGGAGCAAAATGGTCTAGGTAACTAAGCCATAAATAAATTTCTATCGTCAAAACATGCAGTTTAAGAGTTCAGAGCACAAATAATATGAATTATATTTGCTATAGACATTGGTAGCAACATAAGGATAATAAGGAAAAACATTTGAAGCAGGGAAAGTAAACAAAAGCAAGCCGAGATCCCAGTTATACAAAAAGTTAGCTTGGTCGCATTGCTCTGAAGAAGAATGGTACTTATAATCTATGAAGTTGCTATAGCATAGTTATTATAACACAAGGGAGAGAAACACAATACCTCTTCAATTCTCTGCCTAAGTTGATGGAAGCTTTCTTTTGAAAAGGCTCGGAAGGTGCCCCCAATCGTTACAGAATCAGGTATGACATTAAAAGCGCCACCTCCTTGAAACTTTGCAACTGTCACTACCTGCAAGTTATACTCTGCATTTAAACTGGCACTATAATGATTATGATAGCATGTTTCATGTGTTTAAGAAGCCAAGTGTCATATTCATTCTGCTTAGAAACCAAGTATTAAATACCTTACGTCAACAGTTTTGACAGCTATTGGGATGAAATGTTTGAATTATTAAATTTCAACAGCAAGTTACAAAGTTGCAGTCAAAGGTACAAGCATCATTAGACAGTTCATATTTGCAATAATAGACCAGAAAATAACTTCTGAAATGAATACTGCCATTGTTTCTTTAAGAAAGATCTAAAAGTATATCAGCAGAATCATGAACTCGCCTATCTAGTTACTGCATAACTAGTAAATTCTATCCGTTGCTTATTTGCATTGTTTCTCTTTATAATGGTCTATTGTAGATGCCGAAATATTACTGTTAGTTTTTAATGCACAAGCTCTAGGAAATAGATACAGAGATCCATTACATAAGGCCTAACAGATGATGGCATGAAAATTATGCTTTAAAGATCCTGATGAAAATGGAAAACATTAATGAACAAAAATAATATGAAATTGCAAGTGATTCACAACCAGAACACAAAACATGCCAAAGATGTTCTTAGCCACATATAGGAAGAAAGACGAGAAAAGATGGGTGCACTGGCATTTGAATAAAAAAAATTTACCTGTGAGTCCAGCGGATCAGCTTCACGTGAAATGAGATGTTGTAAGCTAACGATGACATTTGAAGCTGCTAATATTGGGTCTATTGAGTGCTGAGGAATGGCAGCATGACCTCCTTTTCCACTTATTACAGCTTCAAAGAAGCCACTCCCAGCCAATAGAGCGCCAGGTCTGGAGGCAACTTGACCTAACGGTAACTTAGGATCAACATGCAACCCAAAGATAGCATTGACATCCTTTAATGCCCCAGCATCAATCATCTTTTTGGCTCCACCACCTCCTTCCTCTGCTGGTTGGAAGACAAGAACAACTGTACCCTAATGGAACAACAATTACTTGGATATATGAGGAACATATTAAAGGCATAATGAAAAGGCCTATTGGCCTGAAAATATCAGAGGCCTTGCATCATGATGTTAATGAGTTTGTACTAAATTACAGACTTTTTCCTTCCTAAGCACGTTATCTGATAAGGGAAAAAGAAGGAACCAAAAATTACGTAAAAGAGCCAAAATTATGTACCGTCTTCTTCTTTATGAACAGATAAGCTGCCAAGCTGGAAAAATGTTGAATTATAAACTGGCAAATTGATATAGGAAATGATGTAGCATCATTCAATGAATCACATGATCTGAGAGTAAATGGATTTCCCCCCTTAAGCACTGACTTCTCTTCAGATAATTTTTACAAAGTATATAATCTGATTTGACCAATTGTCAACAGTTTCAACTATTGAGATAATTGCCATTATGATTGTCGGACTACAATTAATACCATAAATATCAAGTCACTAGAATCTCATGGTAAGGTGTAAGGCTTTTTTTATTTTCTCCTCTTTTCTTCTCAAGGGTTTCTTATGGGGATTTCATCATCTCAATCTCATTGACAAGAAGATAGCTCGTATTAAAGGACTGGCAACTAGCAAGCCAGATTAAGGAACAGACCTTCAGGTCAGCATGGTCTTTAAGTATCTTCGCCGCACCAAGAAGCATTGCAACATGAGCATCATGCCCACAAGCATGCATCTTTCCAGGGACTTTACTCTTATGCTCCCATTCCACCATTTCCTGACAAAGGGTTCGAGCACCAATGCATTAACTTCAAAAGAAACTGAAATTTATTCAGTACAGAACTTCTACATAAATTCATACTGAATTCAACTACAATTTAAAACAAAAGAGGGATAAAATCCATAACTTTTTCCACACCACTACCAAGCAATACCCTATCATTTCAAAGGCCATAAACCCAAAAAACTCAATCTGCAACTTTATCCGATAAAACAGACAAATTTCAATTATCCAATAAATCACATAAACTTACATATTCAGATAAGTGGGTATAAAACATGTTGGTAGGAAAAAAGAAATTACACTGACTTGTTCAATTCACAAGCATCAACGTTGGATAAATAATGGAACTAAGGAATTGGAAGTCAAAATTGAAGCAAACCTGCAGAGGAAGCGCATCCATATCTGCCCTTATTGCAACAAAAGGAGGTTTACCACTCCCAATGTACCCAATTATACCGGTAACTGCAAAAGGGTGTTTGTACTTAATGCCCATCTTATCCAATTCTTCCCGGATAAGCCTACTGGTCTCAAATTCGCCATAACCCAATTCAGGGTTTGCATGTATCTTCCTTCTCACGTCCACCATCCAATCAGAAAACTCCTTTTCCTTGGCATAACTGAGAAACCTTGTGGGAATATCCGACAACGATGACCCATATAAGCTCAAAGATGGATTCACAGAAAGCATACACAAAACGAAACCAACCCAGAGAAAGAGACTCATGGCTTCACTCCCACGATCTACCAAAAAAAAAAAAACCCCCGAAAATCGTGAAGTTTCAAACTTGAAACTGTAAATTGAACAAACTTTCAGAAGAAGACGGGAACTTCGTGAAACAAAACCTAAAATGAAGAGAAATGACTCAAAGACATGTTGATCTGAACCTGATTCTCTGTGTCAATAACTTTGAATATGTGTTAAATCCAGGTGTTGATTGAATTTGAATGAAAAGATTGGTTCTTTCAAGTGGTGGCTGCTGATTTCGTGAGCTCTTACTGTGATCCGCTGTGTCACATCGCACCCGTGGAGTTGGACTTGGCCATTCCTTCACGTGCTAATAACCAATTCTCATATGTTTCACATGTTATTATAATAATTATTTACTTATTACTTATTATATTATAGCATTTTGTAATATATAGGATTAAATTTAATTATATTGACCGTAATTTGTAATAATTTAAAAATCAGACTGGAATTTAAATTGATAAGGTAAGAAATTTAAAGTCCAAAAGTTTCAACTGATATTAAATCATTATAAAACTTCCTAAAAATTGAATAAAATTAAAATTTGAAAATATGATTTAAAATTTTTTTCTTATCTACCCTATTAATTAATAAATTGATTTATTTTTTATGATAAAAGTTAATAAAGTAATTCGAATTGAAAAGTTAAAACCGAACCTGAAAATTAACCGATTTAAAATTTTTACAATTAAACCGATCAAAATAGTTAAAATTTTTAATTATTAATAATTTGTCACTGGCATTAATTTATATATTCACAAAAATTCAAACAAACATAAATAACAATCAATAGAAATGTTAAAATGATCAAACAAATATGCTCATCAAACCTTTACCATAATAAATAAAGTGGAGATGAAAATAACATATTTTCTTTAAGTACCTAATAACAAATCTTATATTAATCATTTAATTAATTTTATATATATCATTATTATTGAGTACTCTAAAGATAACATAACAAAATTTATATGAAATACTTTAAAATTTTTAAATCAAATAATTACTTATATAATAATTATTATAAAAAATTTTACAAACATAAATAATATTTCAAAAGAAACCTAAGAAACATTAGGTATGCTAACATTTTCGCTTTATTAGTGACTTATATAACATAGACTAAAAAATTCAATTTTATAATTATAATTTCATTATATTTTTATTTGTTAAATGTATCTATATTACAAAATATAAGTTAATTAATTAAAGATTATACGTTAATTAATTATGTTGTAAAATCATAAAGTAGCATATAAGAATATAATTCATAATTTGGCTAATCTTACTTCCTCCGATTGTGCCTAAAAATCTTGGAAATGTCGGGATGTGCTAGGCCCGCCTAGGCTTGAGCCCCACCAAAAATTTTTGTCTCGAGTTTGAATTGGGTACACAAGACTTCTAAGCCCAATTGCACTTGGGGGGCTTGAAGTACTATCAGGTTCGATCTAATTAAGCTTTTTTTCTTTTTTATTTTAAAATTTGAGAAACGACAATGACATCATTTTGTATAAAATGATGTCATTTTTTTAAAAAAAAAAATTTAGACTTCAAGTGGTTTAATTTGAGTTTGAGTTTGACTTAAAATTTAAAATTTAAAAAAAAGTCTACGCCCAACCAAAATATGATCAAATCAAGTCAGATCTATTAATTTTGGGTCGAGTTGAATCGAGCTAAACCGAATCTAAATTGTTTTGTCAACTCTATGCATAAGGTGAGTCTCAACCCAAAAAAGCATGGGAGAGCTTCAACCCAAGAATCTATTAGAAGTCCACAAGTCTACCAAAAAGCCCACTATTCAATGGCCTTTAGAGTTAGCTTAGAGTTAAGGGAGCATCATAAGTGCCTAATTGCATTTTATCTCCTTCAACCTGATCTGGCCGACACTTTTTGGAAAACGTAAATCATAATAACTTAAATCCTTTTTATAAGGATCTTCTGTCCAATATTATATTGTTTTATTGTATTTAATAAATCTCAGTCATTTATTTATGTGGGGTCTACATAGGATCCGCGCGAGTCACACAAAATAAATGGCTGAGATTTCATAAAACAAAATAAGACAGAGTAAAACTGGACAGAGGATCTGGTTTCTTTCTTAAGAAATCTACATATTATAAGTTTCGAAATCTCACCCAGAAAAATTTGCAACGAAAACTAGCTTCTCCGGGAATCTTATCAACCAGTTTTTGCTCTAAATAATCACATTATTCCTCCAGCTAGAGCATCACAAGTAGCTAAGTGTTAATGTCAGAAAGTCACCTGGAGCGAGAATCTTTGATTGGGACAACAATTTGGTGATACGTGTACGATGTCTAACGCACCTACGAAAAGTATTAGAGTGAAAGGAAAAGATAATGCAAAGTTCTGGTTTTTTATGTAGTGCATGAACAGAAGAATCTGATACTGCCATATCACTTATTCTACTCTTTCTGTATATTATCATCTATTTCTCATATTCAGATTATCATTATTGTCGATCAACAATATCTCCAAAGTCCAAATGGTACCAACCGTTCTAAGCTCTTCTAATAACTAATGTTGTTTCTTTCCAATTTCCATTGATACTTGGAAGCTCTTTTTCTTCTGGTGTTCTATTTTTTCTTGGTTTTTTGCACAACATATTCTCTCTTAATGCAAGTTCCACGCAATGAAACTGTTGCAGGAAGCTAACGGTAAGGATCAAACAAACAGGAAAAGGACGAGCATACTCGTAGGACCTTGGGGAGGAAATGGTGGCGATAGCTGGGATGACAGTAGTATCTACCATGGAGTTAGAGAGATCACTCTCGGTTATGGAAGTTGCATAGATTCCATACGTGTAGTATACGATAACAATGGCAAACCTGTGACAGCCAACAAACGTGGAGGCACTGGAGGTGATGGAACTGTTGAGGTTAGCTGTTATCATTTCATTTCCTTTTCAGCCATTTCCATCTTCGCATAATGCATGTTAAATATCAATAGAATTGCTACAATTTAAGTTTCGATCTTGACACTTAGGAGGTTTGAATTGTTATGTTGACAGATTACGTTGGATTATCCAGAGGAATTCTTGGTAAATGTGAGTGGGTACTATGGCAATCACCGGAACAGCACTGTGATAAAGTCATTAACGTTCAAGAGCAACAGGAGAACATATGGACCATTTGGACGTGAAGGGGGAACACCATTTACACTCACAATCGAATCAGGATCAGTAGTGGGATTCATGGGACACTACAAGAAAATAGCTATTCACCGACCGAAAATGCCGTCGGTAAAATGTTGAGTTCCGTCGGTAAAAGTAAATACCGACGGTATATGGTGAGCGATATTTTCGGTCGGTAATTATCCCGAAGGTAAAAATACTGACCGAATATATTTAGAGACGGTATGTACGACCGTAATTTTCGGTCGGTATTAATATAACGACAAAAATAGCCAGAGAAAGTCGGTCGGAGATATTTCACAACGGTCATATAGTCGGTCGGTGAGGAGAAGGTATATTCAACAACTTTTACCGACGGAAAAGTTGCCGTCGGTAAAGGTGTATAATAAATTTTTTTATTTTATAATTATAGTGTTGTTGATATAACAATGAGTTTTTTTACTGACGTTATATTATTAATTCACAATATATTAATTTGTATATATATTATGAGTTTTATGAGAATATTAAAAAATAATAAAAAATATGAAGAATTCAATTTATTAACTAACATTCTTGAAAGAAATAAGAAATCTTATGTTTCTTAATTTTAAACAAATGACAATGTTATGCTAATGTTGTGATTATCATGGATGCTCTGAACTGTTTCCCCCCCTCTTTAACAATT
>JAOSBP010000005.1:3575445-3587352 GCA_027563825.1 Erythroxylum mucronatum
CTAGCTATTCCCGGGTCAAAAGGGTTTGCCCCGGTTAGGTTCTCCGACCTCTGCGTGGATACCGTTAGAGACGGTCTCCTTTGGTCGTTATGGTTTGACTTCTTGATATAGACACATGGATCCTGGCTTTCGGGAATGTCCCGGGATAAAAAATTTTGTTTTCCGCACCGTGTGTATGTGATACACACACCGAAATTTTCCTACACAAAGAAGAAGAAGATTGTTGGATGCAAATGGATCTTTAAGAGGAAGGAAGGAACATTTGGCATTGAAAATGCTATATACAAGGCACAATTGGCTGCAAAAGGCTACAATCAGGTTCGAGGAATTGACTTTAATGATATTTTCTCACCATAAGTTAAACATAGCTTTATTATTGTCTTAATTGCATTAGTAGCAATTCATGATTTGAGAGCAGTTAGATGTTAAAGCTCATTTTTTCATGGTGAATTAAAGGAGAAAAATATATATACAACATGAAGGTTTTGAAGTTGAAGGAAAGAAAGACCATGCTTGTTTGATAAAGAAGTTATTGTATGGTTTAAACAATCTCTTACGTAGTTGTTGGAACCCCTCTTTGGTGAGACCCGTGTCCGACGTCCTACGTGACATCTGGACGCGCATCCCACGATGGAGGGATTCCTTACCACAAACGAGAACTCAAAACAATATTTCTAATTTTCACCAAAAGTTCGGGGTCCAACAGTAGTGGTACAAGCAGTTTGACTCATTAATGGTAAATCACAACTATTTTAGAAGTAAATATGATAGATGTGTTTATTTTAGAAAACTTGATGATGACGCATGTATTTATTTGTTGCTTTACGTTGATGATATTCTTATTGCTGCTAAGAACATTTATGAGATTAACAGGTTGAAAGCTGAACTTAATGGTGATTTTGAGATGAAAGATCTGAGAGCAGCTAAGAAAATTCTGGGGATGAAAACTCAAAGAGATAGACTTTTAGGCAAACTTTTCCTTATTCAAAAGAGTTTTATTGAGAAGGTTTTAGAGTGTTTTGATATGAAAGAAGCTAAATTTATGCTACTCCTCTTACTGCTCATTTTAGGCTTTCAATTGCTTTATCACCACAAAATATTGTAGAAATTAAGTTCATGGCATAAATTCCTTACTCTAATACAATTGGTATTATGATATATGCAATGGTTTACACACGTCATGACATTTCATATGCTCTTAGTGTAGTAAGTAGTTATATGGCTAATATAGGGAAACAACATTGGCACACAGAAAAATAAATTTTGAGACATTTACGTGATACCACTAACTCTTGTTTGGAGTTTGGCAATAGTAAGAATGGTATAATTGGTTTTTAGAACTCAGATTATGGAGGTGATTTGGATAAAAAGAGATCAATCATCGGTTATGTATTCACACTTAGAAGCAACGTCATCAGATAGAAAGCTACCTTATAGCGTACAGTTGCATTGTCCACTACAGAAGCAGAATACATGACTGCTAATAAGGCAATTAAGGAAGTTATTTGATTACGAGGCTTATTTGGTGAATTGAATTCATATTAACAGGTGATCATTGTTCATTGCAACAATCAAAGTGTTATCCATCTAACTAAAGATCAAATGTTTCATGAAAGAGCAAAGCATATTAATGTCAAGTACCACTTCATCCGATATATCATTTCACAAGGAAATATTATTGTGAAGAAGATTGGTACTATAGATAATCCAATAGACATGTTGACAAAACCTCTACCAATGAGCAAGTTTAAGCATTGCTTGGACTTAATCGGAATATGTAAATCATGATAAATGCCCTAAATGGGCAATGGTGAAGATAATTGAAAGATGTTTTCACAAAGTCCCAATTTCAAAACAAGGTGAAGATTTGTTATGTGTGTTTTGAAATTGCCGAAGTTGACAAATTTTCAAAATTGTTGGCATCGTCCCCCTTCTTTTGTTAATGGTTGGTAACCACGCAAAAATTATTGGCACCATCCCCCTTCTTTTGTCAATGGTTGGTAACCATGCATATGAGCCAAATATTTGTTTTGAAAAATTTTACACTCTTTTTGCTTATAAAAAGAAAGTTACCATATTCATGAAAAGGAGATAGATAGGTGAAAAACAAAAGGTGTTGAGCGGGTTTGAGTGAAAAATATGAGGTAATTTTGTGAGGTGTTTTGAGTGAAAATATGAGAGTATTATATGTGAGTTTTTGGTGTTATTGGGTTAAAGGATTGAGATAAAATATTGAGTGTTTTGTAATTTTCTCATTTTTCTCTCGGTGAAAATTTCTTTTATTGTCTCCACCTATAGACATAGCCCATCTCAAAGTGGTTAATCACGTAAATTTCTTATATCTTAATTTTCCCACATATTTCTCTAGTTGTTCTTCCTTTAGTCTATTCAAATTTCTCCAAAAAAAAAAAAAACTAAGATCCTACACTTGTCGCAATAGTAAGTAACTTGCAGAAGATGTATAAGATAATGGATCAATTCGAGAAGTAGTTTGTAAGCATGGAGGCGCAGGCAGAGTTCATGGAGATTGCAATGGCTAGCTCAGCATCACTTTCAATACCTAAGGGTGAGGTAAATAACTTGATGCAGTAGGTGGCTGATGACTATGGATTGGAGGTCTCTGTTGGGCTGCCCCAGCCTGCTGCTCATGTAGTACCGACAAAGCTGCAAAAAAGGTTCCTGAGGATGGCTTGTCTGGGAGGCTCGCAGCCAGGGGCTAGGTTATATATTAATCTGGTGTAAAGTAAATTTTATTAATAAATTGATCAATTTTTAATAATAAAAATTATTAAATTAAAAAAATTAAAAATTAAACTAAAAAATTAACCGATTTAAAGTTTTCATTTTTAAACAGTCTAAATCGGTTTAGTTTTTAAAACATTTAATCGGTTTAATTTTTAAAACGTTACATTAAATTTAATTATATTGACTATAACATGTCATCCTCATTCATTTATATATTTAGGAACTTACTACCTAAATCCAAAACAAAAACAAATATAGATAACAATCAAAACAAATATGTTCATCAAACCTTTATCGTAACAAATAAAGTGGAGATGACAATAAAGAATTTTCTTTAATTACTTAATAATGAATCTTGTATTAATTATTTAATTAAATTTACATATTTCATAATATATCTCATTATATACATACTAAATAGTGTTAAGATATAACAATTTTTATACGAAATATTTTAAAATTTTGTCAATTATAATAAAATTTTCTAAAGATATAATAATACTTAAAAATAAATGTGTGCAAACATGTTCTTTTTATTAGTGACTTAATATAACATAGACGAAAATGTTAAATTTTATAGTTATAATCTTATTATAATTTAATTTATTAAATATATTTATATTACAAAATTTAAGTTAAATAATTAAAGATTTTATATATATATATATATATATATATATAAAAACACCAAAGAATTCATTCTAAATCTATTGGATTTATATTGATTTTCGTATTTTTTAATGGAGTTGGGCCTTTTTTTCGCACTGTTACGGATACGAAAATAATGAAAAAAATTGGATTCAATTTTCAACGTCAAAAATCGATTTTACGGTATAAACACTTATGACCTCCCTCTCTACGCCTTGCAGTAATGATTCCTCCGACATTGCGACCTTTACCTTTAAATTTTTATCATTTATGTATGATTTGATTTCTCATACATTGACCCTTATAATTTCTCAAGATAATTTTTTTATCGGTCCATAATCGGAATTATTTAATATATTAAGTCAATTCATGAACTCAATTCAATTATTTTTAGTTTAAACAACTATATGAATCGTGCATTTTTTGAAAGAGCTATTCAAAGAACAAGCGATCCCGGCCTCTCTCGTTACCCATTGATCCTTAATATTGATAAAAACTATTTAACCAATTTTTTCATTAATTCATTACAGAATTGTTCCAATTTTTGTTTTTAATTCGGATCGACATGAAATCCCAACAACATCGCATTGCCAAAATTGACCAATCTTATTTCCTCCGATTGTCCCTAAAAATTTGGTAAATGATTGCAACGCCATAATAAGTAAGAATGAATGTGGTAAAGAGAGGTTGGGTTCACTAAAACTTGAGTCTAATTTAAAGATTTGATTCGGCTCGAGTTGGAGACAAAACTTAAGCTTGAGTTCAATCAAGCTTGAATAACTTGAATTATAATTAAGTTCAACTTAATTTAAATTTTTTCTTTTTAAAATTTAAATTAAAAAAGGAATCATTTTTTAAAAGAATTTTGAATTTTAAACCCCACAATTAGACTTAAATTTTAAATTTTATTTTAAAAATCTAAGCTCAACTCAAAATTTGATCCAACTGAATCAATCCTATTAATTTTGGGCCGATTTGGGTTGGATCGGACCGAACCTGAATTGTTTTGTCAAGCCTATGAATAAGGCTACTCATCAGCAACCCAAAAAGAGTGGGAAAGTTTCAATCCAAGAATCTATTCGAAGTCCACGAGTCCAGCAAAACGCGACCCGGAGCCTTTAGAGTTAGCTTAGAGTTAACGAAGCATCAACGTGCTTCATTGCATTTTATCTCCTTCAACTTGATCTGACTGGCACTTTTTGGAGAATGTAAAGCATATATAGTAACTTAAATCTAAATTTTAAATTTTGTTATTACATTCTTCAATTTAAATATTATTATTTAAATTCACTATCAATCCTTCTTTATGAAAACAACTCTACGTATTATGAGTTTCGAAATCTCTAAATAATCACAGTATATATTCAAACTCTTTTCCAGCTGGAAAGCATCACAAGCTAAATGTTAATGTCAGAAAGTCACCAGGAGCAAGAATCTTTGATTGGGACAACAATTTGGTAAGTGAAAGCAAAAGATAATGCATAAGTTCTGGTTCTGGTTCTTTATGCAGTGCATGAACAGAAGAATCTGATACTACCATATCACTTACTCTGCTCTTTCTATATATATATTATCATCTATTTCAGTAACACAAACCATATTCAGATTATCATTTATTAATTATTATCGATCAAACATATCTCCAAAGTCCAAATGGTACGAACTGTTCTAAGCTCTTCCAATAACTAATCAAAGCCTGTTGTTTCTTTCCAGCTTTCTTGGAAGCTCTTTTTCTTCGGGTGTTCTATTTTTTCTTGGTTTTTTGCACACCGTCTTCTCTTTTAATGCAAGTTCCACACAATGAAAACGTTGCAGGAAGCTAATGGCAAGTATCAAACAAACAGGAAAAGGATTACCATGCTCGTAGGACCTTGGGGTGGAAGTGGAGGCGATAGCTGGGATGATGGTGGTACCTACCATGGAGTTAGAGCGATCACTCTCGCTTATGGAAGTTGCATAGATTCCATACGTGTAGTATACGATAACAATGGCAAACCTGTGACAGCCAACAAACATGGAGGCACTGGAGGAAAAATCGATGAGGTTAGCTTTTATCATTTCATTTCCTTTTCAACCATTTCCAACTTCGCACAATGCATGTTACATGTTAGCAAGCTTGACATGGCTCTCGGCAACTACTTTCCTGTCCTACATTTTACATCTTGCTACAATTCAAGTTTTGATCTTGAAAGTTGGGAGGTTTGAATTGTTACGTTGACAGATTAAGTTGGATTATCCAGGCGAATTCTTGGTAGGTGTGAGTGGGTACTACGGAGATTTCAATTCTTTGAATGTGATAAGGTCAATAACGTTCGAGAGCAACAGAAGAACGTATGGACCATTTGGATATAAAGTAGGAATACCGTTTACGTTCACAATTGAATCAGGATCAGTAGTGGGATTCAAGGGAAGAGGTGGTTGGTACATTGATTCAATTGGGTTCTATATATCTCACACTCCACCGCCGTCATCGCCACCGCAACCGTCACTGCCTGCTCCAGCTAGTATTCCAGCTACTACTCCTAGACGTCGCCGAACTATCCAACAAAAGCTCCGAAGACTTGCCAGTTGCCATAACTAGTTTCTAAATAATGGCAGACGCTGATTAGCTTAGTGTTGCTACGGAGAAGATAAGAGGTTAAAGGATCAGCAGTAATCTCCCGTTGGAAACAGGCGAAGCTATTGAAAGATGAATAAGTGAAAATGACACGTAAATCTAATGTACTAAGGTTTTAAGTTGAACTGTAGTATCAAAGTTTATGAATATGTTCCCTCACTAGGCCCATATTGAAGTGTTTGTTTATGCCCTTCCAGTCAATTAATTGGATGCAAATTAATATATGACATTATTTTGAATTAATGAAAAAGCTTTATTTATTTTTATGTATTAATTTAATTAATGTTTTATGTTTTAATAAAATTCTTAGAATAATTACTGTGTAATTGAAATTATAATGGAATTATAATTATGAGATTCAATTTACACTTATATATTATTCCTAAATGTTCCTAGTTGTAGTTTCATCAAGACGGGATATTATTGAAACGGTAAAACTAGCACACATTATATTTCTTTCTTATGAAGAAAATAATTGATCTCATAAATTAAAGTATAAATATAGTTAAACTAATATGTGGGTGATTATTAGAAAATAAGTCACTGAACTAGCCAGATTATGAGAACTCCAGATGAAATATTACTTATGTGTTTATGGATTATCTCATAATAATAGTTGTATAATTGATCCTTAGACTTAAGATTATTAAGGTTTCTAGTGTGGAAATTACTGTGTTTTGATGCTACTTGTGAATCGTCCTAAGATAATTCAGTCGGTAGTAATTGGATATAGTATGAACCATATGTGGATAGTTGAGTAAGTCAATATAAGATTCGTCACTCTAAAGTAATAGAGAGAATATTATATTGTTCTTGATCAGTAATGATTTATAGAATTCTCTGGCTAGAGTGAATTGACATTAAAAAGGTGTTTTCAAATTTCAATTATAAATTAATTATTAATTAGCAAGAACGAACATGATTGGATGATAAGAGTAGACATTGTATCAATACTCTGTTCAATTAGAATATTGAATAACGAAAGGATTAAATTATATTTCATAGCCATACATAAACAAGCTAAGTTAATCATTTTGACATTCCTAATATTTAGGTAATCATGACATGTTGCTAGACGTCAATCATAACTTATGATTATGGATTGTTTAATTGTAGAATTAAAGATAAATTAAAAATATTTTTAATTTATCTAATTCTAATTATGAATTAGAATTGCAATTTATAATCATTGTCTATTTAATAGGAACCTAATGGGTTACATATCAAAGAGAAATTTGTGAAAGAAAAAGTAATTTAATTAAGTTGGAATTAATTATAAAGTTTAAGAAACTTTAGGGATCAAATATGAGATATTTGATTTTATTAAAATCAAATTAATTATAATTAGAACTTGATTTTAATTATAATTAAAGAAATTTAATTTTAATAAAAGATCTTTATGATTTTTCTATTTATAAAGGGAAGAACATTTTTTAGAAGCTTGCACTTTTTGTCTTTTTCCTCTCAAAGCAGTCTTGAGAATTGCTCTGTGGATACCATTATAGCCTGGACATTTGAACAGCTTATGATTGATCAACTGAAAAAGTTTCAAAGATTTTTCAACAGGAAGACGAACAAGGTACGGTTTCTAATTCGTTTTTCATGTTATTCAAGTTTATTTAATTATCGGGATCCGCTCAGAATATATGAAAATTGTTTATTTTTTCATTACGTCCGTGATTTGATCATGGTTGGATTCCAACGGTGATATCAGAGCCTACTTTAATTGTTTCACTTGGATTCGTTGCTTGATTCTTGTTGATTTTGATACTAATTAATATGTTATGCTTCTGGTTTTGTCTTTATCTGAAGCCATTTCCCCAATTGCTCTTGGTTTTGATTTCTGAAAAATCGTTGTTCTGTCCACTTATTTGAATGATGCATTGGAAATTGTTTCCTTTGTGTGTGTATCGGTTCTATACGATTAAACAACATGGTTTTGCTTTTGGATAATTGTTTTTGCCTTATATGTGGTTTTAAAAACCCTCAAGTTTGTTTCTGGTTGATATGCCTCTGGTTATGTTTCGAGATTGCATCTTTTGAATGTACATGCGATTTATATCATTTGATGCCCACATCTTCATTCAGAAATTTATTTTGCATATGCTATTTGAATTTTATGTGATTCTGGAAATTGTTTTTATGTTTTCAAGAAAATTGATTGTGTTCTGCCTTGCGTTTGAACGAATAAGATAGGTGATTATCACCTACTGGAGAAGACGATGGTCGTTAATCCCCCATTGAACATGGCGTCGCCTGTGATGTCGCGTTCAATGGGCGATTAACGACCATCGTCTTCTCCAGTGGGTGAACCATCGATGATGGTTCCTTACTGAGTTTGCAAATTTACCCAAAATTGCAACCTATTTTTTCCAGGATCGAGAGTAGCTCCAGAGGGACTGTTCAAGTCGCGTAGATCATTTCGGTGAGAGAGGTTATGGCTCACAGGTCGGTCAGCTGGGACTTTTTGGGATGACCTAGTTAGGACTGATGTTTTGTACTTTGTTATATAGCAGTTTGTGTTAAGTTTTCGGAGTGCTGTATAGACAGAAAAAATTGACAATTGTGTAAATTACTGTTCTTGATGAAATGAAATGGAAAAAGTTTGGTTATAAAAAGTTGCAATTTTATATTAATGTTTTATTATTGTGATGCCATGTGGGGTATAGTAGTGTTTGTTCGTAGCTCTTTCTTGTCGTAGGTTATATACCGAAATGACCTGCGAGCGTCCCAGTGTGTACCCTACGGTAAGGGGACACTACATTTAGGTGGTATCAGAGCATGGTTGGCATCTGTTGGGCCTAGTAGACTGTTTAGGCATGAATTAATTTGCGAAATGTGGAAATTGATTGGAATTCTTGTTTTGTTCTAGGTCATCTGCCTTAGGTGAGCAAGGAAATCAACCAGCTGACTAAGGGTCTGATGAAGCCAGTAGGGGGTCCTCGGTGTCTCAATTTGAGGAGTTACCTCCTAGAGTTCCCGTGAGACGGGAGAGGAGATATGATCTGCTGCGTAAGCAGGGAGCTGTAGACTTTTATGGCAGTACAGACCCTGCTGAGGCTGAGGGATGGCTGGAGAGGAGCGAGAGAGTCTTTGACCAGATGGATTGCGAACCTGATGAGAGGTTCGATTATGCAGTGTCTCTTCTGTAGGGCCCAGCTTATAAGTGGTGGAAGACTGTTCCAGGCAGTACCACTAGGCCTCGCTTACTGACATGGGAGGATTTTCTGAGGGCTTTCAAGGATAACTACATGCCCAAGGTTTATCTTGATATGAAGATGCAGGAGTTTCTAGAGTTGAAACAGGGCAGGATGTCAGTGGCAGAGTATGAGGTGAAATTCAATGAGCTGATGGATTATGCCACCGTTATGATTCCTATTGAGGTAGACAAGTGCTGGAGGTTCGATAATGGCCTCAATATGGAGATCTGCACCAGGTTGGCCCGATCAGATTCGAGCACCTTTATTGAGCTGAGGGCTGCTACAGTGCGAGTTGAGCAGCTGATGAGACAGAGACAGGCTGAGACTGGGTCTAGGGGGAAGAGGCTGAGTGACAGTCAGGGCAGTTCTGGCAGGAGTTTCAGCAAGCGCCAGAGCAGGACTTTCAGGTCACCGGGAGGATCTAGACAGTCTAGATTTGGACAGAGAGGGAGATTTGCACAGATTGGCAGTGGCAGTGGTAGAGGTACAGGGCAGATTTCGCCAGTTTGTGAGCACTATAAGAGGAGACATAGTGGGGAGTGTTGGCGGTTGACTGGAGCCTGCCTTAGATGCGGCTCGATGGACCACCAGGTCAGGGATTGCCCTGCCACCTTGGGAGCTCAGTCTGCTGTCAGTGGGCGATCTGGAAGCAATACCACGGTGCAGCAGAGTAGGGTTGGTGGATCCGAGCAGAGGGGCCGAGGCAGAGCTGAAGGTTCTTTTGTGAGGACTGAGGGGCAAGGTAGCCGACCGTAGTCCCAGGCCAGGGTCTATGCCATAACCAGGCAGGAGGCCCAGGATTCCTCAGAGGTGGTAGCAGGTGCACTTCTTATTTCTGGCTTTGAAGCATTTGCACTGCTAGATCTAGGATCCACACATTCTTTTATCACACCGCATTTGGCATGTAGATTGCATGGGGATAGGGAGAGGTTACAGTATGGGTTAGAGGTGAGTACACCTCTAGTTAGTACTACTGCCTTAGGAGAGGTCTACAAGGGGTGTCCGATTTTGATTGATCAAGCAGTGTTGAGGGCAGACCTGATAGTTTTACAGTTGAGAGAGATAGATGTGATTTTGGGCATGGACTGGCTTACTGCACATAGGGCCATCATGGACTGCTACACCAAGGAGGTTGTCTTAGAGTCTCCTGGTCAGCCTAGAGCAGTGTTTCGGGGTGTTAGACAGGCAGTGCCAACCCGGATGATCTTTTTCTTGAGTATCCTGAGGTTGATACAGGGAGGATGTGAGGCCTATCTGGCTCATGTTATTGATGTGAGAGTTAAGCAGAGACTGCAGGATATTCCCGTGGTTAGGGAGTTTCCCGATGTGTTTCCTGATGAGTTACCAGGTTTACCGCTGGATCGGGAAATAGAGTTTACTATTGATTTAGTTCCAGGAGCTGCTCCTATATCTATTCCTCCATATAGGATGGCGCCTGTGGAACTAAAGGAGCTTAAAGCTCAGTTGCAGGAGTTATTGGAGAAAGGTTTTATCAGACCTAGTGTCTCACCTTGGGGAGCTCCAGTATTATTTGTGAAGAAGAAGGATGAAACTTTGAGGCTGTGCATCGATTACAGGCAGTTGAATCGGGTGACAGTGAAGAATAAGTATCCACTACCTAGGATCGATGACTTATTTGATCAGTTGAAGGGAGCTCAGGTGTTCACTAAGTTGGATCTGAGGTTAGGGTATTATCAGCTGAAGATAGCAGAGGCTGATGTGCCCAAGAGTGCATTTCGGAGCAGGTATGGGCATTTCGAGTTCCTAATGATGCCGTTTGGGTTGACTAATGCCCCGGCAGCTTTTATGGCCTTGATGAATAAGGTCTTTCAGCCCTACTTGGATCAGTTTGTAATTGTATTCATTGATGACATTTTGGTGTATTCGAGGAGTAGACAGGAGCATGCTGAGTACTTGAGAATTGTTTTGCAGACTATGAGAGAAAAGCAGTTGTATGCCAAATTCAGTAAGTGTGAATTCTGGCTGGATCAGGTGATATTTTTTAGGCATATAGTGACTGGAGATGGTATACAGGTGGATCCGAGTAAGATTGAGGCGGTGTTGAAGTGGGAAGCCCCAAGGAATGTGGCAGAGATTCGAAGCTTCCTAGGATTGGCCGGTTATTACCGGAGGTTTGTCGAGGGGTTCTCACTGATCTCAGCCCCTCTGACAAAGCTTCTGAGGAAGAACGTATCATTCAGATGGACTGAGGAGTGCCAGAAGAGTTTTGAGGAGCTGGAATATCGGTTGACCACTGCACCGGTGTTAGCTATTCCATCTAGGACTGGAGGTTATGAGGTATATAGCGATGCATCGCATCAGGGATTGGGATGTGTTTTGATGCAGCATGGTAGAGTGATTGCTTATGCTTTGAGACAGTTGAGGTCTCACGAGGTGAATTATCCTGTGCATGATTTAGTGTTAGCTGCAGTTGTATTTGCCCTGAAGATTTGGAGACATTACCTATATGGTGAGACCTTCCAGATTTTCACTGATCATAAGAGTTTGAGGTATCTGCTGAGTCAGAGAGAGCTGAATTTGAGGCAGAGGAGATGGATTAAGCTGCTTAAAGATTATGATTGTACCATTGAGTACCACCCCGGGAAGGCTAATGTGGTGGCAGATGCTCTGAGCAGGAAGTCTCACATCAGTGCAGCTCAGATTCAGGTATTGAGGTTGCCTAATTTGATTCAGTTG
>JAOSBP010000005.1:3607490-3621312 GCA_027563825.1 Erythroxylum mucronatum
TTTTGGAAACAAGTGCTAAAAGTGCTACCAATGTAGAAGAGGCATTCATGACCATGGCTTCAGAGATAAAGAAAAGGCAAAGAGTTTTACCAACTGGAGCAATCTACACCTTGCATAGCTTGATTACAGTTTCATTTTAGAAAAGCAAGGAGAATATAAGCACCTAATCCACCAGAAAAGGTTTAAGTACCTTAGCATAAATGAAATGATAGAATTCGGAAGACTACCATAACTGAATCAGATGCCAGGCACACAACTCAAAACTATGATATTGCAATGCAAATTATCTCCCCAAAAAAGCAGTAAACTCTATGGTTCTTGGTCTAAATGGAAACAAGCAAAACAAAAATACAAAAGTAGGTTGATATGATTGATGGAAATTATCTCCAGCACAATTCAGAGTGATGCATTATTTTTCATCTGAAATCACTTCCTAGCTTGTCTGTTCCTCTTCTTGACACCAGATTTGGCGACCTTCAGGCTTCTGTGCACAGCACTCAATCTTGCAAGGGCTGCCTTCTTAAGGTCAGGTCTATAGTAGTTATCAGCAACCTGCAACAAGGAAATGCAAATCAGTTTAGGTGCTTAAAAAATAAATAAAAATACATTACGAAAAGACATGATAACTCAATTATCATTCAATATCTACTCCAAACAAAAATTTGTGCCTCATGTGAGAAATAATATTCCAAGGAAACAGAGGAAGCAATCAATAAAATATGCAACACAAAAGTAATATTTTACACAACATAAACAAATTGATTATTAGAGTTGACCAGGTAATTACAGATAAATGGAAATTATAAGACCATAACACATCTGATATATGGAGCACAGGTGAATATTCATCAAGATAATGCTCAGAAGCCAAGCGTAACAAGTATATTTCATAGAAGAAACTCTATTGAGAGATTCTTCTTACATGTTATGGCTCATCACTGCAGGCAACAAACCAAGATGATCCAACTTGATGAATGTTGCCAGAAATGCATTTGATAAATCCAGACAAGAAAATGGAAAGTCAAGCTTTTTACAAAATGACACAAAACAATAAACAAAATTTCTTTAAAAAAATATGTAAAAGTCTCAATCTAGTTACCAAAAGGCATAACTCGCACCTTACAACAATTTAGGAACAACTCAAGGAAGCAGCAGCATCATAATTAATATGTTTTATCATTTAGAGACAATTCAATCAAGAAGGCCCAGTCATCACTTTGAATCAGTGATCTCTCAACTTCTAGTAATGTATAGGCATGTAAATACCCAACAACAGAACAAGAACCATTAAGACAAATAGATCAGTCTATTCGTATAAACATACCTGGTTCTCAACAGCCTTAGCCATTCGCCGGAACTCCTTGTTCATGACAGACTTGTGAAGGAGAGCAGAAGGTTTGTTCTGTTTCTTGGTCTTGGTAGTAGCCAAGACCACAGACAGGTCTTTGCCACCAGCCTGAATGCTCACTGTCTTTTGGTTAGCCAACCCTACACATTTAACCTCACAATCAAACCATCGATTTCTTACACAAACACGCAAAATCTCATAAACCCAGATCAGCAAACATAAAAAGCTCCAATCTTCACATATAGCAAAACAAGCCATTCCAATTCCGCAGCCAAAATAAAAATAGGCAACCAAAACAGTCATTCATTTCTTCAATAAAGAAAAAAATACACACAAACCAAGAACAACCCATGTATGCGTATAAAGAGAGAAAGAAAGCTACAGAGAGTGAATCACCAGAGTGCTTGTAGGAGTTGAGATTATAGAGATTGTTGGGCTCTTTACTGAACTGAACTTTGGCATTTCCTCTACCGAACTGCTTCACAAGAAAACAGTTGTTTTTCTTCACCATCTCCCACACCAACTGCCCCGGCGCCGTTGTCATTTTGATCTCTCACCGTCTGCTCTATCTCAGCCTCTCTGAGAGTATATGACTAGAACAAAACTAGCTACAACGAGACAAAGACGCGAGAGTTTGCTAGGTTTTATAGTAAACCCTAATCTGAATCCTGTCGAGCACAATTACTAAAATGTCCTCGTTAGTGTATTCTTGGTTTGGATCGGTTGAGCCCAAAAAATGAACATTGGGCTTTGTCTTCCATCTTTTGTGCAAATTCTTTCTTTCATTTTAATCTGAATTCTGAAAAGTAAATTATTATACTAATAATTCAATAATTTTAGTCCAATTAGCATATTTAGAACTTGACAATTTATGCCTTAACTCTTATTTAATACACACTTTTTTCTTTATCCCATTATTGACATATATTAAATTTAGTTAAAGTTGACACATTAAACTCGACTCGATTCAACCCAAAATTAATATATCAAATTGTAGTTAGAGTCGACTCAATTCAACTAAAACCTATTAGATAAAATTAAACTAATTAAAATGACTTAAACATGTATAAAATTTAGTTAAAGTTGGTAATTTAAACCTAATTCTTCTCAACCCAAAATTAACATATTAAATTTGAGTTCACAAAATGAGAGTCAGCTTGACCTAATTAGAGTCAGTTAGATAAAATGATATTGTTTTGATTTAATTGATTAAAATGACTTAGAACATTTATAAAATTTAGTTTGAGTTAACAATTAAAACCTGACTCAGTCTAACTTAAATCAACATATCAATTCAAAGTTCACCAAATTTTGAACATGATTCAAGTCTAAGCATTAATTTGGTACAACCGAAATACTTATACAAAATAATATCGTTTTAATTTGAATGACCAAAATGACTTTTTTAAATTATAAATTAAAACGATATTATTTTAATTAATTAATAAAACTAATTCGTCATCATTTTGATCTTGACTTAAATCCAATTAGATCGAGTTCAAATTGAATTATTAGGTTTGGATTGCATTTTTAAGATCCATATCCTAAACCAACTTGACCAATTATCATCCTTAAATTTAGTTGAAACTCCTAACAACCATTCATGCTTACAAATAAGAACTTCTTTACTAGAAAAGTGCACAAAACACTCATGATCTGAAGTGTGTATGCCAAACTAACTTCACGTTGTTTTGCGGAACAACATCAGATCATTGACAGAATCCGAGAGCTTCACCCATATACCAACGGATTTTGCATTGAATCACATGTTTGCTAACGTGATATTTAATCCAATCCAAGTTCATTTTCTAACAAATCATTGTGGACCAATATAAGTCAGCTCAATGCACTTGCTAAAAACACCAACAGCCCATTTTCTTCCTCAAGTGGACTAGACTGTGCTCAAAACATGTGATTCAACAGCTTTCACCAGCAACAGACCTACAGGTAGAAACAGCACACAAAATGTTCCAGCTCCAAACCATTAGGAACTTTTCAGGTAACAAAAATGGCAATGGAAAGTAAGAACAAAGATCAGGCCTACATGTAGAAACAGACACACAAAATGGCTGCGATATTTGAAGCAATAAAACAAATGGTATTTGAGCTTGGAATAAATTAACAACCATGTCCCAACAAGTTGCCGAAAATTTAGGTTATCAGTCACCCTCCTGAGCCAACATCATTCCATAGGCTACCTTGTATCAGGTAACAAGTGTACCTAATACCAAGATCATCATCTTTACAACTCACCTAATGTTACATATGTACAAAACCAAAGCAGCTTTCATCTATTATCATTCTCGCTGTTCTTTCTACAACATTAAATTGGATTATACAGAAGGATTCTAACTTCAATGACAATAGCATAACTGAGCATGTTAGAATGAAAACTAAGCAGAATAAACCTTCCCAAAAGGGTCCAAATTCATGGAGATGATCCATGTTCTGCGGCAGTACCTTGAAGGAAGTTCATGAGTTGTCTGAACGCTGCTGCTGCTGCATCTGTCGTGCCGAACCATTCATTCCCTCATTTATCCTACTGAAGACTAATTTGAGGGGAATACAAGCTATAACTGGACCCTTGGGTTTCTCAACCACTGGTTTCTTATATTCTTCTTTATTACGAGTCAACGAAGACAGTTTTCTAATCTTTTTGGATAATAGTCCTGATTTCCTCAATTTAGCAGATTTACTAGGTGAAAATCTTGACTGCTTCGTAGGAATTCTTCCTGCTTCAGTTCGCATAACTGTATTACTTTGTTCAGCAGCTTCCAGAACACTTTCATGAGTTGCATCACATTCACAGCTAGTGATTATCTCATCACAATAGCCGTCATCCAGAGGCTCAACAGTTAAAGGGTGACCAACAATGGCTTTACCATTTAATTTGCTCATCAGAGAAACCAGTGGAACATGTTGTGGCCGGTAGTTGGCTCTAACCTCAAGCTTGACATCAAAAAGTTTTGAAGCACTACGGCCGTTTCTCCCTGGAAAATCTGAGGTCTCATACTTGGAATTAACTGTAAAGCGTGACTGCCGGAAAGGAAGTAATCTTTGGGGAGGCAGAGACGCATCCCCTGATGCCCCCCCTACTCTAGGTTCTGTTAGAGAAAAGGGCTTACCCCAATCTCCAATCCTGTCTAATCGATCTTCTGCAGAAGTGGATTTGACTTGCAAGTTGGAACCGAATGAAGGAAAGGTCCTTCTGTTGCCATGACCATCAAATTTCTGATCGGAACCCTGAAGGAAACCGTCCATTTGCCCTGCATCTGCTGAATAAGCATTGGCTTCATCATCCATGTCAACATAGTATCTCTCTCGTTTTCTGTTCTTATTCACATGTCTTGAATTCCTCTTTCCCTTTCTATGCCACTTTGAGGTGCCTTTCTCTATCCTTTGGCTGATGTTGCTAAAATGCTTTGCCGCTGAACTGGTAGAAGCAGATTCATTAATTCCCTCATTTTTTGAAGACATTGCTTCTGCTTGACTATTTTGACCAGATTGTCTCCTCAATCCATCAACTTGGTGCCTTAAAGATGAAGACAGCATGGGGGACATACCTGGAGAATATAAGCAAATCAGCAAATGGAGTAATGTTCCACAATAGTAACTACTTACACAAGTGTAAACATCAAATTTGCAGAAGTCCTAATTACCACACCTGCGGTATGCTTTTCCTCCCCGACAAAAGGCACATCAAATAGTCTATCAGAAGAATCATTCTCTACTGAGCCTGGTAAGCGTGGTATATCATTCTCTTTCTTCACTTCGGGATTAACAAGGGAAGTATCACAGTCATTTTCACAAGGATTTAAAGAGGTACCGTTGTCACACGAAACACCATTGCTGTCCGAATTATTGTTGTTGACAGCTAAACATAAGCTTCTTTTAGAGTCATTAGAATCCACACCAGAAATCTTGCCATCAGACAACCCCTGAAGAGAACCACATGAATTGGGAAGTTGGTCACATGTAACTGGAACAGAGACCATAGCTGTGCTCTCCAAAACTTTTGTCAACGGCCGACGACGGTTTTTTCTTTTTAAGAACTCGTTGACCATTGGAGTCTGAGATCTCTTTCTTTTGACAGATGAGTTCGACATTTTGTGTCCATTTCCAAAAGTGCCATTAGACATGCAATTCCCAGTGCCTGAATCTCCCACAGCCATGCCAAGGTCCTCAAGTCCTCTCATGCGCTTAGTCCCTTCTGTTCCATCATCCTCTGAGTCATTTGGCGTTCTTCTTCTCTTTCCCTGGTTTGTTTGCATCTTAGAAGCACCATTATGGTTTGGCTCCTCAAATGATATACCAGACTGGGATAATTCCAGTGCTGAACCCGAATCTGCACCAGACATGAAATCGGAGTCAGAATCAGAATCTGGATCATCAGAGCCACTCTCTTTGATAGTCATATCTTCATCTTCTTTTCTCAAAAGAGACATGCTAGCTGATTCTTTGGCTAAATTACCATTCCCAGCACCGGAATCGTTAGTTCTGGATAAGTGCACATTACCCTTGCCCAAGCGAGCATTCTCAATCTCAAGAGCATGGAGAATTGCATCTTCCCTCCTTGCATACTTCACTGCTTTCTTATTACCATTTGCAGCGGATACCTTTGCTTTTTCAATACATTCATCATATTCCCCACATCGAAATGCTTTCACCCTTTTAGATTTTTCAAGATTATACCAGTCCCTATGACCAAAAAAAAAAAAAAAAAGCTTTTGTCAAAATTTTTGTTCACAAGGACATAATGACCCACTTGCATAATTCATAAGAAAATCAAGTTTCTTCACTAATATCACACTCTTGGAAAGAAACTCAATAAAGTTTAGAAGTACATTTACCAATGGGTAAAAGGTGCATTGTTAAACAGTAGTTAATAGTGTTCCTCCATTTACTATTGTTCAAACAGATAAAACCTGCAGATTGCATAGAGGAGCACAGAAGCATACTTTTATTCGTACATTTGCTTGTTTGTAATCTAACACAACCTGCATAAGGTGGATTACAATGTCACTCTGAAAATTCAAAGAGCATAAAGTCCATTTACAATATGAACATTGCTCCAAAACCTAAACAATGCCAATCTGGCACCCAAATTGGGATGTTCATCTATTAGCCAGTATCAACCAGCATAAGTTTCAGTAAAGCAAGAAAAAGAGTAAGTGAGCATCCACATATTGATAAAATTCCCACACTATTTGATAGCCATCCAAGCGCAACTTAAAGGTGCTGAAGAGCTTATCAAAGTTCAAAATACATCCTCACTGTCAAATCTAGCAATAAAAACTTCTATATATAAGAATCAGGAAGCATGAAAAAGTAATCAGAAAAGGCCAATTCAATCATAAAAACATACTATCGAGGGTCAAAACCAATAAAGAAACTAACTCTCCACAATAGCGATACAAGCACTACCAGACTCGTATCTCTCTCTTAACATAACAAATTAGAAACTTATTCATAACTATAGACCAAAGAAACTGGAAAAGCAAATATGAATCAGTAACATTAGGCTTTTCACTGTTCAGCTAAGGCTGCAACTTGGATAAGTTGTATCCTCACAAGAACAACCAGACCCACGCACACAAAAATAGGAGCAATGTCTAACAGCAAAAGAACTAAACAGTGAAAAAGATAAGAGGGGAATGAGCACTTACACGCTAGCATCCTCACGACCAAGAAGCTTAACCGGAGTGCCTGATCTCGGCGAAACCAAACTGCCCTCAGAAATCTCGTCAAGACCCATAATCCGACCCGGCCACCAAGACCCGTTTCTACGCCGAACCCAAACTAACCCGCCGACTGACGCATCAATGGCTTTGCCGTTGCTGTCGGGATCGCCAGAGCTACCCATCTCCAAAAACCCCAACTCAGTTTTTCTTTTAAAAAAACCCAAAAAGGCAAAAAGATAAAAGCGCAAAAAATCAATGGAAATTCCTTTTTTAAATCAACCCAAGTGCCAAAAGTTCATGAACCTTGGTTCCATGGAACAACCCGATAAACCCTTTAAAACCTGAAACCCAAACGCAACAAGAAAAACCAAAACTCAGTCCAGAAACAAAAACCCAGTATTGCATGCAACACACCCCAACTTTATCACCAAAAAAAATGGGAAAACAAAATACCAAAAACCACAAACAAACTAGAAGCAGAAGACCTCAAATTGGAGGGTTTTGTGTAGGGAGAGAGATCTGGAAGAAAACACAAGAAAAAGAGATCTGGGGTTGGTTCTTTTTTGCTTTTCTCATTGATTTAAAGTAAGTAATTTTAAGGGAACTGCTTAGTACATCGTTCTAGGGCGCTAGTTTTAACCAATAATGGTTATTGTTGTCAAAGACTTTCACAGCTTAGTACTTTCTTCTCAAAGATTTCAATGAACCCATGTAGAGCTGTTTCTTGCAGTGTACAAGTAGCGAAAGAGATAGAGAGAATGAGATGTGTCTATGCTATGGATCAAAATCGTACCTTTTGGTATCAAACTGGCTTTGAGAGTGTTTGTGAGGGAAAAAAGAGAGCTTTGGTTTTTTTCTTCTGTCCTTTTTTTTTTCTTTTTCAACAGAGAGAAAGAAAGTGGAAGAGAGAGAAGTGAGTTTTTCTGTGAGTTTTATACATGCAACTTGCCATGTATGCAACATTAGGACCACGTCAGCATTTATAAATTGCTAAATTTATGTTTTATAAATTTTATCACCTTTATCTTTATATATTATTTTATAATTATAAGGTTAGAGGTCTGTTTCTATTTTTATTTTTATTTTTATTTTTATATTTTAATATTATTTTTTTTTGTCGGGTGATCTATCGAAAAATAATTTCTCTACCAATTAAGAATAAAACTGCGTATTACAAGCTCTTTTTAAATTTTACATTTCAACGAAATTTTTATTAAAATAAGATTGCATATTACAAATTCTTCTTAAATTTTACATTTCAGCAAAATTTTTATTAGGTAATTATCAGAGGTTTTATTAATATTTTTATTTTGCATGCAATATAGTATAAGAACATAGTAATAATAGTTATAGTTATTATTATTATTATTTTAATATCTTGCTCTCTCTATCTTTTATGTGAGTCATTTAGAAACAGTCTTTCTACTTAGCGTACTATTAAAACTCTCTAAATGGGGATTCTCACTTAATGTTATTGTTGTTATTGTTATATTACAAAGACATACTTTTCACTTAAATAATCATAATTACACAATATTTATGTGATACTTATATATTGATTTTTTTATTTTCAATTTCAGTGTGTTCCATTCTTTTCACTTTTTAAAAAATTATAAAGTTTTCAAAGTATTTAACTATTTTTATTTTTATTTTAATATTCAAAATTTTTAATATAAAAAATATTTAAATTTGAACATATTTACTTTAAAAAGTTATTTATGTTAGTATTTTGTTAATAAAACTATAAAGGTAACGTAAAGATACATATTTGAAAATTTTAACTTATTTTTATTTTATATAATTTTAAGTGATTATAATTTAAATAGATAATCACAGCTTTATTTATTAGGAGAGACTTAAAAATTATAACTATTTAAAATATTTTTATTATTTTATTAATATATAATATTTTAAATTTTAAAATAAATATTAAAATAAGCAAATTTTTAAAAATGACCCTTTTTTATCCATAATTCTTTTACCTTAAAACCAAGATTAAAATCATGAATACTGATTTATAAAGTAAGATTATTTCTAGCAAAATTTGCCAAAAAAAAAATCACAACCACACGAGTCAAGAACTCTAACCACTGTTACACACTACGTGTATCGGCTCGGCTTGGCCTAACCCCAGGCCAAGGTAGCCCGTGACTCGGTGGGCGAGGATGAATCGACCCGTAATCCTACCCATGGTCCGATGAACCAGGGTGACTTGTGGCTTGACGTATGGCTCGGTAGGCAGGGATGAGTCGGACCAGGTCATATATATTAAAAAAATTTCGAAAATGATGTTGTTTTATCATAGGCCGGGCTGGGCCGTGACTCGGTCAATTAGGGCTAAAATCAGGCCGAGCCCTTTTTAACATCTCTAACTAATTAAATTAGCAAACTTAGCATATTTAAAAGAGAACAAAGATACATTTGATTCCAAAAAAAAATTGTTGATATCTTAAATTAAGTAATTATACTTTATTAAATAGTCATAGATATTATTTATTATCATTATAATTTATTAAATAAGTCAAACTAATTTACTTCTTACTTGGTTTGCTTTATTCTTAAAAATTTTCTTGATAACATAAAATAGATATTTTTAAAACCAGACCGAAAGTTACACCGACAAGACAAAAGTTTAAAGTTTAAAAGATTCAATCGGTATTAGACCATCATAAAATCGGTTAAAAATTGATTGAAAAAGATTGTTCTTCTTTATCGAAATATTTAAAATTTAAATAAAACAGTAATTGTTAAATAAAAATTAATTGATTTGTTATAATTTATAAAACCGATTAATTTATGAAAAATTAATTAACTTTTTACAATACAAATTATTAAAATATAACTAAAAATTAAGAATTGAATAGAAAAATTTATCATTTGAAGGTTAAATTTTAATAAATATTACAAAATATATACGTCTATTTAAAAAAAATTTAAAGAAGCAAATGAAATTTCTACAGAGTTGGGTTGCTTGCAGTCCCTACTGCTCTTCCACAGCATGGCGGCGACGATGAGAATGACGTCATGCCTTAGCATCAATTTGAGGAGTTGTCAACCTCTCCCTCAGGGTACTCTCTGCTGCACCACTCCCGGGGTGACGGCCCCTAGTATACACCCTTTTTCTTTTGTCAAGATGATGACACGTTCTACTCCTCTTGGAGGTTGTCAAAGCTTTGTACTCTCGCCTTTTTACCTCAAAGGCTCGTGTAGCCTCTTTAAGCCTTTGTTTGGATCCTTACTTGCACAAGGGAAAGGAAAGGAAATATTGAGGGGAAAAGAAGAGAAAAGAATGGAAGAGAAATGTGATTTTCTTTCTCTTGTTTGTTTTTCTAATCTATCGAATGGGGGAATTGAATGGAAGAGAATTTTGTAAGACCTTTATGCCCTTGATTATAGAACTTGTTTATCTTTATTTGCTAGATTTAATAAGGATACATTGGTAATTTACTTATATTAGGCTTATCATATCTTAAATTTCCCCTCCTTTCCTACCAATTTGGTGGAAATACATTTAATCCAAATTTCTCTCTATCCCTCTCTATTATCTCCCTTTCTCTTTGTTTATTTTTGTCCAAACAATGGAAACCAAGAGAAATGCAATTTCTTTCATTTCTTTTCTCTTGCTTTCTTTCAATCCAAACAAAGGATAAGAGTGTTAGCTGGGGTTTTAGCCAAAACCTTCTCTTCTTGTTGAGGTTTTTGCCGCTGTTGTTAATGTCTTGAGAGGAGCTTTCAAGCTCCGAAGTCTTTATCGAGTTCAAGGAATAGGGATTTGGATGAAGAGGAAGCAAGATAGCTATTCTCTCAATTCTTTCCGCTGTCCCCATTTCTGAAGCCAATTTTGTGAGACCCACCACCAGATCTGTCAAAAGTGGCGCAAGACCCACCTTCACTCGAAGAGAGCCAAGAAAATAAAGTTGTAATCACATAAGAAGCCAAGTTACAAATGGCTTGTTTGCTTGTGTTTGCTTAGGGTGATCTCCTTTGTGCTCCACGCTCGGGAACTGCTCGCCTTCTCTAGGTTACAAATTTCTAACTTATATGTCTAGGTCCTTTGCTAAGATTGACAGGTTTTGGTTGAATCTCGCGGTGTCCCCTGGTGTAAGTATCTGTTTGCTTATGTTTTATGGTCAAATGGCATTGATTCAGATCTGGCTTTGGTCATTTTGTGGGTGTGGATCGAAAGTTTGAATCTTTTTTGACTTAGATTTCAGTATGTGGTTCGTTTTGGACGTGGGTTTACTGAATTTTAACATTAGGGTATTCCTGTTCTTTCCTCTTTTTGAACCTTCATGTTACACCTTATCGATGAGGTTGTGATTATCATGTTAAACCTTGTGAACATGGACGTAGCTACATGGGGCCCAGTGGTGCACTAAGCCCTCCAAAATTTTAAAAAATTAAATATTATATATATATACATATATGGGGGATGAAGTTATTTGACGGCTAGTAGTATATTGGGCCCTTCAAAATTTTAAAAAATTAAATATTTGGACCCTCCTATTATAAATTTCTGGCTCCGTCACTGCTTGTGAAGGTTGCGATAACCTGCGATAAGGGTGCGATAAGGTTTCATAGTGTCTCTGAATGCATCCTGCGTGGCATTTGTGAATTTGCGCTTCCCTCTAGTCCTGTGAAGCACATGGGTATTTCCTTAGACAACTCAAAATAGACAGACTGCATCTCTTTTGTGTGTTTATGTCCAAATTTTGGGGGCTTGATGCCAGAAAAGTTACATTGTGGAGTACTTCTACCTCATGTGCGTTAATGCTTTGGTTGTGTTACTAAAGTTGAGATTTTTATGAAGTGAAACAAATTTTAGTAAAGTGTCCCATAGAGCCATCGTCACCAAAAGTCTTTGCATATGGGTTTTACAAAGCTTTTGGAAAGCCGCCCAAGGATCATCAAAAATAGGCGTTCAAGGTAGATAACGATAACTTTTTTGAAGTGTCTTCCCTGATCTCTGTGGACCCATTATTATATCTATAAACAATTGTGAGTATCGTGATCACGGTTCTTTTATCACTCTTAGTTTTTAATAAACATGTTGTATCCTTGAGATTTGACCACTTTCACAATCTCAGACCTTCTTTCACCTCCTCTTTTAGGTACGTTTGCTTTCTTCGTTTGGAATAGAAGATCGGTGCTTTTTTTTATTTTGATTCTTAGATCAGTGATTTTTTGATAGTGTTGATGTATTATGTTGATCTGATGGACTTCTAGATATGTCCTCTGTTGTGCTATATTGTTCTGTTCGCAATTTCTTTCCATATTTTGTGTTAACCCCCTTTTTTTTTGTTTCCGCCACTGCCTTAATTGCTAGCCCTCCAAAATTTTGAGTCCAAAGATTTTTTATTTTTGTATTACTTTATTAAACAACTCCTTTTATTTTTATTTTCTTATTAGTAATTTATTTATTTATTAAGTTATTTTCTTCGGTGTTTGCTATCATTATTTTGCATATCACATTTGCATATGAGTTTATTAAAAATAGCCTCTTTATCATATAGAAATAAGGCTGCATACTATATGACCTTGGAAGACCTGCTCCACTAACTAGGTGCGATAACGACTACTGCGAGTCACAAGAAAACAATATGGATGTGCAACGCATGCCCTTCGGCTGACGTAGCTATGGCCCAAGTTCTTAAACATATTATCCTTATGTTTAAGGTTTTTGTCCGAAATATATCTTGCACATGGATAGTTGGACACTCCGTATGTCAATTAATACCTTAACAGATTTGATACTAAATTTGGATAATTTTTTAATTTTATAAATATTTATTAGATTTTATAAAATTGCAAAAAAAATCTATACAATTTTTTAGTTTATTTCAATCATTTCTTAAAAATTATGAAAATAGAAAATTGGTATATCAAATACTTATTTATTTTTATTAATATTATTTTGACATATATCTTATAAATTAAAATTTCAAATGATATCTTTACTTATTTTAAAAGTATTATAGTATTTTTTCATATGTATGTATATATATTATTAATGTAAAATATATACAATTAAAAAATATTAAATATGATTGTATTAAACTAATTTATTTAGTAATATTTTCTAAAATCACTTTGCATAATTCTAAGGAGATTACAAATTTATTGAATACATTCTTATTTGAATTTTAATTAATTATTAAATAAATTATAGACAATTTTGTCATATACTTTTTTTTTATTTATAAGTGATTATTATTGTACATGGGAAAAATTATAAGTTTTTTAACTTTAGCACGAACTCGAGCTCGAGTGGTTTAAGTTCAGCCCGACCTATTATCATCCCTATAATTATCAATTACGATAATTGAAATAAATAAAATTTTAATTACTTGCTATGTATTAAAGCCAGTGTTGATAGTTTCGTACCATTCCGGCCGAAAAACGGTACCGGAACGGACATATGAGTACCGGAGATGAATTACGGCCGGTACCGACAGGTACCACCAATACCGAATTTTTTTGGGGTCGTTCCGTAAAAATAAAATTTCTGAGGGACTATTTTGTAAATAAAAAAAATTAAACCTAATTTTATCTACCTTCCCCCCCCCCCTCGACTGCCTCCGTGCCTCGCCTAGCCTCGCCTCCGTCCGTCCTACTCGCCGTCTCTGTGCCTTCGACGCACTGGATGACCACCGCCTCAAACGGACAGACCACACGACCCTCACCGAAGACCCGATTGTTTTGGTCTTGGGTTTATATTTTTGATTTTGTGTTTCATTTTGACTGGAATTTTGAAATTGATTGCTTGTGATTGTGTTGTTGTTGGATGATGGTG
>JAOSBP010000005.1:3623489-3641391 GCA_027563825.1 Erythroxylum mucronatum
CTCCTCGCAGGTGGGTCGCTTACCAGAGGAGCAATACATGGGATACTTCATGAGTGGGCTGAGGGATGATATTCGTCGAAGGGTGAGGACGTTTGGGCCGGTAAATCGTTACCAACTGATGAAAATAGCTAGGGCAGTGGAGGAAGAAGTCATCGGCGATGGGGGAGGAGCAGAAAATTCCATACATCGCACGACTATCTGGACACCACAACGAGACAACTCTTTTAGGGGTGGCTGGCGGGTCAGCCCGCACCATAGGGAAGTGGAGCACCCACACCCGATGGGTCGTGGCCAGATGGTAGATGGGTATGGGCCGGGCAGGACCCAGGAGCCCGACGGGTTACCACCCGACCACCATGCGCAGAACAGAGGTGGAGTTTCCAACCTCGCGACGCCGGCCAGACGACCGGACGGTGATCGAAGGGGTTCGACGAAGAAGAACAGGGGCTTGCGACACCTTTCGTACCAGGAGCTGCTGGATCGCAAGACCAAAGGGCTGTGCTTCCGTTGTGGGGAGAAATTTCATCCCCTCCATCAATGTCCAGAGCGACAACTCCGGTTGTTAATATTAGATGACAACGAAACCTTGGACGACAATGGAGAAATGTTGAGACTAGGTTCTAGAAAGGTCAGATAGGTTCCAGAAGAAATATAGAAATAAGAGGGGGAATTAGAGGAAGAGAGAGAGTTAGTTAGAAGAAGGGGAATAAAAGGGTGTGAGAGGGGAAAGGTGAGGCATTCGGTTATGATATAGGATTTGGGATTGGGAGGTTGCTAGCCCTCGAAGCTAGCCATTGTGGAGGTTGCTAGCCCTCGAAGTCTAGCTAGGGATTAGTAGTTACTGATATTCATCTATATTCATACTTATTCATCTCTATTCCATCTCTGTTCCTATTGTTGCTGCTGTGTGTGTGTTGCTTTTGGCTGTTGTGTGTGTGCGATTATTGGTTGAGAAGGTTCTGTGTTTGTGTGGAATCAGTGTTAGGGATTTTGGTCCCTAACAATTGGTATCAGAGCGAGAATAAGATCGGGGATGGTAAATACGAGAATGGAGGGTCGAATTGAAAATGTAGAAAAAGAAATGTTGAGGATCGTTGAGGATATTGCGGGACTTGAAACTAAGTTTGATAAGGTGGCAGGGGACATTGCATCCATATTCGAAATCTTAAGGAGAACAGACAACAAGGGGAAGGAGAAGGAAGTCATCGGTGAAGTTGACGAAATCTCGCAGCAAAAATTTGAGGAAGAAACATCTGCGCACGCTGATTTGATGCGGGGAGAGAAGAGCTTTCGGAAGCTTGAACTCCCTCTGTTCTATGGCGAGGATCCTTTTGGTTGGGTGTTTAGCGTGGAGCGGTATTTTGAGCTTAATGGCGTGACTCGGGAGAGGTGGTTATCGGCGGCAGCGGTGTGCATGGAAGGAGAAGCTCTAAGCTGGTACTAGTGGAGGCAGAACTGGTCACCGGTAGCGGATTGGACGTCGTTCAAGAGGGCTGTGGTTCGACGATTTGGTAGTACGACGGTCGGAAACCCCTTGGCGGAACTATTGAAACTTCAGCAGACCGGGACGGTGGCCGACTACAATCAGAGGTTCGAAGTGGTGACGTCGATGCTGAAGAACGAAGCAGTGGAGGTGGTAACGACAGCATACATGAACGGCTTGAGGGAGGATATACGGGCGGAGATGTTGATGGTTCGACCCGAGTCATTGGTCCAGTTGATGGAGCTGGCCCAGATGACAGAAGGCCGAAACTGGGCCTTGCTAGAACCGTCCGCCCGGGGTAAAATAAACCCGCAGTTGTTAGGTGAGATGGGATCGTCGGGTTCTCAAAATGGGGACGAGAAGGGAACTCTCTCGGCTAGCCCTAACCCGACGATTGTTCCTTGGATTTCGAATCGCAAGTTTACCGAAGAGGGGAAGGCTTCGACATCGGCAGTAAGCTCCAACACCAGAACGGTTCCAACTCAAGGCCGATCACCGGAGCAGTGGGGGTCTAGTTCAACAGGCGAGGGCCGACAAATCTTCCGAAGGGAGCATTCTTTCCCTTTCAAACGACTGTCGATAGAAGAGTTGCAACGTAAGAGACAGCAAGGGCTGTGCTACCGGTGTGATGGAAAGTTTACGCTAGGGCATTTGTGTGGGGAAAAACATTTCCATGTCCTCCTAGCTAATGAAGAGCAACCGGTGGAGCTACAGGAAGAAGAGGATGAATTGGTGAAATTCAGAAGAGTATTTGTTCCTGGGAAGGCAGATTCGACAGTTGGGGAGTAAATCCAGCAAGTACTGCTAAACTTCAGAAGAGTATGCGTTCCTGGGAGAAGTTTGATTTCTTCCATTATCAAATTCCTTCCTTCCACCTTGGGAACAAGGTGGCTCTTTTGGGGGGGTACTGTTGAGACTAGGTTCTAGTAGGTTCCAAAAGAAATTTAACTTGTGAGGGTATAGTAGGAAATCATGTGAGAGTTAGTTACACGACGAGAATAAAAGGGTGTAGAGGGGGAAGGCATGGGTATTCGGTTATGATATAGGATTTGGTATTGTGGAGGTTGCTAGCCCTCGAAGCTAGCTATTGTGGAGGTTGCTAGCCCTCGAAGTCTAGCTAGGGAATAAACATTCCATTTACCTATATTCATCTCTATTCCATCTCTGTTTTTATTGTATTACTGCTGTGTGAGTTGTTCTGTGGATGTTGTGTGTGAGATTGTTGGTTGTGCAAAACTATGTTTTGTGACTGAGTTTGTGTTAGAGATTTTGGTCTCTAACAGTAGCATAATTAACTTTCAAAGTTCTGTTTTCCATCCAAAGACGTAACCTCCTGGGCCCCCAAATTTTTTTTAAAAATAAATATTATATATAGATATATATATAAAAATAAAGTTATTTGGGAGTTGGGCTCCCCTAAAATTTAAAAATTAAACATTAGGCCCTCTTACTTTACATGTCTGGCTCCGTCGCTGTTTCCATCATTATATAGGTAATAATACCGCTTGGAGAACCAGTTACTGTTGAAATATTTATTGCATGGAGAGAAGACCCGAAAGAGCTGGTTAATGTAACAATGATATTGCTTGAGGCTTGTGATTGTTCACCACACATATTTGATAAACTCCTATACCTTGTACTTTGAATATGAATGATACTTCTCTCAATAATATATTTATCTTACCAACGTTTCAGGTTGATGCCTGATACTGCACTTACAGCTCCTAAGGAGAAGAAGCTTCCAGGCAGACGGTGGTTTGAAAGTGGCAGATTGGTATGTTTTTTCTTCTCTGACAGCCCATCCCAGTCATGAAATGTATCAATTTACTTCTGGGACTCTAATGCTTTGCTTCAAATGGATATAAGTGTTCCCAACATCTGAAAGAAAGCTTCTGTAGGGCAAAAGTAGAAAGTAACATTGTTCTCTTACACAGAAAGGTGGAGCACTGGTCGATGAACAATCTGATGAGGAAGAGGATGATGGAATTTAATTTGATGATGATTTTGAAGGGATACAATTAGTTTCTAACTTGCAAATTGTACTTCCTTTTTTTTTTCTTCACAATGAACAAACAGGATTTGAAAGATCTATCGCGTGAAAATCTTATCAGAGTAATGTTTCATTGTCTTGTATATAAAGGCATTGGAATGCTTAGCTCAGTTATTCAAGAAGAGAAGGAATTTCGAAGCATTGCATGGAGTGGTAATGTATTAACAGTTTTTGTCATGGCTCCCACCTGCATATAGAGCTAAGACGGATGAGAGAGATGTTGATTAGGGACAGATGGCATATTTTTGTCAAAGTTGGAGAAGAGGTCAGCAAAAGAAATGACTTCTTTTGGAGAATTCCCCCAAGCACTTATCGTACGTTAGACCTTGGACTTGTAGAAAGGGATGTGAATATCATTTGTGTGGTCATATAAATATGGCATAGTCATTACATCTTTACTTGCCATTGTGAGTATGTATGTACTGTAAACAGAACAAGGCAATTGGACTTCATACTCAATTTTTGAAGCTTAATTGCAGGATATGTTTGCCAAATTATAAAGTTTGTTGTGAGGTTTATCGGCATCTGCAAAAGACAAGCATGAAGTAACAATCACATAAATAATACTTTTATTTCCAACTTTAATGTATCAGTATTTCCCAATATGTCAAGCATTGAGTCAGCTTAAGTTGGCTCAAGAATACTCCCCTTTTGGAGGAGGCCCTTCAAATTCTACTTCTAAAAACTATCCAAATTTTCTTCTTTTCATACAACAAATGCTCTTAAGAAACTCCCCATTGATACCTTTCTATAGTCTAATATTACAGATATGTTACAAAGAATCCTGCCACAGTATCAATCTTTCCAAGCTACAAGCTAAACCTTCAAAGCATGAAGATATCCAGATATCGATGCTGGCACACAACTGCTATCCCTGAACTGCCTGCGGAAAGTATCATCCCTGATATCTATACACACCCTTGGTCAGTCATGGCCTGAGCAATAGTAAGAAAAGCAGAAATGACAGCGCCGTGTACCAAAGTCCTGCAAAATTATGCGGAGAAATGACAGAATAAGAAAACTATATCTTCTGCTATATAATTACGATGTCAAGTAATATACTAGCTTCATCTATGTTTCTTTGCTTAATACTATACCATACGTACTTGCACCATATGCACAAGTACTCAACGTGAAAAGAAGTTGACAATAACGGGATGTTTCCCATCAAACGACAAGCAATCACTCAAATGAAAACATAGAACCGGCACTTTTTACACAGCGACGGGATGGAAAGGAACTTACTCAGGACTCTCCTTTTGGTAACCGAAGTCAGCCGCTGCTTTTAGAGCTCTTTGGTATATCTGTTTCATTGCCTCCTGCCAGTCAAATTACAAGTTGAAAATCTAAGTTACTTAATTGTGTAACGTTGTAGACTTTAACTGGAAGAAACTAAAAAGTTTGGAAAAAGGAATATCATAAGTAATGACAGTACAAGTTACTAAATTTAGGTCCTTAAGTAGTAGGATGGTGATTTTAAGTTATGCACGAAGGACCACTTGCGTTTCTCAAGGTTCCAAGAGCATTATAAATCAATTCGTGTATGTAATACAGTATGATGTATGTACTTTCAATTCATCATTTTAGTCATTTATAAAACAACAAATCTGAAAGCTGTGCTTCTTGCTATCAAATGCTATTAATTTCACCTTTTCGGCCCATGTTCAAACTTACAGAATTCAGCTCCCAATTACCAGATATTCATATCAATTAGGATGACATAAAGGTCATATAGGCTTACCTGCAACTTGGATTCAAAGTCCTCAGGTGACCAGTTCATCAAGTTACACTCATGGTTGAGTTCAAGCTCTCCAGCAACAACCTTCATCCAATTAGACTTAAATTTAGTGCATGAAAAATAAGTTGATAAATTGATAAGATTCATACATGTAAAAAGATCACGCTAATCAATCAGGCGGTCTATTTATCCACCCTCAACTAGCAGCTGATATTGACGAGAATAGTTGGCCGAAGGAAAGTTCAATCATAAACACCATAAAACATGACCAATTGGTGATGCCTAATTTAACAACTGTATCTAATACTATATGATAGATGAATCAAACCGAAAATGCCAAAAAATATCGTACCAATCTATTACTGTAACCAGATAATAAATGGAGGATCAAAGTTACATATAGAGCTAATTATATCAAAGGCATTAACTTCTAAAGCTTAAGAATATACAGAAGTAAAAGAAATAAACTGAATCCGACCCACAAAGGCGTTTGTTTTGCTCACAGTATGGGTTGAATATCATACCCCTCCAGCACCAGCTGCCATAGCAGGAGCAACCAGAACATTGGCCTTCCTCAGAACATCAATTGCTTCATGGGTGCAGGGCATGTTTGATCCTGCAAGAAAATCCCTTCAAACATAAAAATTGATGAATTGGAAGAAGATGGTGTAGCTAACTGTATCATGTCAGGAAGTACTACCTTCAACTAATATGCGACAACCTGAATTAACCAAATTTATGGCATCAGATTGATCGATTTCATTTTGCGAAGCACAAGGAAAGGCAACATCACACCTTTCATTCCAAGGTTTTGCTTCGTCATAGTACTTAGACCGAGCATATGTCTTCGAGTAATCTCTGAATATGCAGTGGGTATGTACAGAGATATAAGATTCTAAAAGATTTGAAGTTGGTAGAAAGATGAATAAAACAGAATGGAACACACCTTAAACTTCTCTGCTGGGCTTTTATATCTCTCAAGAATGATATTTTCATGTAATCAAATCCATCCTCATCCACCAAATATCCCTTTGAATCTGTTTCATTTTACATGCAAAAGTTTGGTGAAACCTTGACCAGATCATAGAACTATTTCGATATCAGAATCAAGAAACTTAAAACCGAAATAAAAAATGTCATAAAAAAGGAAAAGAAAAGAAATTCTACAATTGTATGTTTAAAGAGGTATTACAGAAGGAAAGGATTAAAGGCATATCAGAACTTGCTCTTGTAGTGAAGGAATCTTCCAGAAATGCATTTAAAACGCTTTCAGAAAGGCGTTAATATCACACTGAATTTAAAGTCTACACTCTCATGTGATAAGACTGTTTTATACTTGCACGAAAGAGAACCTCACACCAAAGAGAACCTTTATACCCTTTAGGTGAGTGACACCAAAGTGTAACAAGTACTCTAGATTAATAACTTACTGAAGCCACTGAAGGACAAAAATCCAGCTTCAAACATATATGAACTAATACACTAAAAATACAAACTCAATTCTCATGTAAGCAAATCAATGATAGGATGACAGAAAATAAAGAAACATTCAAAGCAATGGCAAGAATGTCTATGGAGCTACTTCTAACAACTATAGTGAAGAGGCAGAAGCAAGAAATGAAAAAACCAAATAACATTACTCAATGCACGGTTCAGAAAACTGCAGATCTTCTAGTCTGACAATACTTTTAATATTCTAAGATACTAATTTATGCCACTGTCATGGTTTCCGACCCATATGTAACTCCAAATATTCATCAAGGACTCAAATGTACCTGACACTGTGATTGGAACAGCGCCATAAGCAATAAGCTTCTCCAAAACATGCATGGCAATCTTTCCAGAACCGCTTACAACACATCTGGACAAGAAATGTAAAGAGATAAATTAAGGAAAATGAATTTGGATAACAATCTTCAGCAGCCAGTAAATTCAGCATTTCAAAACCTCCTTTTTCACTAAAGCAGGTAAGCCATATCCACAATCTGGGCATGAATTGTTTAAGTATGTACAAAAACTAAATGTAAAAAAGGAAGCACCAACACAAGGAAAAAGAGCTTCAATTTACAATGAGAAGGTGGAAACTATTCTTTAAGCAAATCCTATTAGCATATTCTGTTCATTTTTGCGATTATAAATTGTCTCCTAAAATATCATGTTCGATTGTAGTAAGTTTTCAGAGACATGACCAACACCTTAGTCCTTTGAGTTCTTTGTTCATGTCGGCAAGAATAAGCTGGGCAAAGAAAACCTGCGGAAGCATTTATATTTGGTTAAAATTCCAGGCAAGAGGCAAAGTGAGATGCATAATAAAGCAGAGCATTTATATTTGGTCAAAATTCCACGCAAGAGGCAAAGGCAGATGCATAATCTCACTCATGCAGAAGCAATCAATTAGGATAATGAACATGAAACACCAATGAAGTATGTAAGAGTGTGGATAATATTATCTCTTACCAGCCCATAGCCAGTAGCTTCAGTTCGGAGGCTAGAGCCAGACCAGAATATCCTTGGCCCTGTAAAACTTCCCTGCATAAGTTGGGCATGCATATGAAGGCATGGAAGATAAGTTTATTAATCTCCTTTCCAAGATGAGTAATCACCAAAATAGTAATTAGGAGAAAAAGGCACGCAAAGTCAATGTATGAAGATGCTATGCATTAAACGAAAATGGGAGTATACTGCAAAAGATTAGGTTGTGAATAAGCACTTTGTTCTAAAGTTTTAGACCTGATTAGCATTGAACAATTATGCTTCAATCCTCAAACATCCTACAAACACACAAAAACACAAACACTATAGAGAAAGAAAGTGGAAGCAAAACCACAACAGCAAAATCTTCTTTTATTTCCGTTAACAAGACGGGAAGAAGAAAGATGGGCACCTGAAAATGACCAGCTAGACGTCGATACTGTCCAAATAGATAGCCCATTTCACGGGTGCCGACACCCATCTCCTCTGAAGGGAGGTCCTGACACCAAATAGAAAATTCAACCATAGTAGTAACTGAGAGTTAACCAAATGAAACTTAAGAAGACAGCATAATAAAATCATTTTCACTTACCTTATCAGGAGCCAGATATCTATAGATCTCATTCATAAAACTTTGGCAAAACCGCATAATCTGACAGGGTAGTTTCACAAGAGGATATCATATTCAGAATTTCCAGAAAAGCTAATCGGAAGACTGCCATAATATAGAATAAATACTACCTCATTATCACTTTTTCCTTTTGGATCGAAATCACTTCCACCTGCAGCCCCTCCTAATTTGTATGGCGATAGGGCATTTTTTAATGTCTGGTCAAAGAAGATAGCACAGAAAAATGAAGATTGTAAAATCTAAGCATCTTTTACTTGAAGCTATATCATTCATTTACTCCATCCAAAGTTGCAAATTTATATCTTCCATTTAATTCAATCAAACACAAAACAGAACACTCTCTCTCTGTATCTCTCAAGTTCTCAAAACAGAAAAGGTACAAGTGGTACCTGTTCAAATCCAAGAAACTTCACAATACTCAAGTTAATCGACGGATGAAAGCGGATGCCACCCCTACATGGCCCCAATGCCTGATTAAAATGCACGCGAAAGCCCCGATTAACATGAGTCTCACCCCTGTCATCTACCCAAGGAACTCTGAATATAATCATACGCTCAGGCTCCAACACACGCTCCATGATGTTGACATAACTGAAGTAGAGTACCCAGTTAGATTTGAGATAAATCCGGTTTTATTCGATCTCAATTTAGATGGTTACATGAGAAAAAATCGAATATACTCCGTTATCCAACAAACTCACTGAGCATTTTTTGCGATTACTCTTTCTAAAGCATGGACAGCTTCTTGCACTGATTGTATAAATTCAACTTCATGAGGATCCCTTTTTAGCACAGCTTCAACAATTGATCCAGCGGTCTTTGACATTAAAGCTTCGAAAAACAACATTTATAGTAGCATCAGATAAGAAAGTCTAGCAATAAATATCAGTAAAAGCAACATCTTTTCATTCTGTACCAAGTAATGAAATTCATAGATGCATAAACAAAGATAAGGAAATTGATCGCTAAAATCCAGATCCTAAATTGTGGCCTGAAAGCTAAGTTTACTAACCTTTTACATAAACTGGCTTATCAACAATGATCTTATCCTTGGAAGCCATCTGCAGACGAAGAGCCTCTTTATGAAGCAAACTATTGTTGTGCTCTTCAAGTGCACTCATCTGCATGTTCCTGCTGCCTTCATTTCCATATGGATTCCTTCTATGCTTCCTACCAAACTCTCTACAAACAGAACAGAATATCCTTGCAGTTCCTTCCTTGAGATCTACATATGCCCATTTGTAAGTATCAGCCCATTCCTCCCTCCATCGTTTTACTACTTTTTTCTTTCTTTTTACGGTTTGCGTCTTTGATAAATTCTGTTCATCACTAGGAAGTTGAGAAACCATCACCATATTCTTGGCGTCATCAGGATCCTCAGCAGAAGGCTCCCGTGGTGGGCCACTGATAAGGGGAGTATTAGCAAATGAAGGGTCATCATCACCATGGCCAATTTCCAAATCAATCTCCTCTCCAAGATCCCGGACAACAATGTGATGATGCCTCTGTGTTGGCTGAATCAAGTTCATATCATCCATTGCAGGATTGATACCTGTTCCACCGACTGGTAATAACATTCAGCATGACAATCTTCCCCCTCTGAATAATCTCTTGCTTCCTGTCATCAATCACAACAGACTTCAAAATCAAATGCTCAACATGAAAGGGCAATCAGTTTCATGACAATGAATGAGTGAAGTTAAAAATTAAAGCCTTTAATATTATATATTTTCTTAAAAGTAAGGTCGTCAATTTTTCCTACCAACATGACCGTTCTTCAACAATTTTGTCCTTGCTGACTGTTTGACAGGGAGGTTTGGCAGCAAAAGAAGCAATTTATGTCTGCTGCATACAAGCAGCTGAGATTGTAGAAGTGAAACAGGAATAGAAACAAATAAGCAACTTTAGTGGATTCATTCAGGTGATGGAACTTGTGATGCGTACAGTACACAAATCAGGTAAGAACTGAGAAGAATGCCCAAATTAGATGAGATATGAGCTAGGAGCTTATCGTTCAAGGCCCTCTTGTAGGAGATGGAATTCCAAAATGAGAAAAAAGCTCTCATGAATCTAAAAGGTCTGGTATAGTCAAAGTTGTCAGCTTGTGGTAATAGGTCATCGAGGGAGCCATGTATTTCTTAAGAGAGTGTAGTTTACCATTAAGTCCAGGAAGGGGAAACAGTGAGAATTCCTTTATGGATCCCGACCAAGCTCAGTAGCTCACTAAATCAAGAACATGAAATCAAAAAAATGGTTTGAAATTCTAATGTCCTGACAATACTATTACTTTTCATGGGAAATCCCTATAATTTAAACAAATTAGGCGCCTACAACTTTAACCGTATAAAGTAATAATGAACGCAAGTTTTTAGATTTGTTCCATCTTAATACAATCTTTCCAACAAATAAAAAATTAGATGGTGTACAGAGTAAAACCAAATTAATAAAACAATAAACTATGTGAAACAAAATCTTCCTTCTATTGAAAATGAAACATAAAAAGAACACATTTTGGTCACAATTGGAGAACTCCTTTAACGGTAAATTGACTTTCAAGTATTAACCTTCAGTTTCCATTAGATACTTCAGCATCAAGCATTGCTTGTAATTGTTGAATGAACCACCAAACACATAAACGAACACAGAAAGATAGAATTTGACGGTAAGTTGGATAAATTTTGGCCCAAATTATACTTTTAGCCATTCTTCCAGATAAAACAACTGAAATATCCGCCAGTTTCTGCTCCTAGAAACTGAAAAGAAGGTACCTGATGGCATTCTCAGAACCAAAATTTATCTACCATTTCGCAAATTACTCAACAAAACCAATGACAAAATCCCGAAACCGAGTAAAATCTTGACTTTTTAGACCAAAATTGCCATACCCACTAGTGATACAACGAAAAGATTCAATTTTTACACATACCAGGTCTTGAATTTGGATTTTGAGCAATACCCAGAAGGTCAATTTCATACGAAAAGGAGAAGAAAATAAAAAAGACATACCTTTGCAACCGAATGACAATCCAAACAGCCAAAAGTTACAGTAAGCGGAAGTTGTATCCTTCTGGGTCCGTTTTCTTCTATGAAAGATTGCTTCTTTATGGGCTCAAAGTATTGATCGATACATGTGCTTAAGCAAACTTAAGATTGTCACGGGGAGATTTTCGTACCCGTAACAGCAGACAGGACTCGGCTTTCTCTTGATCAGTGAGTACCGCGTTATGGATAGAGAAATAGTTGTTTTTTTATTGTTGTTTTCTTTGTTTCTTTCTTTTTTTCTTCTTATTTTTGGTTTTTCTTTTTGTTTTCTTCCAGAAGACAAACGCAATAGGAAAAGACTTCTAACCGCAGAATCGAATGTTTTATAGTATATAGTTACGTACTCTGTTTTGGTCTGCCGATCCATGTCTGTTTCTCACACGTTTGGTTACATAGGTTCTATGTTGTCCGAAGATAAGATAAGGGAGAGCCGTACAAAATACTGTTATTGATGCTAAAACTATAGGAATAGTTTGAGCTTACAAGGTATTGAAACATGACAAATTCCTCTTCTAGTTTCAGCATCTGATACATAAGGTAATGAGTTGGTATTTCATTGATTCAATTTCTTAGATATGAATCCTTCTCGATTGGATAATGGATTTATCACCCCTTTTACTTCTGTTTTATATACAAAATAATCTGCAAATTACCATAATTAACACTTCAAAATCAAATAACAGATTCGATATAAACAGATCTTGACCAACTCGCTTTTCATTAATAACCATATAGACCAACATTATGAATAGACCAACATGATTTGCAGGAAAAGAGTCCGTAGGCACCTGTAACTGCATAATGGGAACTTAGTACTTGCACCTTGAGTAAAGAAGTATAGTGTTATCACTGTTGCAGATTGAAAGACTTGGAACTTACACGTATCTTTCCTCCATGAGAAAAAAAAAAAAACCTTACGGAACAATACATTGAAACAAACAGTTTAATTCACAGATGAATTGACAATTATGTACAAATTTTTATATAGCAAAAAATTGTTTCAGTTCACAAAATCTTTTCCTTCTATAATACCCTGTACATTGCTGGGGAAGATAAAGGGTTAGGTTTGGACAGGAAAGGTTGAGTCAAATGCATCAGGATCCAAAAGATCATTGCTCAATCTTTTGTATACATGTGAGCGAAATCTTTTATCCTCTGCTTAACGTTCTGCAAAAAGTAATGCATAATCAACCCTACAGAAAAGATTTCTAAAAGGGAAAGGGAAATAAAAGAAGCTAGCTACATTATCAAGACTCACCTTTAGTTCTTCATGAAGAACAATGAATATCTTCTTCAACCGCTTGTGCCTCTGAAAGCAGTCAAATTTCGAAAAAGAAAATCAAATTAATTGAACAGATACATGGGAAACTATGTGCACCTACTGAAACAAAACTTGGCCAATCCAATTAAGTTCTCAAGTTACATAGACTAGGAACATAATCCACGCACTCTGACCATCTTTGGTACCAGCTAAAAGCAACAATACCACACCTTTACAAAGCACAAGATTTAAGGCTACAGACCTCTGGGTTCTAAGATATTGAAATTGTCAAGTAAGAGAACTTGAGTTTCACATTATAGTAGTTATTTTTATTCACAGTCAAATCATCACTGCATTCAAACAACTTTTATTTTTATGACACAGATTTAGCAGTTAATTATCTTATCCACGAACAAGAAAAGACACCCTTCACCAGTCATCTCCACATTCTATATTTCTCAGTAATCTTACGCTCTTCAAAACATCAAGCACTACTTTAGTACTCATCATATTACCTACTTCATTTTAATTTGGCACAGGTATCTGGTTCATGTACAAATAATAAAATTGAAACTTAAGAACCATACAGACAAAGTGAATCTCAATTTGTGATCCTTCATAAAAATGAAAGGTCCACTTGCACCCTTCAAAAAGACAGAATACCAGAAATAACTTTTAAGATCCAAAAGGTTACAAAGTAATACAGGAAACATTTTAGTAGTCCATAATTATGGTATAAATTGAAGGCAACAAACAGCTTTCACGTTCAAAATTCTGAACAGTTAAAACTAAAAAATTTCTATCCAGGTCTATGCTTACGAGGTAGGAGAAAATGTCAGTGTATTACATTATAAGAGACAAAAAGGACATAGCAAAGGAAAGAGTTTCCTGGAAGACTATGTTCAAGTATTATGGTAATTAAAAGCATACCGCTGAACATTGACCATAAGACTCCCTCATTTGGGCCAAGATCTTATGATATCTGTCCATATCCCTGTCTTTAGCAAAATTAAGGTCCTTTCCCAGTTTCTCAAATTCATTCCTTCACATATAAAGGAATCAGATTAGTAAAATAGACAACAGGATCAAATGCCATAAAATCAAGTAATAACCAACTTGTATTCTGGTGGTACCTGTAGGTCTCAAGGATATTGTTCAAAGAGCAATAATCATCATACTTATCACGATATTCCTGTACGTATTCCTTATATCTAACATGAAAGGAAAGGAACGCATGATTTCTATCATGATTGAGAACTATATGAATGGTGTTATAACAAAATAGTAAATATATGGGAAAGAATGTGTTGATGAAAATAAACGATACTTACTGTGAGAAATCCTTAATAGGTCCCTTGAGATCTGGTGCATCCTTGTCATATTTTAGATAGGACGAGCTATCTTCTTCTGAAGAAGATTCCCTTCTCTTTCGAGCATTATTTTTCCCCTCTGAGATAATTTTACTCCTTTTTCCATCTAACGGCTCAGCCATTGCACTGGATGATTGTGTTTTACTCTCTTTCACTGGCTGGGAAAGTGACGCATGCTTAGAGTCATGCAGCTGTAATCCACTAATAGAGGCTTTCTTATCTACATTACGTTCCACACCATTTCCCAGTTTTACCCCAGATTCACTATTTCTAGATCTATTATTTGTGTCTGCCAACTTGGATGATTGCGATCCAACCTCAAGGTTTTCTACTCTTGAAAACGATTGTGGCTGAGACTGCACAACCTTATACTGAGATCTAAATGAATCTTCAAAATGATGTTCTGGAGTCCTCTTGATCCCATTATTTGTATTGGGCGAAGAAGTCTTTCCCAAGTCCAATGTTGCCTTTCCAACTGATTTTCCCTTACTTGAGTCCAAGTTACAATGGTCTGAAGTACTTGTTCTATTCTCTGCCTGCTTAAAGGAACCCTTCTTTTCAAACTGTTTTTTAACTGGTGTTTCCTCAGGTAATAGTTCACGTAGTTCGCCTAGCTCTAAGTCTGAAAGCTCTCGTTGGAGTCCTTTTCCACTGACCACAGGGTTCTTGTCCATATCTACTCTGTTGTTATCCTTTGGTGAGGATCCTGCATGCAACTTTAAAACTTGACCAGAATCTTTGAACTTCCCAAAATTCTCACTCATTTTCCTGTAACGGGAATCGGATGGAGCTGAATGTCTGCCTCCAGCACCACCTTCCTTCGGATTCCTTTGCACCTTTTTGTCCTTGATGCTGTCCTCATTTTGAATGTCCTTAGAAGCTTTCTCTCTTTGAAAGGGAAAACTTTCATGCACATGAAAATCCTTTTCTGGGAGCTTACGCCCATGCCCTGAATTCTCAGCATGTTTGACAGGCCCTACTCTATCAAGAGCTTTAGCCCGCACGCCTTGTTCCGAAGATCTTCGTACTGAATGCCGCTGGCTATGAACCTTTTGTGAGCCAAAATCAGAAACTGTCTCTCTGTCAGGTCTATTTATCCCTTGAATATTAGGGCCCTTGTGAAACTCTTCAATGTGCATACTTTGAGGGCTCCTTGAGAATTCGGTATCCCCACCTGCAGAAACAGGCTGTTGAGACAATCTTTCAGCTTTTAATCTTTTTGCACGTTCAGATTTTTCACCTGATTTCTTCATATCTGAGCCTTTTTTGGGTGTTTTCTCAGAACTGTCTGACATCTCGGGTCTTAAGCTGTCCTTATCCAAATCTTGATTATCATCAAATAAATTTCCTATGAAATTTTGGCGCTCAAGGACCATATCATGATCAGAAGAAAGGGATTTCAATTCCTCTAACCGCTTTTCACCTTCTTTACTAGAAAGGAGACCATCCTTTGCATTCACTTTAAAAAGACTTTCATCATCACCAGAGTCCTTCTCAATGTCAATAGCATCAGAGTCATGACCCTCAATATCGATTGCAATAGATCCATGGTCCTCTATATCAACTGCATCAGATAAATCATCACCTTGTTTCTCATTGATCCTATTATGTTCGGAACTCCATGGATTAGGTGAGACTGAGAGTCTTGGTTCGGAGGCCTGCAATTTATTCTGAGGTTCTTTGTCATCGTTACTTGTCATAATATCAACTTCCTCCTCGTCAGAAACCTCCTTACTGTTTGAAGAAGCATCACTCTCACTATCACTACTACTCCCACTTGCGCTTTCAACTGGGCTTCTGCTCCCACTCCTGCTCCTACTGTGACTGCCACTATCGCTGCTGTCACTTTCACTATCACTGTCACTCCCGCTCTCACTAGAGGTGCCAGCTTGCGCCTCACTATTGTCAGATATCTTCTTCTCACCAAACAAATCAAGTGATTGATGCTTTACATCAAGTTTTCCTGTTGTATTTGACGATTCTTCACGTATAGAGTTCAACTGAGTAGGTTCCTCTAATCCAACAGCAGGCACTTTTTCTGCAAGACTTGTTTCTGCAGCACCTTTTTGGCCATAATTGACTTCAGCAGCATGTTTCTGCTGACGGATGTCCTCAGGAGAACTAAAAATATGAATAAACAACTTCAGAATCTAGAGCAATGTGCTTCAAAAGTACTAAGGAGCTTTTTTGGGAGAATATGAAATTTCTTTTGACTAGCTTTTACAAAGGCCCATCTAATTACTTTAAAGATATCATTGCGTGATTGAGCTTTACGTGATAGTAATTGCTTTTGTCAAATATCACTGAAACCTATTCTCATACTTTAATGTCAAATAGCTAAGGTACAATTACTGTTGAGAAAAGGAAAATGATAGTTGCCAACTTCTGTTAATGACTACTAATTCAAATTAGAAGTGTTGATACCTTCCACTATCAGATGAAGGCTTTTTGAAGCTGTCCAACTCCACTCCAGGCTTCAAGATATATCTTCCTGGAGCCTGGAAAGTCGCGATCTGATGGTCAAGATTACACAAAAAGATTTAAGATGGCATACTATCCTAAAATCAGAAGCAGCGAAAGCCATTCACCGACCTTTTTGATAATAGGTTCAATCTTCTTTGCAGAGTTCGGAATTACATCCCCAACAGCCTTCTCCAAAGCCTACAATTTCCATTAGAATAGCTTTAATTAAGGTAGAATAGTATTAAAAAAAGCTAAAGAAAGAAAAGAGCAATCATTTAAATGACTCAATAAAACATGAGAAAATTTAAACTGCAGCAAACAATGAACCCAAGACTGGACAAGAGCTTTTGATGAAAGAATTCATCATACCTTCAAGCTCAAACCTTTAGGATTCTCTGTCAGCAGAGTAGTTAGCGTACTTTGCATATCCATTGGCTTAGTTCCAAGGCTACCTTTGTGCAACAAGGTCTCCTGAATGGAATTAGTACCCTTAGTCGTGGTCTCTTTATCTGAGATCGTAGCATTCTCTTTGCTTTTCACCGTGGTTGGCGCGATCTCTTCTGTGCTCACATGAATCTTACTTGCAGCTGCAGCTACAAAAGGGGATGACGGACGACCAGATTGCTCAGGTGCAGATAGAGGTGAAGATGAGCGTCTATGCTTTGCATTAACATTTGAAATTGATCCAGGTCTAACGGCAGACTTAGGTGGACCTCCTACATCAAGTTGTGTGTGAATAAAGAAATGTCCATAAAAAATGCAACGCAGAATTAACATACATTTCAAAAAAGAGTGAAAAATGTTAATATACTCTAGTAAATACAAGATTCTCAATCGTCTGCCACAAAAACTTTGAAGATCTGATAACTTTTAATTTGGTGGAATGCCACTTACCTTGGGGTGGATCAACTTTCCGCTTTTTAAATGGCGGCTCTTTCTTGTTCTTAAACTGCCTCCATGTATTAGCTAGACACAAATATTAAACAAGTAAAATCAAAGATCTTAATACAGTTTAGTGAAAGGAAAAACAGGTATAATTGTGGGTTGTCCATTTCCAGGACAACACAGAGTGAACAGAGAAGATACAGAATGTAGGCCAAGAACTTACTCTCAGCAGCTACCATTGCCTTTATTTGACTCTTAGATGGGTTCCCATGGTCCAAAACAATGGCCCTGTCATCATGACAAATAAACAGTAGAATTGCATAAGAAGAAACACAGTAAACAGATTAAATGCATCTGATGCCTATGCTTACCTGATAGGGTATCAAAACTGATAGGAAACAGAAGAAGAGAATGTATTATTTAGGTATTGAGTAGGTACAGCAGTAGCCTTTCCCTCCTGGAAGTGTGATTTCCAGGCCAATACAAATATGTATTTCTAGAATATGA
>JAOSBP010000005.1:3641491-3674685 GCA_027563825.1 Erythroxylum mucronatum
ACGGATGTAGGGTTGGATGGCTTAGTGGGCTGATTATTAATACTAGTCATGCCGATAATTAGGAAGGGTGCTAACAAAAACTTTACTATTCACGACACATTCCCTTTCCTCTTCTTATGTTTAGAAGTTTAGACATGTTAAGAGTTCTTAATCATGTTAATTATGTTAAGAAGAGTTCTTAATCATGTTAATTATGTTAAGAGTTCAAGTTCAAGAAAAACAGGTCATAGTTACAGTTTCCATCAAATTAGAATATGGAGAAAGTAGGCTATATTATAGGTGTGAGGCTATTAGTTTTATGTATCCTAAGAATTACGCTTCCAGAAAACGAATCCATATTCCAATTTTCAATGGCCATTAGTCCTGTCCTGTCCTCTACTCGTCCTACATCATATACATCATATATATAGTAAATGAATACATGCAGTGGGAATCAAAAAGTAAACATGTCAACAACAAGTGACGTACTTGCGGGATTTAGACTTCCGTTCAGCTTCCTCTGAAAGCTTCTTAACATGGTTCGTAGTTGATTCATCCAAGATGCGCTGCACATTCACCTTGCGCCAGGCACCCCCAGATTCAACAAGTACACCATTACCATTTTTAACACTTTGACGTTCTTCATATATGTCACAGAGGCCACCAACTTCTGTCGACCATGTAAATCTGAACTCTTTTCCACCCACATCAATAACCTGACACAAAGTCAACCGCCCAAATTTACATTTGTTCTAAAATCATTCTGCTAGGCATCCAATTCCATTAACGTCAAGATAAACCTTCATCATCTTGCACAATCACAGCCAACTCTTCTTCCAGTTTTCAGAAACTATGTGCCATTGGTCACAAAATATAGCAAGCACATTAAAGCCGCATATGAAATAACATTAAAAGCCACAGTTTTGGTCTGTCCTGATGGCAAGGAGGTAGAAGTAAGGAGTATGATGATGCAGGAACATCCTCATCTACTAGCTCCCCATCTAGGGTTGGATTCTGAGTATGTGTATCCTCAATGGAGTCTGGTGACCATTGAATTGCAAAAAGCATAGAGCAAAATCCAAGATTTGAAGTCTAAGTGAGATATTACAAAAGCAAGCTTTACCAATTCAATGCAGCATTGAATTGCACAAAGTAGCCATCAAACCAAACCGATACATAGCACACCAACAAAATACACAAAACCAAAAACAAGTAAGCATTGACAACTTTACATGCCTATTCCATCAAATATGAATAAACCTGCAATTCTGAAGTAACCCATTCCCAGTATGTGTATCCTCTAAGTCTGGTGACCATTGAATTGCAAAAAGCATATATCAAAATCCAAGTGAGATATTACAAAAGCAAGCTTTACCAATTCAATAAAGCATTGAGTTGCGCAAAAGTAACCATCAAACCAAAAGAATACATATCACACCAATAGAATATACAAAACCAAAAACAAGTAAGCATCAAGTTCACAACTTTACATGACTATTCCATCAAATACGAATAAACCTGAAGTAACCCCAAGTCTAAAAACAAGCATTAAACTCATTAAGCCACCAATTTACTCACATTTCCAGTTGGATTAGTAGGAACAGAATCAAACTTAATTCTAGCAGTGCCACCCTGAGCTTCAACCCTTCTGATTTCCTCCACAAGATCCGGCGCCAACCTTATAATCATCCCAAACGCGATTTTACCGGGCATGAGAGAAAACGTCTCCTCCGTCGCCGCCGTAGAACTAGCACCTACGGCGGAGCGCTTCGAACCGAGGGACAGGCGGGAGGTAGTTGAGGAGGGTCGATGGGGCGGCGGCAGAGGGAAGGACGATGAGGGAAGGCGTTTGTTGCCGCCGCCGGGCCCGGCCCCTCTCCCCCCTCCGCCGCCGCCGCCGACCCGACCACCTAGCTTGGACGAGCCTCCGTACATTGGTAATGCGAAAGTAATGATTTTGATTGCGCAATTTTGTTTTTAGGGATTGAAAGAAGAGAATTGGAAATTTGGAATTGATGGAGAGAGAGTAGGGAATCAAAATTTTTTGGAGAAGGATTATTTTGTCTTTCTATTTTTTTATTAAAAACAAATTAAATTAATAATTCAATTAAACTATTTTGTCTATCTATTTTTTATTAAAAACAAATTAAAATAATATTTCAATTAATTCAGTTAAACTATGTAATACATATTTATAAATAAAATAAATAAAATTTTTATATCAGCTCTTTTAAAAATGAGAATTTTATAATTCTAAATTAAATTAAGTTATATAATAAAATAAGTGATGATATATAAATTATTAAAAATTCTGTGATAAAATTAAATCTTAAATATATATATACAAATAATTATGGAAATTATGTTTCTAAAAAGAAATTATATTATATTTATACATTTATATTTTAAATTTAAAGGAAATAATTAATTATATTAAAAAGGTTTTCATTAATCCAATATATCTACTCATTTTTTTTTAAATATAATTTTTTAATTTCTTAAAAATAAATATTTTATATAATTTATTAAATTATATTTTTATTTAAAAGTATATACACACAAAACAATTTTGATAACAAAATTAAGTCAACTCGGTATACCAAATTTTTTACTTTACGAAAGTCAGAAGAGGGTCATTAATGTACACAATTATAAATAAAACATATAAAAATTAAAAAATTAAATAAGCTTAAATATATTATTTAATTATACTAAATTTTTTAGTATGATAATTTTAATTTCAATTTTGATGTTTTTAAAATTATAATTTACCTCGTTTTAAAAAACCTTTGAACAAATTATGTAATCGTACTACACGGTAAGATCCGGACCGGATCCGTACCCGGACTTCCTCTTTTTGTGTATAAAATTAGAAATCAGAACCCATTGGAGACCTTCAGAGTTTAGTTCGATTTCTTCAAGCAAAGCATAAAGGCGAAACCTTTTTCTCGCTATCGATCTTTTGAGAACCCATCAGTCATGATTACAGGTGATCTTGCTCTTCTGATTAACTCCTTATTGATAAAAGTTTATTTTCTTTTGGTGGGATGGCGGGGGTGATTTGTGGCAGTTATATGTTAACGTGGGGCAGTTATAGGTTAATGTAGCTACGAAATTTTGGATCTTTAGGGCTTGTTTTTGTGTTTCTCGAACTGGGTCATAGGTGATTATGGAGTTCTATTAGGTGGCTATGGATTTTGACGATTGAAATAGCTCACTTGTGTCGTTTCTTGTTTGTGCTGGAAGTGTTTTGGTGCTTGGCGAAATTTCTACATGCATCTTGTGTTTTTTCAAATGTTGTAGATGTGCTATTGCTATTTTTTTTTAGGAAATAGACTATAAGTGCTTATGCTGTTCCTCATGAATCATGAACCTTATATAAGTGCTACAGAAATTTTCAGACTTCTTATCCTGAATCTGAGTAGAATAACAAAAAAAGCTGGAAACATTGGTTTTTTTTTTTGATACTTAACATCAATGTTTCGTTTCCTTCTTCTTTAATTTACAACTTGCTAGGAATCCAGCATGACATTAATGTGCAATTTTTATATTTAATCTTGGAAATTATTCTTATACTATCATATTGCAGTGAGTGTAAAATGGCAAAAAGAAGTTTTCCCAAAGGTTGAAATTGACACAAGCCTGCCGCCTTATGTTTTCAAGTGCCAATTGTACGACTTGACTGGGGTGCCTCCTGAGAGGCAGAAGATTATGGTTAAGGGTGGCTTATTAAAGGTGATAAGATGATTTTTTTTGGCTTTATCAGTGTGATGGTTAATTATTAGCTAACTTTATTGGACTTGGTTTCTGGTACCTCTATAGCAATTTGTTTTTCTGTTTCAAGAGTTTGAATATGATTCGTTCTTATGTTTATTCTTACACGATGAAGGATGATGATGATTGGTCAACAGTAGGAGTGAAGCAGGTACATGATCTTTTCTATATGATATTGTTGCATTGCATTTTCTAAATGTTAGAACATTGATATCGAATATATTCCCGAATGATCTTTTAGGGGCAAAGATTTATGATGATGGGAACTGCTGATGAGATTGTGAAGGCCCCAGAGAAGGGTCCTGTCTTCATGGAAGATCTCCCAGAAGAAGAACAAGTAGTGGCTATAGTGAGTCTCGTTACTAACATCTGATGCTTTTTTGTAAATTCAGATTGTACAATTTTGCAGTCAATGCACTACTAGGATACGAGATTGACAACTGTAGTAGTTTCGTGTCCCAGAGCCAAAAGGAACTTGCAGATGACTTTTGTTAATTATACAGTTTGTTGCTGATCTCTACCAACTCACTGCTGTACTTGTTTACACTCCCAGGGTCATAGTTCGGGTCTTTTTAATCTTGGTAACACCTGCTACATGAATTCTACAATACAATGCCTGCATTCTGTTCCAGAGTTGAAGTCTGCTTTACTTAAGTAAGATCTCTTTGTTTCTGAATAGCCATGTACTCTTCCATGAAATAAGTTCATTAATTCTCTTATCTCCAATCCACTTTGTTTAGGTATCCATCCGATAGAAGGAATGATTTAGATCAGACATCTCATATGTTGACGGCTGCAACTCGAGAATTATTTAACGAGCTTGACAAAAGTGTCAAGCCAGTGGCACCTATGCAGTTTTGGATGGTCTCCTTCTCTCTTTTTCTGAAATAAAGCATTACTTCATGTTTGTTGTTGCAAGAAGCCCTTAGGAATGCCATATGTAAATAGAAGAAAGTTCTTTTAGAACCTATTGGCAAGCTTATACAAGACCTATCTTCTTAGTAAAAAGCATGCTTTTGGGGAGATAAGTGAAATGAACTTTGTGGTGTTCTCTTACTTATTGACACATTCATTCAGCATTCCATTTGCAGATCGATAATATTGTTTAACAGTTCTCTTGATTACAAATAGTGTTAAAAGGTTTCCTTGATTTTTTGTGGCAATATTTCATAATTTGGGAACTTTTGGCCATGAAATAACAACAAAACTGCTGTTTCCTGTGCAACATGTATTAAACTTCATATTGAAGGCAATTGTTATATTTTGGTTTATGTGCTAGCAAACAAGGAACAGACATAAAACATTTATTTATAATGTTTTATTTTCAGGTTTTGCGCAAAAAGTATCCACAATTCGGTCAGTTGCACAATGGTGTCTTCATGCAGCAGGTTCTTCAAACATCCACATATTTTCTGCAACTTATTGATCTACACCTTTTTCTCCCATTGACTTCTATGTGTCAAAATGTGGAACAGGATGCTGAAGAATGTTGGACACAGCTTTTATACACACTTTCGCAGTCTCTCACATCACCTAGCCCAAGGTAGTTTGGTATTGTTTGTGGCATAAACTATTGGCATATTTGTGGAATTTGGCTCATTTAAACTTCCTGTATTGTTTGTGCTATAATAAAAAACCATTAGCTCTATTTCCTATTTTCATTGATGAACTTTGGGAAAATTGCATGGATAATAGCTCTATTGTTGAATAATGTCTGGTGCAGCTGGTTTAGATCTTGCTATTCATCTAAGTTAACTCTATTGCTTCATAATCTTTAAACTCGCAGTGAAAATCCAGATGCTGTGAAGGCACTTTTTGGCATTGAACTCATGAGTAGGTATGTGCATCGCTAACTTATCTCCAGTTCCTACTTGGAGCATTTTGTTACATCTTCTATTATCTTGATAATTTTAATTGAGTGTGGATGCTTTTCAGCTAAGAAAGGGCCAAGAAATTTGACATAGTTATATGTTTTCGGTGCTTGGTGTTAGACTACACTGCCAAGAAAGTGGTGAAGAAAGTTCGGAGACGGAATCAACTTACTCACTTAAGTGCCACATTTCTCAAGAGGTTAACCATTTGCATGAAGGACTAAAACATGTGAGTTTTGCTAGCCAGTCAATGCTTATCTATAATTAAGACACTATGGTTTAATGCCTTCTATGTTCCTTCAGCAATTGGTCCTCGTCCTGCTTCACTTGGCTGGCTCATTTTAGTTGCTATAAATTTTCTGAAATCATTGAGCTTTTGACTTTGACCCCAACCTAGTTTCTCTCTTTTTCATTTGTTGTTTTTTCACATGTCAGCTCTATGTATATTATTCTGCTCTATCTTCAAGATTGTTTTGTTTCTGCCAAAAAGATTTCCTTGTTTCTTGTAGTTTGAATTTGAATGAAACAGAAAATTGGTTCATTGCAGTTCTCTGCCGCATCACCTTCTTTTCTTTAGGGTTTTGTTGGTACACAATTTACATTTTGTCTGAGAAAAACTTACCTTAACCTAATTTAGGAATATTTGTGGGTGGTTAGTTCTAATCACGCAAATGTGCCTAAGCTCTCAATTGAATCTAGCTGCTTGCTGCCATTTGGAGGTGAATTGTGGTGAAGTTATTGCAGACTTGTATCTAGAGCTACTGAGTTTAGTGGTTTCTTTGTTATTTAAATTCTGATTTTCCTCTTAGAAAGGAATTCACCACCGATTCTGCTATTGCTTTATTACTTGCTATGCAACTATATAGGATTTATAATCACATACTAATCTATATCATGAAATTGATTTGTTGCTATTACTTATTCTTTAATATCTCTAATCAAAGTGTATTATATATTTTACCGACTTATATACATCATAGGGTCTTAAATCTGAATTGGAGAAGGTTTCTCCTTCCTTGGGACGTAGTGCAATTTATTTGAAGGAGTCTCGTATCAGTGCTTTGCCAAGGTAATGTAAAGGCCTTTTTCTTTAACATTTGTCTTCATCCTACTTCCAGTGATTGCTTTTCTCTTTCTTCTCCTAAATCTCAGATTAATTGTAAAATTTATTGATGAAAGATGATAGTTTCCTACTGTCTATATTTAATTTACAAGGTACATGACGATTCAGTTTGTTCGCTTCTTCTGGAAGAGAGAGACAAATCAGAAGGCTAAAATTTTGCGGGTAACTGCAGATCTCTTTGTGTTGTAAGCCATTGGTTTAAGGTTTATTGCAAAAAAAATTAGTAACAGTCAATTAAATCTTGCACAAATACCTAGTATATGAGTATCAAGCAACTTGTTTCTTTCAGAAAGTGGATTACCCTTTGGAATTGGATGTCTATGATTTCTGTTCTGATGATCTTCGCAAAAAATTGGATGCCCCCCGTCAGGTATAGGGAACCCATGGATTTGGTAGTTTTGCTTTGGTAGTATGCACTTGTAGTTTTGTTATTCAGTTCAGCGGTATAAAGCAGTTTCATGCATACTTAACTCTCAGATTTTAAGAAATGAGGAGGGTAAAAAGATTGGTTTAAAAACCAACGAGAAGAACTCTGGTTCACAGATCAATGATGTCAAGATGACTGATGCAGAGGTTGGGCCTATAGTTGAGCTTTTCCAACACATACATTGATGTTGTGACTCAAAGATTATGTGAATATTCTGACGTGTCTTTCTTGTATACATACTGTTTACAGGGATCATCCAGTGGAATTGGAGAATCAAAGGATACCTCTGAGAAAGGTAAATGCTTTCAAAAATTTTCCTTAGTTGAGCTCTGTATTGTTGGTCAGAATATGGTCTAACAGTTATGTATCTTAAGATCCTATGATGGACATGTGGCAATAGATAGTGGCTATGCTTCTGGTCTTTGCAAAATACCTTGTGTCTCTGAGGCACTTTACTGATCATGACGCATACATGGAGTGGATAGGATATTTTGATAGTGCAGTTCCTTAAGACGCTTCATTATGAATTGTCTTATCCTTCATTTCTCCAATGCTGCGTGGATTTTTCTGGTTTCAAGACTTTGTTATAAACTATATCATCTGAAGTTCTGTTACCTGTATAACACCTCTGCCTTCAGGTGTTCCATCAGATAAAGAATTACATTTAACTGGAGTATACGAATTGGTTGCTGTGCTAACTCATAAGGGGAGGAGTGCTGATTCAGGGCATTATGTTGCTTGGGTCAAACAAGAAAGTGGTCAGTTTTCTGAGCCAGCTCTTCAGTAATTGATTGTCCTGATATTCAGCTTTAAACTGTAAACATCTTTCTTTTTCCTTACAGGAAAATGGATCGAGTATGATGATGATAATCCAATACCACAGCGAGAGGAAGATATTTCTAGACTCTCTGGAGGAGGTAAGCTGTTCATATAGTTAAAAATGAAGCTATACTTCACCCTTGCATTTATTGCAAGCTGTCAAATTCTTTAGTAGATTATATAATTCTTCTCTTGATGACTCTGAACGTGTTCTAATTTCAGGTGATTGGCATATGGCGTATATTTGCATGTACAAGGCCCGTACTGTGACCATGTAACTGCTTTGATTTTTCCAGTATCATTCATAGGTTTTACGAGACAGATGCCTTGTTAGTGGATCCAGATTCTCAGGGGAAGACTCAGATTTTACAGATTTGCATTTGTTGTAAATTAAAATTTGTATGCACGTTTCTCTGTTCTGAAATATGTTTCACACTTGCGTACACTATGCATTGGATTTGTTTTAGCACAAAAAGTTGTAAGTTGCACTAGAAAGTTAATATTTATGTTAGAATTGATGTCTTGACTTCCCAATGAGAGTTGCAGTAAGCCAGGTGCTCTGCTAAAGAATTTTTTCTATTTTCTCTTGTTTTACACCAAAGGAGGAGGTTCTATAAGTGGGAATTCAAAGTATAGACTGTTCAGAATGGTATCGCAGAGTAAAGACATTGACGTGTACACTTGAAAAGTTCCTTCCTGGAAAGTTGTTGGACCTGTCTTCTTTCCTGGTTTTGTAAGAACCTAAAAGAATAACCCTTTATGAGTGTTGTGGAGTTCATGCTGACTGGTTCTCCACACTCCACAGCTTTTATGATTCTGATTCTGATATGCCTGTTGTCCGCAATGTGGAATACAATACCTTCACATGCCATCCTGCAGATTTCACCTAAGATGGTCAAACTCTGTGATGTTTTAGTTTATAGGCATTAGTTTAAACACGATGTACTTGCATCCTTTCACTTTATTCCACCCTTTATTCTTATTTTCCTAAGACATCCACTAATCTAAGTCCAGAGAGGTCATAAGCATCCTCACATGAGCTAAGCGCTTGATTTAGCTTCTGGGTTTGGAATAGGGATGGCGATGGAGCTCAGGCCTCTTGAAGTTCGAGTTCAAGCTTGATCAAATATAGTTTGGTTTGTTGATTTTGAATTGAGTTGTACCGATTTGATCCACTAACCTTGAGTCGGATTCAGACTTTTTGTCATGCTTAGTTTGAAAATGAAAGTAAAACATTACTAGAAAATGTTAAAAGAGTCCTCAAATGGCATGCATCTAAAGCTGAAAGTTCCAGGAAACTTCCAACTTCCCTAACCAACCAGACAAAATAGTGCAGAGACCAACTTGAATGGACAATTCAGAGCTAGGATGAAGATACTTCAACGTAAAGGCAAGCTCTAAGTTATAGTGGATAGTCCACTACTTGCCAAAAATAGAACCTCAGCTTTGGACTATTGATTTAGTCACCACGCCCTTCTCTGAAATTGTTTCCTTAAATTGTGACAGAGAAAAGGGAATGGACATAAATCTTTGAAGGGAAGAAAAACATATCAGATTAGTCCATTCAAATCCAATTAATATTGTTTTTCTGAGAAGGGATTTCATTGGATTCAGCTTTCATGATGTGCACTAAAACAATTATCTCAGTCTCACCTAACCAATTCTACAGAGCAAGAGAAGATATTTTTCACCATACATTATATGAGTTTAGAGATACGACATCATTTTGATACATACATTTGATGAACTAAAATAATCCGAGATGTACTGTTAAATTCGGATTCGAGTTCGAACCTTTTTTTTTTTTCCCCGGGAACACACTATTAAGAGTTTGACATCTACATGTTCAAGATAACACAGCAGCCATAAAAGTACAAGATGTGTCACTACAACTTGGTCAATAGATATGTTGAGTCAGATTAGCACATAAATCCCATATGATGTAGACCATACCAATTGTTGGAAGAAAGAGAGCAAAGTCATAGTTCCCTACCACAAAATTCAAATTTGGTGGGTTTCAAGCATTTGTCAATTTCCCAGCCTGAATTGGGGCTTTTCTTGGCATTAAAGTTCTGTGGCTCTCAACTATGGAGTATGTATCCAATTATAGGCATTCTTTTTAAAACCCTTAGTTGCTATAATTAGTTCAATTGGGATTCAGGACCAGTCATGATTGTTACACAATATGGCCAATGAGCTGGGATAGCTTGATCTTTAATCACATCCATCCATTCACTTGCCAAACTTAATCAGGACCACTGATCGCTCAAATGTGGACCCACATTAGTGATTTCACATATCACTTCGAGACACATTCTCAGTTTGTGAAATCAAGTTTAAGCAGCAGACCCCACAGCATGTGAAGGTTGGTGATGAAATTTCTGTAAATCAGAACAAGAGTGGTCCACTTAGAGCATAATTATAGTGTATGGCCCAACAAGCAAGAAAGAAAGAGAGCAATTTGTAGTCACTTAGTCACCAATTTATCACATCAACTAAACAGAATATAGACTAATTTCCAAAGCCTAGTGCCCTACCACTTACTATCATTTCCACTAATCTTAGCCAAATTAGGGCACTTTGACACCAACAACATGACTAAACTTGATGCAACAATGCCCCTATTTTACCTAAGAAAAGAAATTAAGTTACTCGTTCAAAACTGGGTTAGAGCACCCTGTTCCCGTTAGGGCGTTTCAATTATATACACTTAATTTTGTCTACACATTTATGTGAGCCCTATATAAATATGTGGATAAGATTTGGTAAAATATGGTAGGAATTACTTAACGGGAACAAAGAATCTATTCCTTTCAAAAATCACAAGTTATGACTCCCAATAAGAAAAATTGTAATTTATTTAGTGATTTAAAAAGATAATTGATGTGAAATTTAGATATAATTGTACTTGTAAACATTGATTAGTTTTAAGTCTTTGTCTCATTAAGTGAATTATGATTTTAGGAGATACTCGTGCAAAAAAAACAAATTTTGGCGTCTTCGTTGTCGACATCCAATTATTTTAGACTCGTTGTCGATATCGTTATCAACATTTAATTAAAATATCGCTGAATTGCGAGGTCTGGAGAGATTCGATAGTACGCTGTCTTATCCGTTTGTATTTTAGACTATTTAATTATAGTAGATATTAGTTTTATTTTCTTATTATGATCTTTTTTCTTGGAAAACTTTCCAAAGCCTAGTGCCTACCACTTACTATCATTTCCACTAATCTTAGCCAAATTAGGGCACTTTGACACCAACAACATGATTAAACTTGATGCAACAATGCCCCTATTTTACCTAAGAAAAGAAATTAAGTTACTCGTTCAAAAACTGGGTTAGAGCACCCTGTTCTCGTTAGGGCGTTTCAATTATATACACTTAATTTTGTCCACACATTTATGTGAGACCTATATAAATATGTGGATAAGATTTGATAAAACATGGTAGGAATTACTTAACGGGAACAAAGAATCTATTCCTTTCAAAAATCACAAGTTACGACTCCCAATAAGAAAAATTGTAATTTATTTAGTGATTTAAAAAGATAATTGAAGTGAAATTTAGATATAATTGTACTTGTAAACATTGATTAATTTTAAGTCTTTGTCTCATTAAGTGAATTATGATTTTAGGAGATACTCGTGCAAAAAAAAACAAATTTTGGCGTCTTCGTTGTCGACATTCAATTATTTTAGACTCGTTGTCGATATCGTTATCAACATTTAATTAAAATATCGCTAAATTGCGAGGTCTGGAGAGATTCGATAGTACGCAGTCTTATCCGTTTGTATTTTAGACTATTTAATTATAGTAGATATTAGTTTTATTTTCTTATTATGATCATTTTTTTACTTAAAATTTTTTTCAAGTAGATTAATTATTATTTGTCCCCACTAATTTAAATACAATTCTTCTTTTATTCTCAATCATTCATTTGTTCATCAAATAGCAACCGTACTAATTTTAATTTTTTTAAAACTATGTTATGACCATTTAAACCAATATAATATTATATGAAAATTGATATATGTAATATATTCACTTTGGATCTTCGATCACTCCTCTCTCGTCCCATAAAACTAAGCAAACTACTCGGAAACCAACAAAATGTCAAACCCGGTCCACTCTTATCCTAATCCATAATCTCACACATTGATGAGAGTAGATGTATTTAAAATTGCAAGGGTCTACCAGTCTTCGTTCGGGTTAGGATTTGGGGATTTCACGTTTTCATGTATCACCCTGTGCACTCTCTATCTCATCCAAGGACGGAGCTACGGTGGGGCAAGTGGGGGCACTTACCCCCACTGGCTCCATAAACTTTTACATGAAAAAAATGTTATTTTAAATTTTTAACTCATAAAGAAATTAAAATTTTGCTATTATTAAAATTTTGCCCCCCACTTAAAAAAAATTCTGGATTCATCCCTGATCTCATCCATTTATTAATTAGAATTTGAAGATCAAATCTTCTGTTCTCATTTCCATGTGTCACCTTGTATCATCTCCATCTCATTCATCTATTAAATATTAATGAATGGAAGGGATGGAAAGAGCACAGGGGCACACGGAAACGGAAACAACTACCCCATGCTTTAAGGATTTGAACGTTTTTCGAGTTTTTAAATTTTAAATTAAGTTTGAATCGGGTGTTTTTTTAAATGCAAGTGAAAGTAAGAAAAACAAACGACCCAGAAAAATAGGGGGCTATTGACATTCAAAAAGAACACCAAACTTATCATCTAACAAACTAATGTCAACCTCAAGAGGAGGAGCTTCAAAAAACAAAAAGGAGGCAGAAGAACGACTACCCATTTTTGCAAGCCTATCAGCGACTTGATTGCCTTCGTGCAGGCAATGAATAATATCAACATGCCAATCCCAGTATAACATTGCTGAAATATCACCCAACAAGTTAGCATGAGGATGAACTAGAAAATGACCATCTCGAACTAAACAAATCGCTTCTTGAGAATCAGAACAAAGGACGATATGCCTGTGCCCCCTATCCCAAGCCGAGAGGAGAATATTAGTTTTGAATCAAATCATATTAAATTAAATTAAATTTTGAAAAAATTACTTGTAATTACTAATTGCATTAAAATCATAACATAATTTTGAATCTTTAATTCATTTAAAAAATTATTTCAAACAAATAATTTATGGATTATTAAATATATTTTTAAAAAATCATTTGAGAATTCCACCCTAAAAAAACAACCAAACTAATAACTACTTGCCATTAAAAATGCCCTTACCTAGTAAAAAAAGCTGTTCCGACTCTAAACGAAGACAAATTTGCTCTAATTAGTGAATATATTAGAAATTAGAAAAGAAACCCTTTTCCATATACATATAATTCTTCCTTTTTCATATGTAAAGCCAACAAAAACCACTCAAAAAACGCATAGACCAAAAGAACCATAATGGAGCATTCAGGCTGCTAATTAGAAGCAAATGTGATTCACCAATGTACTCTAATGGAAGCTAGACCCTGGAGTGTAAATAGCTAGATCAGGCCATCCATTACTATTTCCCCACTCACTACCATGCAAATAACTCTCATTGTTGCTACCACCATCACCACGGCTGCCGCCGTTGCTACTCCGGTTGTTATGGTTAGTACCGCCACGAGCTGGATGGAGAGTCGAGTCCGAATTTGAGCCTGTATTCAAATCCTCTACAAAACCACCCAGTGGAACCATTTTCAAGCCCAACCCATTTGGATTCAACCCATCGAAAATGCTTCCAAACTGCCCACTTGATGTCAAGAGAGAACTGAAGCTCCCACCCATGTCCAATACCTTCCTATCATGATCACCATCCAACCCGTATACCAACGGCAGATCTACACCCTGACCTGAACCCGAACTGTCCTTACCTCTCAACTGCTGACTCTCGGCTTGTGCTGTTGATGATGGTGATGACACGGACTCCGGCAGCCGCCTGTTGGCCCGACCAGGATCAGGATTCTGATCAGGGTTGGCGCGTTTCTGGTTTGTGGAGCGTTTGGTGTTCTTCCTACTGCCACCACCGACCGGGATGTTCCTTAAAGCTCCGCCTTTGGTCCAGTACCTGCGACAATTCTTGCAGAAATGACGAGGTTGAGAGAGATTGTAGTTGTTGTAGTAACAAAACTTGGTGTTTGTGGAATCACAACGTGGACACTTAAGTTGTTCTTGTTCTGGAAACTGGGGCTTCATTGGTTGGAACATCGCTGCTGATGGATCTTGCATTTTCTGCTTCTGTCAAATTTCACCACCAAAATGAACAACTTTTGACCTACACACATACACACCATGAACAAGGGGGGTCTTCAAAGTTATAAACTTTCTGGGATTTCTAAGATTTGGTGAGTTGGATACAAAAAGTCGAAGTTCGTAAGCTAAAACACAAGAGACTGCACAAGATACGATGTGGGTTTTTGTCAGAATCTGAAAAAAACTTCAAAGGCTCTTTTGGGGCTGCGAAGATCACAAGGAAGCAGAAAGATTGCAACTTTCTCACACCATCACATGGTCCTTAGCGGAGAAGAAGCGATCACAAGTAGTTTCAGGTCACGAACACAAGAAGAAGACAACTTTCATGTAGTAGAACGTACAAAGACTGGTTTTTTTCTCACTTTCCTTTCTAAAGGTTCGAGTTTTTTGAAACTCAGCAGAAAAACCTGAACCAGAGAGTTCAGTTTCGTTCAGATGATAAGGGATTGAATGTGGAAGACAGGGAGAGAGATATGTGGGTGTTGAAATTCCTGAAAAAGATTATGATCATGTTGCTGTTTACGCGTGAGTGTGATCACCAAAGTCATCAAGTAAAGTTCGTTTTGTGTGTGCGCGCGCTAGAGATAGAGAGAGAGAGGGGGACAATACTGTTTGCTTCACTCCCTTATGTCTCAGAGTATATTTTGTATGGATTGGCTAAGACTTCGTAGGCAAGTCACACTTGCCAATTATTTTCTTTTATCCAAAAAAAAAACCTTTAGTTTATGCTTCTTTTTTTAATTATTATTGACATTAGGTTTGCTATTTTTTTTGTCTTATTTCAGGGTATTTATCGGTGGACTCAGTGACTAATCCCTTCGCTGGCTTGTAAACACCTTATAGGATGGGACAGCTGGCCCAAGAATTTAAGATTGCTCCATACCCAAAGTCAATGATCGAACCCTTGACCTTTGGTTAATTAATAATTTTTTTATTAGTTAAGAATACGGTTGCAGAGTCGGTGAAGTAGGAGGTATATGGCTAAAAGATTCTGTGTTCGAATCTTCCTATCTACACTCTTTCGATTGAGCCTGTCGTATAGAGTTTGTCTAGTACAGAGTACCCGATTGGGGTGATTTGCAGGCTATTGCATCAATCCGGATATTTACTCAATGCGCATTCAAAGAATAACGACTGCAGATTCCTCCATTTCCAAAAGAAAAAAGTTGTTTATAATTGAACCGTGTCAATAAAATTTTTACTGAATTGATTCGTAAATTATATATTATTAATATATCATTTATCGAGTCAATAATTTTATAACAATAATGAATTTAATTTAATTCATATTTATAAATTTTAATATATACTTTTTAAAAACAAATAATGCTGGCATTATTAAAGATTTTTTAGGGCATTTTACAAATTAGTCAAAAAAGAATAAATAAAGCTTATCATATGTCAAATCATACATTGTGATTTTACTGTTAATTTTTTAATCCATTAATCCAATCAAGGAAATAAATTTAGGATAACGAACTTAGTAAAATATCATTTATAAAAACAATCTTAAAAATGACACATCACTTATAATATTAAACATAATCAAATGTTAAAAAACAACATATGCAAACTCTAGACCTAACCTTAATTAACTAACTAATGACATGAACATGATGTTTTTATTCTTCCAACATTTGTCTTAAAGTGGGTATAGGATCTCGTCATCGTAAATACTCCAAATAAAGAAAGCTTGAGCCTAAGGGTATGTTTGGATGTGGGTGGAGGAATGAGAGGGAATAGCTCAAATAACTCAGGCTACTGTTTGGGAGTCTATTTTGAAACAGGATGGAATGGCAATTGATGGCTTTGGAAGCCAGTCTTTGCCATCCAAAATTTAATATTTTGTGACCTCTCAAATTTGGGGGTTAGGGATGGAATGGCATGACTTGCCTTCCAAACCCTAATTTAATGACAAAAATACCTTCAAAAAATTAATGAGATTATAACCTCAGTCCAGTAAATACCTACGCGGCTACATGTTACTACATCCATTGTGTTTCTCCTTCAACTGGCTTCTTCCATTGACGAACGTTTTCCTCCACAGCTACTAGGGTCATCTGTCTTCGTTCCATCAGGTAAGCATCGATCGTTCTTCTGTGTTCATCTTCTTGACATTTTTTGTATGTGAAGAAATCATAAATTTTTATTGATACTGGTGTCGTCTTCTTTGTTCATTGATGGACAACGAATGTGAAGAGAGTATAATGTGCCCCTTCTTATCGCAAGTAACGCAGCCGCTATGCCAACTTCACTTCTAAACAATGGTCAAAGGAGCCACTCTCTTATTTTATTTAAACTTTCAAACAATGGAGTGACTCATTTCATACCATTCCGTTCCATTAATTGTCATTCTATCCTAAACTCCCAAACATACCCTAAGGTTACTAACTAATTATTTATGACTAAAAAAGAAACAAATCGATTTAAAATTTTTGAATTGGTTGATTTTTAATTAAGTTTATTTTAATATTTTTTATTATTAAAAATTAGTCAATTAATTAATTAACTAATTAATTATGTGATTTTATAAATTAATCAATTTTTATTTAATAGTTGTTTCTTTAATTAAGCTAATATTAGCGTGTAAATTTTACTTATTTACTCTTTAACCTGCATCACTTTTTATTGTTACATTTGTACGTTGGTCTACCGGAAACAGTCTCTCTACTATGTAGAGATAAGATTGCGTATTATCAGACCTCTCCAGATCCCACTTTATTGCAAAATTTCACACTGGGTGTGATGATAATTTAGGAGTAAAAATACTCTTTTTTAATTTTATTTTAAATTCTATAATTCTATTTAATTTTTACTACATACTAAATATCAATTACATTTTTAAGACTTTAAATTTCTTTTTTTATATGTTTAATTTATAATTTAAAATATTAAAATATTGTTAAATACTCCATTAATGACACCCATTAAGCTTTAGCCAACCGAGGGTCTTTCACAAAGTCAAAGCCACCAATAATGCGTATGAACAAAGCAAGAGAGAACCCGAAGGAGAGGAGCGTGATTTTGGAGATTCCAAGCAACGGCAAGAACTCGAAGACCGTTGGTGATTTTCATGATCAAATCAGGGCCGTCGACTGGTGCCATGAAGATTGAAGAGTGAGAGCATGATCCAAACTTTGAGCTTCCGTCACCAAGGACACGTGGCAGTACCCCACATGAATCGTGCTTATGAGCACTGTTGTTAGTGTGTGACAGCTAAATCTAACGAACAACTTCTCAAAGCTTCGTCACACATTTTATGTTACTTTGACCATAATCTTCGTGAGGCAATCTAGTAGTTGGGGACTCCAATTTTGAGTTTATTGTTTGAAATTTAATCGACACCAATATTTTTAAAATCGGATTAAAAATTAAATTGATAAGATAAAAAATTTAAGATTCTATAAGTATTAGATCGTTATAACATTAATTAAAGATTGAATAAAATTAAAGAATTTAAAAAAAATTATTTTTACTCATTGAAAATTTAAAATTTTAGTTGAAAAAATTGTTAAATAAAAATTAGTCAGTTTACTTTAATTTATAAAAATTTATTAATTTAAAAAAAATTGTCCTATTAATTAGTAAATTAATTAATTTTTAACAATAAAAATTATTAAACTAAATCAAACTGAAAAGTTAACAACTGAATGTAATTTAGCTAATTTAAGATTTTTTAATGCTAAATGGGTCCATGAAAGAGATTGCCAAAACTTATCAACCATTAATAAATATTAGAAATTATATTCAAATTGTTATAATAGTTTCAATACTTTCTTAAAATCGAATATATCATTTGATTTATTAAATAAAAATTTCAATATATTTACAACCTCTTTATTAGTTAAAGGTAAGGTTACATACTACTAGACCTCTTCAGGCTCTTTGTATCAACGAGATTTATGTTGAGTATTGTTATTGTTGTTATTATTAAATAATAATTAATGATAAAAATCAAGTCAATTCGACTGGTTCAATCACAAAAATTTTGAATTAGTCAATTTGTCTTAAAATTTTAATTATTAAAATAAAGAGATTTATTAATTAACCTACCAATTATTAAAAATAACTAATTTTTATAAATAAAAATAAAAAATAGTTATTACTTTTTGCTACATATTAATTTTATAATTAATTAAAATATTAAATCTTAAATTTTTTTAAAAATTTAAAAAAATTGATAATGATTATAAATGTTGATGTTAGAAATAACATTGGTGGGGCATTAAAACGTGGAGGGGTGAGGATGGGAATGAAGAAGGTAGGGATACGGACACTCGGGGCTTGGACACGAGAGAGCATAATGGGTAGTGGGTCTATGTTGAAATACATTACTTGAAGTGGGGTCTAAGTTCAACACGCTTATGTATATAATATATTAAATAATAAAAATGCTATAATAATAATAATAATAATAATAGACGCACTTTAGTGAGGACGACGAGCCTAAATGTCAATTCATTGGATCGGATCTTTTGTCTAATATTATGATGTTTTATTCTGTCTTATGAATCTTAGTCATTTATTTATACGGGCCTGCGTTTATTTATGTGAGACCCACACGAAACTCACATAAATAAATAACTGAGATTCATAGGACAGAATAAGACACCATAATATTAGACAGAAAATGCGGACTCCAATTCATATGTGTCTTGTAAGCGCATCAATTCACCCAAGCTTATTTTCGTGTGTCACACCGTGTTTTTCTATAATATAAGATGACATATAAAAATGGGAACAATCACCTGTACACACGAACGTCTTGAGGAAGAGAAGAGATCCGAACAGATCTGAGAAGATCGAACGCCGGAGGAACAGCAGTTGGCGACGAGGAGACCGAAGGTGTCGGGAAGAAAGGAGGTTCGCCGTGCGAGAGCCAGAGGAGAGGGGTAACTTGGGCAAGGCTTTCGTTTTTGATACGGAGACAGAGTCAAAACGTATCTATCCTACGGTTTTGGAGTGGACATGATTTTTTATCTCTGTTCACCGGAGTCAGTGGACAATTTTTCAGAGACATCAACCAAACACATGTCAGGGGCAGGATTTGTTTGTCTCGTCCACTGTCTCCACTCACGGGGACAGTAACCAAACGCAAGGTTAATATACAGATCATTCCTATTATTTTGTACCTAATATAATTCATGAGTATCCGTCCATCTATTTTTTGTGAATCTCAATTATTGAATAGATGGATGCTAATAAAAAGCACAAGTAATGAGAACATGTAATATGTTCCCTAATTCATATCTCTTTTTTTGTTCAAATTTTCTATTCCTATTATTTTGTTCCAAACTTATTTTGCGCTCAATATAACGTCATTTTGTAATAAAAACTACATCGTATTATGCACAGAACCTACAAAATGACAAGATTGAAACAAAGTTATTGGAACAGAGGATCTGATCCCTATTTTTTGGGCCTATCAATTTTGGTGAATGATTTATTTTTAAAAATGATAATATTATTATTTCAATTAATAAATTAATAAATTAAACAATATTGTTTCTAAAAATTAAATAATATTTAAAAATGCAACTTAATTCAATTTAATTCATTATCATCTTTAAAACAATTCGAATGTAATTAAAATTTAAGTAATTTTGTTTAGGATAAAGTATAAATCCATCCATAATTAATTTGGTAATAAAGGTATTCTAATACTTTATTGTAAGTTTAAAATCGATTAAATCTATTGCAATTTATTAATTTTAGATTAAATCATTTGTTATGATCAACTGAATTTAAAAAGTGTAAATTTTAATCTGATTAAATTAAATTTGACTTGTTAACTTTAAATTGAGAGTAATCTGATTTTTTCGCCAGGAGTATAAATATTTTTGGGTATTTCTAAGTGTTTTTATATGCAAAAATTGAAATTTTTGCATTAAATATATTAAAAGATTTATTAAATATATATAATTACTAAAAATGAAAAAAGAATAATATTCTCATTCAGATAATAATGCATAGAATAATCAAAAAGCATATATTCTAAATGGAGATAAGTTACATTCCAATACCAAAACCTTACTTTTAAAAAAAAACTTATAATCTTGTCGGTTGATATAACTTGCAGTTTAAGTTCAAGCTCCATGCTTCCACGTGCCACATGCAACCAAGTTGATGTTCTGGGCAGGATTGAATTTTTCCGCAGATGCTATTCCTGACTAGACTCCTATCTGCATTGGATTTGACACCAATTTAACAAGAGCATGGCTTCTTGTTCAATCCCTCCTGTCATATTCTTTGTAAGTTGGGATGGCAATAGGGTAGGCTGAGTTTGATTCGCTGCTTAGTTCTGTCTAATTGAATTTGATCGTTTTTTTTGGTTGAATTAGTTTAAAATGAGATAATTTAATTCTTAAACCTGAATTTGACTTCAAACTCGAATCAATTTAAACATAATTCATTAACTTTGAATTAGATGGGATTAATTTGTCAACCTTATTATAAAATCTAAGTTTGAATTAGATCGAACCAGTTTGTCAACCTTATCGTAAGATTGGATCGAATCTGATTCGAGTTAAAGAGGCAATTGTATTTTTTTTTTGACGAAAGAGAGAAAGTAACAACGATAAGAAAAGGCTAAATCTATCCCAAGCCAACAGATCTTACGAGCCTTTCCCTATCAGAAGTCTCATAACAAGATTGCTCAAAACGTAAAATATCACTTAAACAAGAAGGGAAAGTGTCCCATTGATGAAGGTTTGCATGTGATAAGGCTATCCTCGCTAAAAAATGAGCTGCCTTATTAGTAATCTTACGTGTCCAAAGAATGTATTTATGATAAGACTTTCCAACAAGTATTTCTGTTTTCTTTTTAATTTAGTTCACGTTCCAAACACTTCTTGAGCTAAAATGTCAAACTGAACCACAGTTCCACAGCCACATGTTTGCTATGTGATTTACTTGCCGACTGAAATGTGTCAGACCAGAGCCCAAAGACCAAAGCTTTCATTTCAGGGAGATGAAAATTTCAATGAATATGACTTTGGTTTATTTTTCTGGTCTTTGAATCACTAGGAAACATCACAATCTTTTAACGAGGGTCACATTCACACATCAAAGAGTAACTTTCAGAGCACAGAACTGTCAATGCAGATTGGTTTATTGTCAAATGCTGTCCTGTAAATGCATATGACTCAGGCTTGGATCCTAAAATTACGGAGCTGGAAACCAAATTGCAGCATTCTGTAATCTGTCGGGACTCGGGATTCAACTTTATTAAGCAAGGTTCAAAATCTTGTAAGGGACAAAGTTTTGCAAATGATATTTGTTACTGTAAATGCATGACTAAGCTTGACTCCTAAAAATCAGTGGTCTGAAACCAAATTGCAGCATCCTGAATTCTATCAGGACTCAACTTCATTAAGGCAGGTTCTAAATCTTGCAGGAAACAAAGCTTTGCAAGTGATTCTGTAACCGTAAACGCATATGACTCAAGCTTAACTCGTAAAAATCCGGAGTCCGAAACCAAATTGCTGCATCCTGAACTCTGTTAGGACTCAACTTCATTAGGGCAGGTTCTAAATCTTGCAGGAAACAAAGCTTTGCAAGTGATACTATTACTCTAAATGCATATGACTCAACCTTAACTCCTAAAAATCCGGAGCCCGAAACCAAATTGCAGCATCCTGAACTCTGTCAGGACTCAACTCCATTAAGGCAGGCTCTAAATCTTGCAGGAAACAAAGCTTTGCGAGTGATATTGTTACTGTAAATGCGTGATTCAAGCTTAACTCCTAAAAATCCGGAGTCTGAAACCATATTGCAGCATACTGAAGTCTGTCAGGAGTCAACTTTATCAAGCCAGGTTCTAAATCTTGTAGAAACCAAACTTTTGCATGTGATACTATCACTGTAATACATATGACTCAAGCTTAGCTCCTAAAAGTCCAGAAAACTTTTGCATGTGATACTATTACTGTAATACATATGACTTAAGCTTAGCTCCTAAAAGTCCAGAGTTCGAAACCAAATTGCAGCATACTGAAATCTGTCAGGAATCAACTTTATCCAGCAAGGTTCTGAATCTTATTTTGCAAGTGCAATGGATAGTTGTCATAAGTCACCAGGATTTGGAAAGATTATTGTTCAAGAACCAACCAATATTGCAGAAATCATAAATGGAACGAAAACTAGACATGATAACCAAAAACAGTGAATCCTCTGCCAATTATTTCAGCACCAGAGAACCAGGCAAAGCACTCCACTCCAAAAAGAGCAGCAATCCCAGCATTATCTAAAGTGATCCTGGGCTTGCTTTTGATGTAAATTTTGAGGTCGTTTAGCTCCTTCCAAAATGCTCCATAACGATTTGGAATGCTGCAGATTAGAACAAGTTGCATAAATTACTGACAAGCAGATGCCAAAAAATTCGGTAAATTTTGCATTACCTGGCTAGGCGAGTGTAGAATAGTTGATTAGAAAGTTCATTGCATCTCTCTATAGTTGGAGGGTCTTGGATATATTGCTTGTTTTGTTCTAACAACTTGTTGTAGTATTCACGTGCATGCTTGGCTGCAGATTTTGAAGCTTCACTCATTGCCTTGGGTTGGAAAACTGGTAATTTTGCTGCCATGGATGCCACTTGAATGGCCTTAGATTGCAGCACAGGCAGCTTGGACGCCATAAGTTCTGTAACTTGAAGTGAGAAGAAGTTTGGTTTTGGAACATATCACCATAGAGAAAAGAAAATTCCAAACTTTCCAAGAAAATCAGGCTTCTGTCTCAGTGACTTGATGAAAAATGGAAAGCAAACATTGAAAACAAAATGAAACAAAGAGGTGTAATTGACAAAAGATATGTTCTTTTGATGGGAGATTTAAGAACAATTGGCTTTCTAGTTATAGCAAGTTTAAGATCACTACTTCCTATACAAATTGAACTTGTTCAGAATTCAATCAGTCCCTCTGAATCTGATCATACAATAACAAAAATGGTAGTTTGACATAATCCCAATTTGTCATCACAATCAAAATTTCCAGATTGCCAAGCTTGAATATTGTTCTCCAATGTTCCCCAGGGTTGGTCCATAAAAACCCGGCAAAAAATCGGATTTTCCATTGAAAGTAACGATGACAAGAAAGATTTGCAGCCTACCTTTCAAGAATCAAGATGGGATTTTTAAGGGTCATGTTCTATAGCAATACCTCGAGGCACTAAAAGCTACTGAGAAGCTTTCATTCATGGCTAATATTTCATATCATCCAACACACACAGACACAACATTCTCAAAGATAAGACACCTAACCTAAGGAATATGTTTCATAATCTCCAAGGAGACAGACAATACAACTTGTTGCATATAATCTTGTACATGTCGTAATGAACATGGGATCCCATGAAGCACATACATTACCTTTGATCAGTGTCCGTAGTTTATGATGGTGTGAGAATGAATGCTTAAGAAGGAAAAGGAGGCTTAAGCCCTGAAAGAAAAAAAGAAATGTACGCAAAGAATAGATTAACAACTTTTTTTTTTGGTAAATAGATTAACAAATTCACTATTACTGTTATAACTTGTTGTCTTCTCTCCAAGATAATAGGAGTTCTCGTTTTTGGAAACCAATTTGGACTTACTCTTTGAGCTTAAAAGTTGGTGGAAAAAGTCTAATATACTCTTAAGGTTTATGATTCATTGTATCATGCTTCAAAAGTTGATTAGGCTTGATTGTAAAACATATATTAAAAATTATTTAATCATGTTTAAGTCCTTTATAACATTAATTTTTTCCTTAATTCGAAGAAAATAATTAAAATGTTTCTTAAAAAGATAAATTTAAAATTTACTAATTCTTTTATTTGTGACTCGTTTATTTTTGCACCAATTTATAATTACACACTCCTCTTAATTTAATTATATCAGAAAGGATGTTATGGTTTAAAGGCTTAATTAAACAAAATAATTAAAATATTTACTATAATCATAATCACTTTATAATTAAAATATTAATTATAAAAACAACAACGGCCGAACCTAGCAACTCAAAATTTATCATAAAACGATATCATTTTAATTTGTATATTTAAAAAACTAAGATCATGTTAACATTATTGTACTGATGAATTACATCAAAACACAATTCGAAGCCAATTTTAGTCTTTGAAATGGCTCGACCAAACTTAAACCCTAAACTCAATAGTCGAGATAATCTCAACTCATCCATTATCATCCCTAATTTATTATCTGGCTTAGGATGTGATGATTGAGAAAGAAAAGGGGGGATTTCGGTGTTGAGAGGAACAGAAATAATGATGTGATGTAAGGTTTTAGCCTTATAATGATGTGATGTAAGGTTTTAGCCTTATAATGATGTGATGTAAAGTTTAGCCTTTCACTTTTGCATACCTCAAGGGATATATATTATTTCTGTGTGAAAACGAAACAGTACATTTAATGTTGCTTTTATTATTAAAGAAAAAGAAAATTTTTATTTATGTTTTTGCAGATGGGAACTATGAATCTGTCAGTAACCTGCAAAAGAAGAGCTTCCCTGAACGTAGAACTAAAAACAAGAACCAGTTTTCAGAAGATGGAAATCAGAAAAACAAGAGCTTCAGGTTACTGTATGTACAGGACTTAGTCCACCGAAGAGACAGCTTTTACACATTACTATGGCATCTTTTAGTCCAGCGAAGAGACAACGCTTTTACATATTACTATGGCATCTTTTAACTCAGTCATGTTCACACACACAAGAACAAAAAAGGTTGACTGCCTTCAAGCTCAAGACAACAAAAAATGGGTAATACCATTTCAACAGGGACTAAGCAATTAAAGAAAAGGATAAGATAATGATTCGAAACTGATTACAACTGTTCAACTCAAATCATTTATTTGATCCTTCCAAGTCAAAAAGAACAGTAGAAACTACAAACAAAAACTAAAAGACTAGCTGCAGAAACTAAAAACATCCTTCCCCCCATGGATGAGATTTAAGTTTTGCAATTCAAAGTAGTCTACTTGGTAGGCCTAATGACAAAGAATCAACAACAAACGAATTACCGAAAAAAGAGAAGATCTAGATCTACCTTAAAAGGGACTAAGGGATAAAGTTAAAAGCATGACAAAGAATCAATTAAACAATGCAGTGCAAGTTTCAACAGCTCCTTCCCACCAAGATTTTGAGTAAAATGCTACATTTCCCTTACGACCTAGTGGCAAATATTTGAACATCCTTTCTAGTTTGTGATGCTGAACAGCTACTACAATCACATTTTCTTTAGACTTCAACCCAACACAATTCAGAACATAACATCTTCTATCTTTAGAAGATATTGGAAAAAAAGGGAAAATGGAATTTCAGGGGGGTGTTAGGAGGAGGGGACAAAGGAAGGATGGAGATGAGAGAATCTAGCTGCCCACCAGAGAATAATGGTGAGTTTCTTCCTCACCGAATTTTTTAAGAGTCACCTCTGGAGCCTGATACATATAGTAGCATGTGCTACAGATTGAAGGAGCATTTGAAATGTGAATCCATGTAGCCTCCACCTAACTCATTGGTGGGAAAGGAAAAGAAATCTTCTCCAATAGCAACCAAAGCGTTAACTAGCGATACATTTCTTCTCCGACCTTTTTTAAGCATAGTACATGTACAAGCTGTTAGCAGCAGCACAGGCAATGGAGTTTTCGGTAGGATGCCATGCTAGGTGCAGCAACTTAGTAGTGAAATCAAAAGAATTCCCATTTGCATCTACTCCTGGGCTTTCTGCACCTGCCAAGTTTCCCCAAATTCACATGATAAAAGTTTAACAAAATAAGAAAAAAGAAAGGGGAAGGAATCTGAATTTGTGAAGTGTGTAAAAAGGAGGCAATGAGGAGGCACTGACCCCGTCTTACAACACGTGTTATACTGCTTAGGGATCTGGAAGGCCTTGATGGGGTCTGAACTTGCCTCCTAAAAATTATGGAGTTTGAGAAATTGATTAGCTATCTCGGTTAGGCAATGGTTCTTATTATCAGTCAGATGCACATTATTGAAAATACCTCATTGGATTTTTACTGGCTTCCAGAGTTGTGGCCTCAGTACTTCCCGGGGCACAACCAAAAACACGAAACAGATTGCTGAACTCGAATGAAATAAAAACATCAAACTGCATGTACAAGGTTGTTCACACTAAGAATGATGTAAACATACAAGTGCACGTATAGCAAATACCTGTAAGACCCTGTTGCCACTCGCAATCCATCACCACTCAAGCAGCACTCAAATTTGTCGAAGATTGAATCATTCTCATATAAGTCACACAACTGGATACATTTAATAGATGTCAAGATCAGTGTGGACATGACACCAACAGCATCTTTATCTCAGACTTGTCTGAAGTAAAGAATCTAACCTTAGGTCTCAAATATTCATGAACCTGGAAGGTTGCAACTGGACCTGAATCCATATTGATATCCCACAACTAAAAAAAAAAAAACAGAGATAAGTGAGGGAAAAAAAAAAGCATAGCCAAAATACATCTCAACAGGGAATCCATGCAGAAATAGTCCTTATGGCGCCTGAAATACAAGAATGAATGCACAGCTTTGTGGAATTGATTAGTAGTCTTACAGATTAGATGTAGATCTTGGGGAGGGGCTCAACTCAGATTACTTGGTTAGGCCACAAGGAGAAAAAAGTTTCATGAGTTGGGGGGGTTGGTGCAAGGGCTGGGGCGAAGGTAATATAAATGGAAGGGCTGATCCAGTATTAGGTAGACAATTAAGATGAGTTATTTTCATGTCTTGAAATGTTATTTGTCTAAATATGATCATAAATGCTCAAACCTTGAGAGTCATGTAATCACGACTTAGTATATGTCTTCCATCCTTGGCAAATTTGATATCTGATATTGAAGCAATTATCTCTGTAAAAAATGATCTAGATCCTGGCGCCTCCTGTTCCTCAAACCTGTATAAATGGTACATCACTAACCAGTTTGTAGAAAAGAAAGTAAATTGCCACGTAAATGAAGTTAAGACCTTGTCCCTGATTAAGCTTCAAATTATTGAGGGAGGCCTTCTTATCCAATACTAGCCATCTACTTGTCATAATTAACTATGCACCTATAGAATGCCATAGGGAAAATAACTGAAAGCTCTTACAATTTGGCATGAGAATCACATAATGCTGACTGCCGTAAATCAATTAGTCGGATTGAGCCTTTTGAACTGCTATATGCTAATGTATTGCAATGGCTGGGATGAAATTCTGCCGAAGTTATAACCTCTGTAAAAATAAAAGAAGATAGATTCATAGTAAGATGATTCATGACAAACAAGATCTTGCAATAGAAACAAACAATCAATCAGGCAAAGCTTAATAGTAGTTTATGCCTACAATATAAGTTCTGTGGAAGTTCAAAGAAACATAGACAACAAAAATGGAATACAAAGTATGCAGCAGCTGGTTTCATGATTAGTTGTTGCGTGTAAAAGCCTAAAAAGTTCGAGAAGAAGGAAGGGGAATTAAGAGAACATGAGAAGGGAAAAACCAACACAAATACCAAATCCCAGAGCTACCAAATTGGAATAAAACTTCAACAAGTTTATACATCCACAATACAAAGGCTGATAAAAATCTAAAAGGCATAAAGCTTACCAGTTAGGTCCTCCATATTTGCAGGCTTCACATCTACAATATTGAAGCTCTGGTTGCAAATTTCCAAATTCCAAAGATTTATTCGCAGGTCATCAGCTGATATAAAAGTTTCACCGTCACTGGAACAAATGAGTGGAAGTGGCATAATCAGTAAAGCATTACAAAGTCAAACCTAACAGCTTATAAACTGTAATTCATACAGATGACAAGTTTAGCACTCAAAAGAACATTATACACACCCAAAAAGAAGATTATTAAAAAGCGAAGAAAACAAAAAAGTACAAAAAAAGGTGTTGAATTAACATGAGTCATCTTTATCAATGTTTATTTGGATATTAGAAATTATTATATCATTATTATCTTTTTGGTTTTACTTTCCACAACTATAAAAACTCCGGTGGCTATGTTATTTTCAATTTTTTGAATTATCAATTAGGATCATATCGTTGCTAAAGAAAAAAGGCATAGAATCACCTGTTGCTCGAAATTGAATTGATATGATAATCATGAGCATGAGCATACACCCTTCGGCATCTGGCCACCAGGTTAGTCTCATTGCTAGTTACCTAAACGATAAAATGAGGGATCAGACTTCAACAAGCTCAGCCAAGTAACTGACATCTAATTCCATCTTATTAAACAAAAAAAAAAAAGATGATTATGAATGTCTGATAGCCATTTCCAATGTTACAAACCATTCAGAGGAACCTTAGCTATCAACAAAAGCAGAAAGGTACATTTCTTGAGGTACAAGGCGGGAGGATACTTAAATATACTTCAATGGTCAAATAAAGATAGAACAACTATAACATGGTAAAAAAAGTTCCAAGTACAACTACCACAGGTAGATGCAGTGATGGAATGCCCCCAGACGGGAACGCAAAGTCATTGCTCAGTGAAGTGTATGGCCTGTCTGGGCATCCTCCATTTTCCAGGTAAGTTCTGGCACTATTTGAGTTGCTTGAACTAGCAGCACTACCATTTCCTACAGCGCTTGAGGGGTCCAAATTCATCTCAGAAATTTTCTTAACCTTCTTTTCTTGGACCTGTACAATTCTCAGATAATATGAGAGATGTAAGTTTGATAGTAAACAGCTAATAGTAGACAAAAAGATTTAAAATAGTGCTACACAGTACAAAAATCAGGTTAAGAGCATCAAAGTCTCCAGCAATCATCATGCACTTACAAGCCCAGATGTTAAAGAGAGAATCTTGTACAAGTAATTCGGTTCTGTATGTCCCTAATTCATTAACCAAGACCCTCATCTACTGAGACACTGTTATCAATAGTACAGAGATGCACCATTAATAGGTTGCAATTACCTTATTTTTATGATGTCAGCATAATTCAGGCCCACTATGGACCATTCATGCCTTATCCCTAACCTGTATAAATCTCCATTTTGGTGAAATATTTTTGCTTCCTAACCCAACACTAGCACACAAATACATCTACACTGCCAACAAGCTCTACATATGGAAGAAAATGCATAATGGACTCAGTACTAGTCAATCACTATCTTGATCAAAATTCACAAAGTTAAAAGAGAACTTCAAGAGACCATTCCTTACCTTCCAAAACTTGATAGTTTTATCATTAGTAGATAAAAGAAAAAGAGCACCATTTGCCATTTGACACCATCTGATCTTGTTGATTTTCTCCTCTATTTCCAAACTCTTGAGATAATCAAACTGGTATAATAGATGGGAACATAGCATGAATATTGACAGTGTCAAGTAAAAAGATAGCATGTAAGAAGTGCATCTACAATAACCCTGGAAAATCACACCTCAGGCTCATGGCTCTGAAACTCTGTTTTATAGCGAAATTCAGGATGCCTGCCAACTGGGTACTCCGTTTTCTCTAGTTCCCTTCTAGATGCTCCATGCTGTAGTATATAGAGAAAAATATCCTTTAACTTGGCCATTTGCAGCACCAAAATCAAATTAAGGAACCATACACAAAATTCATATTTAAGAAAAAGCCTGTGAGAAAGAAGGGACGCACATCCTTTGTATCTGTCCTCTCAAAGAGAACCACACGCCCCCCACGGTCACCAGTAGCAAGATGATCACCACTTTTATCAAATTCAATGGCTGAAATAATATCAACTGCAGAAGTATACACAAAACAATATTTACATATTTAAGACAACACATAACGAGAAAAAAATGTACATTTTTATTATCTTTTTCACAAAAGGTTGTCCATAGATTTCGTAGATCATAAAATTCCTGGGCTGGAAAATATCAAATGATCGATTTACAATACGAGAACATCCATCCCAATGTATGTGTTCAGAAGAAATATCTCCTGCAAACTGAACATCCAAAAAGGAAAGAAACTAGCCAATGAAAATGTCATTTGTCAAATTTAGTCTTCATAAGATTATCTATATGACATCACACTCATCCTCACTGATCCTTCATCATATCTATACTGAAAAGTTTCTTGGACACATTAAATGTTAGAATTCTTCCACATTTTTCTCCAAGATTTAGCACAAGAAAACTATAGGAGTGACACTTTACGCTACATGCTAACTTCTTACTAGCAATTCACTCAAGTCAGAACCATCTAATTGTTTTCCAGGATCATTAACTCTTTGAATTCTACCTCAACCATTGTATACTCACAATCATGCCTCACTTTTCTATCTCCCTAGAGTTAGCAACCAGCAAATGGGGATATCCATCTAAGCATCCTTATTCCCAACAAATTTATCTTCTCTAATATGGTACCTCTTGAGACACAAGCAATCTCGATAAAAGACCTTATTTAATTATATACAGATTCTAAAAGAATGAAACAGTTCCAAATGATTGATCCTTCGATTCATACACTTCTACCAGATCATGTTGCATTGCCTAAGACAGGTACCTTTTCCATCAGAAGTTGCAACTTTGATAACAACTTATTTGGTCAGTATGCCAAATTCAGAAGAAAAAAAGACTATCTTTTCACAAACTAGGTTTGAGAACAATTCGGGAGGGGCCTCATAACCACTTATAACAAATATCTACATTACAAGTAAAACCCACAAAGTAAGATTGCTCTATTCAGTAGATTTGTGCATAAACATAGAAACTTTACAAGAATACGTAACTGTTTCTCATATTTTAGATTGTTCTTGAGCTCAAAATAGAAAGATCTGGGGCAAATGTTCATGCATATACTTGAGAAGAAAAAAAAAAAAGCTTAACCATCATCACTAAATGCCTGGATATGAAAAATGGGTTTTCAAAACAGAGAAAACTATCATCCACAAAAATGAAATCATACTCAGTTGAGCAAATCAGAAACACAAACCTGATTACAACCATTACTGAATCAAGTGTTAAGAAGACCATATCAGCTACTAGTCCCCAGTAACAATCACTAAGATCCAAAACACCCACCAAATGTATAACGTTTACAACTAGGATGCCCCGGTTAAATCACCAAAAACACATTGCATTAACCAGTATCAGAAAACAAATAGATAATCCACTTTTCCACTAACTCGACCAAGCTGGCTCTCCACACTCCCTCTTCCTCAAATTGTTTAAACGCTCGATCTCTATCGATCACTAAACTTCTTCCAAATCACAAACCAAACCCCACAACAAAAATGAAAAGCACTCATTGACCCACAAACCTAAAAAACCGATTCCTCATCGACCCACGATCCGTTTCGGATCTACAAACCAAAAATAGCCCTTCATAAACTAGTGAAGACACAGAAAATCAACTGGATCCAAATGAACAGAAACCTATACATAACACGTCAAATACGTATCAAATTTACCTTCTTGCACTTCTTCGCCGGCGGTTCGCTCGCCGAAGACCTGAGAAAATTTCCACTCCAGAGACTGCGGTGGGCCCGCTGGAGCTGCTGGGACCTCATCGCCACCGTTCATTTTCAGCTTATTCTCTCACTCTCGGTCTGTTTTCTCCCTTTGTTTGCTTCGATGATCAAATCAAACGCTCGAGATTTAAGTCGCTCGCACACAAAAACAATCAGAAAGATCGCATCTTTAGCTTAGATAGAACAAAAACCACAAACCCCATCAGTCGATGTTCTCATCTCTTCCTATTTCTTGTCAAATGAGAGGTTTTGTGCCCAATTCAACCATTGAAAAACAGAGCCTTTTGGGTTAGTTTTTTTTTTAATTTCTCTCTCTTCTCCTTTTTTTTTCTCTTTTTTCTTTTTCTCTTTTCTCCCCTACCTAGAATAAAGATTTAAAATTCCACTTTTCTCTCAAAGAATTAAAACAAAATTCCAAAATATTTAAAAAGAAAAGTGATTGTCGCTCTAAAAGGACAAAATGGTCTTTTCATTATTTTCTATTATTAAAATCACAAAAACCAATATTTTAAATATAAATATTTTAAATTAGTTAATTTTTCAGTTCCGTACTTAATTTTACATTCTATTTAGTGTAATAATCTTTGTTGTGATTAGTTTATTAATTAATTAACTAATTTTATAAATTAATTAGTTTTATAAATTTAAATAAATTGATTATTCTTCGATTATTTTTAAAATTATTTAATTTTTATTTAATATTAATAAATATTTTATACTTTAAATATCTTATTTTATAATTTTACTCGAATTTAAAAAATATTGACAAAAAAGCCACAATCCCTCCCTCAATGTCTAGTTTATCTCTTAATAATGGACTTTTCTTGTCTTTCCTTTTCTTTTTGCCTTTCTTTTAATAAAATTTTCCAGATGTATGATAATCTTACATGTCATTGAAATCCTTTCATAACAGACGTCTTTCATTGGCTGCTTACCCATTGGGCCATCATCTGGTTGGTCTGTGAATTCAAGCATGTATGCCATCTTTGATGGTAGCGTAGGTAAGGTAAGAAAAGACATATCTGTCCTTTGTCTTTCTATATGTTTATGGTGAGTTCCCATGGCGCAAATATCAATGAGAATCACTCAATCCAACGGTTGTAAATACTTGGGGTATTCTAACAATGGAATAGTCACATTACATCTAATTGTATGATCTTGATTTTGTATATCAGTTGGCATCATCACCAAATCTTGTGATTTTTGCACTTTCTAGGGTTCATATGACAAATTTAGGCTATTATATATGGCATGTGTCTTGGGATTGTAACCTAAATTAGGGCACCAAACTATTGTGGTTCAATTGCCAATTGAAATGGTCTCAACATTTCAATGTCTTGCACAAATTGTCTAGATACACTTATGTACTTTCATGGGTTGTTGTCCTTTTTTTCAATATCTTATAGTAATTTTTTTAGTGAAGAACTTACAGTTATTAAAAGGTATTATAAATTAAAAAATTTGAAAAAATGTGACATCCTCCACTAGTTCAAAT